>BSBM01000786.1:842500-1410000 GCA_027924585.1 Larix kaempferi | reverse complement strand
CACCCTTGTATATATGTTCCTACCCCTCCCTCCCTTTATCTCTATCTCTCTATGTGTCCCCCTCCATCCATCTCCATCTCTCATCTCTACATACATCTCTTTCCCTCTCTGTCCCCCCCTCTCCCCCAACCCCCCTCTCTCTCCCCCACCATCTCTCTCCTTAAGTATTATGGGTCAGTTTTTTAGCAGTTAGGGGTGGACTAGGTCTTAGGGGTTAGGGATTGTGGGATTACTTGTAGAATCGTTAATGGGTTTAGGGGTTAGGGGATTTAGGGGTTAAGGTATTTAGTGCTCTGGGGTAAGGGGGTTAGGCTTTATGAGGGTAGGAGTTAAGGGTGAAGGGATTAAATGGTTATAAGAGGTAAACTAGAGCTTAGAGGCTAATGCACAAGCCCAAGAAAGATTTGCCAAGCCAGGAGAGGAGAGATCACGCCCAAAGGGGAGCTCTCAAGAAAATGTAGAGCTCTCATGCAAATGAAAGGTGCACTTGTGCAAGGGAGGAAACACATGCAAATAGAGATTAGAAGTAAACAATTATTTTACCTCTAGGGGGTAAACTAAATCTTAAAGGCTAATGGTTAAAGGATTAGAAGTAAACAGTTAAAGGAATTAAGGGGCTTAAGGGTTAATGGCTTAAGGGGTAAAGGTATCTAGGGCTCAAGGGTTAGGGGATTAGGTTTTAAGAGGCAAGGCATTAAGGGATTAAGTGTTTTTCATTTTTAAAAGGTTGTTTTGACACTTCCAAAATAAGAAATTCACAATTTCTTTGGCTAGATTTTGCATTATTAATCCAAATTTAATTAAATTGAGGCTAGTGTCAATATACCTTACTAATTTTAAAGGATAATTGTAAGTTGGTTAAAAAAATTAAATTCATTAAGTTTGGATTTATTTTTGAACTGTCTTTTGAAAATAGGTCAAAGTCAATGTTTCAAAGTATAAAAATAATTTTTCCAAAGTGCGAATTGGTTTCTCAAAATGCCAGAATTGGATTCCAAAAATGAAAAATTGATTTCAAATAATGCAAAACTAGAATCCTAAAATGCAAGAGTGAATCTCATAAATGTCGAATTGGATTCCCAAATATGCATACGATTGATTTATCAAACACTTAACTATGAGAAATATCAAATGCTTTCAATAACCTAGAAAAAATTATACACTTGAATCACTCTTACATATTATAAAAACTACAACCGACTTGTGGGATAGGTCAAGTGGTTGCATTCTTTGAGCTTCATGTAGGAGGTATCATGATCGATCCTTAAGATGGTTTCCTAAATTATGTGCCTCGCTTGTGGCCCTATTAGGTCAAGTGCTGTAATAATCTTGATCATTTTTTAATGTAATTGATTTTGAAGAAAGTGACCGAGTATTAATACAAAGTTATGATTTTTTTGTTTAAAAAAAAAAAAACTACAACGGATCTATGGGATAGCTCAAGTGGTTGCATTCTTTGAGCTTCATGTAGAAGGTATCACGATCAATCCTCGAGATGGCTGCCTCAATTATGTGCCTCACTTGTGTCCTTATTAGGTCAAGTGATGTAATCAATGCCAATAGGTTTACACTAGGTATCATGTCCAAAATGTGAGCGAGTGGTTAAAGCTTTCCCCACAAAGATTCCCACAGAAAAACAAAAAATAGATAGTGTAAAAGAATTTTAATAATGGTAAAAAATATCAATCACATTTAATTTCCATCTTAAAAATATTTTACAATGAGTCACTTATCATCTACGCCTTTTAGTAAGAGGAGTTAGTTATATCACAATTTAGGTACTTCTCATTTGCATCTTCATTATTGTAATTCTTTGTAAAAAGATGTAGTTATTTACTTAAAATGTGTTTTCCAACCGAATAAATCAAATACAATGGAAAAGTTTGTTGGAAAATTTCGGGTTAATTTGTTTTTACTTAAAATGTTAGGATTGCTTGACAATAAGTTGCCACACCCCACTTTAGACTAGGGGGCACCAAATTTAGATGGCGGGTTTCCATTTCCTACATGAAATCATGATGGTGAGCAACAATCCAACCAATTGCTTCTTCGTATCGTGGACTGTACTTGTGATATGCTGCATTTTTCAATGCTCTGGTTTTTTTTTCAAACTTTTGTTTTTGTTATAAATCCATGTCATCATGATAAGAAAAAAAACTTAAAAAAAAATATTCACGAGTATATTTTGGATTTAGTTTGATTATGTAAGGAATTGTGGTTGTAATTTTACTTCACATCATCAAGTAAATCCAATTTTCATTTTTAATGTAATTAATAAATTACTTAACCATTTAAATTCATTCCTTTATATATATATATATATATTCACTGGTATAAATATATTGAATCTCGAAACCTAAGAAGTAAACTCATGAACAATTTTTTTCTATTTCTTTGGATAGGCATATTAGAATGATAAATGATTTGTTATATGAAATTATCATAAAGAATGTGCTTGAACTATGTAGGACAAAAGGTGAGATTCTCTCTTACCATTTATATGTATCAAAAGTCAAAATGGAGATATATGTTTGCTATGATTTCCATCTATCATAATCTTTAGGTTTGATTAAAGAAATTAAGAAAAAATATATGTACATTATTTAGAAACAAATAATAATATTGATGGAAGATAAACATGAATCTAATAACATATTATGACATTATTTGTAACTTTTTAAGTTTAATAGGATAATACAAATCTCCAATTTATTGAGGGAATATATACACTCCATAAAATAATTGTGCTTTGTACAGAACCACCCAATTCCTAGTTTTATCCCATAATGTTATCACACTTATAGTGCCACCAAATCCAATACCCATTCCTAACCCTAAGGCAATCAATGATACATGCTCATCCACACGACTCAACCATCATGGACCTTTCTTAATATTGATGTTAGTGACTGCTCCTTTCTTTTGCCTCTCCTTTACTTTGCATGCTTGTAAAGGATAATCACATAATCACTTATTCCTTTCAAATGAAGCTACACTGAAAGTGTCAAATTGTGTTCCTTTAGGAATTGGCCCACAAAGTCTATTACATGAAACATCCATATATGCTAACTTCGTTAATTTAGAGAGCTCTTGAGGAATCCCTTCACTCAAATTATTTTTGGCCAAGTCTAATTGCTCCAGAGTAGATATTTGACTAAGAGATGCAGGTATTTGTCCCTCCAATTGGTTTCCAGATAAATTTAGCAACCTTAGGCTACTCAAAGTTCCTATGCTTGAAGGTATTTATCCTATGATATTATTGCTAGACAAGTCAAAGATCGTGTTTGCCTCCAACACATAAGTTAGAGTATCCTCAACTCCTTTTATTACAATCTTTACATCCTCATATAGTGTATTACCATTAAGCCAGGAAGAAGCAGGGATTATGAATCCCTGAAGTCTCTCAAGGTTGGATGGTATCATTCCACTGAATTTATTGTTGGATAAATCCAACACTTGCAAGTTGGGAAGGTTTGTCATCCATTGAGGAATAACACCGTGGAGTTTATTATAACCAATGCTTAACACTCTTAAGTGATTGAAAAATGAAAGGTACCCTGGTAGCTCACCTGTGAATCCATTTTTTCTTAAATCCAATAGTTTAAGGTGGGTACAATTGGCCAAAGATTTGGGAAGAGGTCCGGAGAAGTTATTAGAATGAGAAAAGAAAACTTCCATAGACGGTGGAAACTCTATGTCTAGATTTCCAGTAAGTTTATTCTTAGATACCTTCAACCGTTTTAAAGCATTGAATTTATTGCCAATGCCCTTAGGTATACTACCTGCCAACTTGTTTGTACCAAGATTTAGGAAGGTCAAGTGATTCAATTTGTTAATGGCTTTAGGTATGCTACCAAAGAATGCATTTCTACCAAGATTTAGGAAGATCAATTGACTCAAATTGGAAATGGCTTCAGGGATGCTGCCTTCTAGGTGATTTTGAACAAGACTTAGGGAAACAAGAGGAAGCTGAAATATAGTCATTGGTAAGGAGCCTTGAATTTGGTTGGATCCTCAATCCGGCCACATGCGATTGTTGCAATTTCCTATTTTGGAAGGGATAGAACGAAAAATATTACCAAGAGCATAAATAGATAATTGTCTAAGCTCTCTCAAATTACCCAATTCACTCAATATATTACTTGACAATGTTGGGTTGTCTCCCAAAAATAGAGCCTTGAGAGAAGAGAAATTTCCTAAAGATGGGGGAATGGTATTCTCTAATACGTTAGAATGCATATATAGGTATTCTAAGTTATACAGCAACCCCAATTCATCTGGAATTCTTCCATTGAAAGTGTTGTGAGAAAAGGTGATATACAAGAGGTGAGTGCAATTTCCTAGACTTGGTGGGATGTGTCCACTTAATGAGTTGCCTTTAAAGAAAAGACGAGATAGATTTCGCATCCTACCAAAATTTGAAGGAACTGGACCAGTCATATTGTTATCTCCAATGTCAATCGTGGAGAGACGTGCAGTTGCTCAGAGAAGTTGGAATACTTCCACTCAAACTATTGTTATACAAGTAGAGAAATTCCAACTTGACTAGACGACCGAATTCCGTCAGTATAGTCCTTGTCAAGCCATTCATAGAAATCTCAATACCCCGTAGCTGAGTACAGTTGCTGAGATTTGTAGGGATTCGACCACTTAGTGAGTTTCCGGTCAAGGAAAGATGAGAAACTTCTGATCAAGCCCAAAGCATAGGGGATTGGGCCACTGAAATTATTGCACGCAATGGTGAACAATTGGAGAGATGTGCAGTTGCTTAGAGAAGTTGGAATACTTCCACATAGATTATTGTTGGCCAAGCCGAGATGTTCCAACTTGACTAGATGACCGAATTCCGTCGGTATACTCCCTCTCAAGATGTTTACTGAAAGGCTGATCCATTCAAGCTGTGTACAATTACAGAGTGTTTTTGGAATAAAACAATGGAGCAGATTAAAGCCAAGGTCAAGCATTCCCATCGCTTTAAGCTTCCTGGATTGTGGTGGAATTATTCCTTTGAAATTATTATGAGATAGATTCAAAGTACGCAACAACGAGAGCCTACCAAGAGAGATAGAGAGGGTACCTTCCCATTCTAGTCCTAGAAGCATTATGGAAACGACCCTTTTAGTTTGCTTTCTGCACACAATACCAAACCACGAGCACAATTTTCCTGCATTCTCAAGCGTCCAGTTCGAGAGCACTCTAGTAAAATTGGATGTGATAGCCTTTCGGAAGGACAAGAGAGACTCGACGTCCCTTGTATCCTTCAGGGATGATGCCAGTTCACCTTCCTCGGCCGGGTTTCCTTCATCTTCCTTCAAAACAAACTGATGATGATTGTATAAACTATATCCCTCATGAATATGATTTTAAAAATGTGGCTTCCCTGAATAAGTAACAGGTTAGGCCTTGACACTCATTTCCATTGCCATGATCACACAATAGAAAAGTATTGACATAACTTCTTTACCCATTTCTCTCTCTCCTTTCCTGACTAGTATGTCCGTGAGATCATTTCTTTGTTGCGAGTCCAACATATATAAAAAGATGGAATCACCGTATTGAGTGGCCACCATGTGCTGAAGTTGGGAGAGTAATTCCCTACTGACTGGGTAGATGAGTATGATGGAACAAACAAGAAGCAAAGTCCGAGAAGTAATTACTTCTAAGTTATGTCATTCAGTACAAGTCTATTCAATCACCAATAAGCAGTGATGGCTTCCTCAATCATAGCGATTTCAACATTTTTTGTTGATTTCCACTGGAATATTCATCGACTAGTAGGTGTAAACTGTGTATTGTCTAATTATATAATTATTTTACTTTATTAAAAGTTTAACCACTAATTTATAATAAATTTTGAATTATATAGTATAAAATTAATATAGATATTAATACTAATTATGATATAAACAATCATAAAAAATTATGTTAACAAACGTCACTGACACCAAATTTCTGCCTAAAATGTAGCAAGCATATAATTTTTATGTCCCCAAAGGGGATCATATATATATCAACAAACTCGTATTATTTTGCTTTAAAACCTAAAATTTTCCCTCTCGACTATATAAAAACTATAATTTAATTTATCTAATATTTTTTCATTTTTTTAAAATTCATATTTTTCAACAACCTGATTGGTGGTAAGAGGTTACATCCTCCTCGATTCTCCCTTCCCAGGAGGTGGATGCGGGATGATGTCACATCTGCAGGAAACCTGTGGGCTAACAGCTCCCTACACTGCAGTCCATGGAATTCTAGGATCGTTTAGTCGATGGCTATGGCAATCTGCATGTAAAAACTAGGGATCTGCACCTGTTCTTGCACTTGCTAACAACTCCCTGCACTGCAGTCCATGGCATTCTATGGCGCTACACTCCATGGCTAATGTCCTGCACTTGTGCCTGCACTTGCTGACAGCTCTCTGCATTGCAGTCCATGGCATTCTACAGCACTGCAGTCCATGGCTCATGTCATGGCAATCTACATGTAACAATTAGGGACCTATAATTCACACCATAAATTTAATCAATGCTCGTACATCCTCAATCCCATGGTTTGGACAATGCTTCACTCTCTGACTATTAAGTTTAAACTAATTTGACTAGCAAGATCACTGAAAGAAACACAATCACAGGATAGACAGAGATTTTACTTTGGGAAACCCTCATGGGGTAGAAAACCCAGCAAAGCTTTCCTCAATAAAGATGATCAACCAAATGCAAGATGTACTCCAAGACTATAGCTCCTTCTCTACCTCCTATGCAGACCTCTCTCTCACTTGTGCGCTACTTTCCGAGTGATGGAAGAGTGAGAAAAGTGAGGAACAACCTCCTCTACTTATACTTTTTTCTCGACTGACTTTTTACCCTCTTGGGACGACCTCTCCTAAGAGAGTCTAATAAACCCTAATAAACTAACCTAGGGCCGACCCCCACATGGAAGATCTAATAACCCTAGTTACCATAATTCATCGAAGGAATAAACATCTCCAGATAAATAATAAAGTCCCATCGGAGGAATGGAACATCTCCGGAATAATACACATATAACAGTCTTAGAAGTTACAATATTTCAACACTCCCCCTTAACGAGAAGGATATTATGACAACATCTGCAGGAGCAAGGAGTCATCGACTACATTATACATGATACATTTATAAATCATTGGAAGCTTTCTCAACATCATTAGTAACTCAAGCAGTTACTGGAACATCTTCAATACTGGAACATCAACATCTTCAGTATTGAGTCTTCATATTCTGCAGCACTCGAACAGCTATAGCAACATCATCATCTGGATCCTTACGATCATGAGCATCGTCATCACACGATCATCAGCATCGTCATCACACGATCATCAACATTGTCATCACACGATCATTAGCATCGTCATCTAGATCATCAGCATTGTCATCTAGATCATCAGCATCATCATCTAGATGATCAACATCATCATCTAGATCATCAACATCGACATTACACGATCAACAGCATCATCATCTAGATCAGCAGCATCATCATCTAGATCATCAGCATAGTCATCACATGATCAACAGCATCATCATCTACACCATCATTATCAACAGCATCGTCATCTAGACCATCACGATCAGCAGCATCGTCATCTAGACCATCACGATCAGTAGCATCGTCACCTGCAAAACACATGATCCATCTAAGACACCATAACATGTCCAGGGACGATACAGTCCACTCGTCAACTTAGACAAAGTCTAAGGACCATTTTTCGAAGACATATGTCTACGAATCAATTCAGGGACCGAAGTCCGGGGATGATACAATCCCCTCTCGTCCACTAGGGACCACTTCTCGGAGACATCTGTCTACGGATCAATTCAGGGACCAAAGTCTGGGGACGATACAATCCTTTCTCGTCCACTAGGGACCACTTCTCGGAGACATCTGTCTACGGATCAATTCAGGGAGCGAAGTCTACGGACGATACAATCCCCTCACGTACATTTTGAACTAGTGGTTTCGGGATGATGCAATCCCCATCACGTACATTTTGAACTAGTGGTTTCGGGATGATGCAATCCCCATCATGTACATTTTGAACTAGTGGTTCCAGGATGATGCAATCGCCATCACGTACATTTTGAACTATTGGTTTTGGGATGATGCAATCCCCATCACGTACATTTTGAACTAGTGGTTTCGGGATGATGCAATCCCCATCACGTACATTTTGAACTAGTGGTTCCGGGATGATGTAATCTCCATCACATACATTTTGAACTAGTGGTTCTGCGATGATGCAATCCCCATCACACACATTTTTAACTAGTGGTTCCGAGATGATGCAATCCCCATCATGTACATTTTGAACTAGGCATTCAGGGACGATACAGTCCTATCATATCAACTAGGTACAACTAGGTACCATATACTGACCTCATCGTCAGAACAGGCAACCTCATCATCAACCACATCGTTGGAACATGTAGCCTCAATATCATCAATACAAGTATCCATACCAATACAAGTATCCATATCATCAATACAAGTATCCACACCAATACAAGTATACATATCAAATACAACTATCCATACCAATACAAGTATACATCATCAAATACAAGTATCCACACCAATACAAGTATACATATCAAATACAAGTATCCACACAAATACAACTATACATAGGTATCCTTAACATTGACCTTACCATCAATATAGGAAATCTAATCATCGATACAGGTATCCACATCAATACCAGTACCCCAATATTATCATCGACCATATCACTCCCCCTTTCGAGGAGGGTCCTTCTGAACTACACCAAGCTTGTCTCGAAAATACTCAAACTTTACTTGAGATAGAGGTTTGGTCAACACATCAGCAACTTGTTCATCAGTTCCTACATACTCGAGCTTGATAGCTCCTTTTTGCATCATATCCCGTATATAGAAAATCAGATCTCTATGTGCTTTGACTTATCATGGAACACTGGATTCTCTGTCATCTTGATACAACTCTGGTTGTCACATAGAATCACAGTGGGTTCCATCTCTAAGTCAAACAATCCTGATAATAACTTCTGAAGCCATACTGCTTCGTAACTAGCAGAACAGGCAGCTATATATTCTGCTTCAGCTGTGCTGAGAGCCACACTTGAATTCTTTCTGCTAAACCATGAGATCATGGCAGATCCTAGACAATAACATCCACTTGGTGTACTCTTCCTGTCTGATACACTTCCTGCCCAATCAGTAACTGTGAAGCCATACAATCTGAAGTCAATATCTCCACGATAATAGAGACCAAAATCTATCGTACCTTTTAGGTACCTCATCACATGCTTTGCAGCAATTAGGTGAACTCATCTAGGTTTCACTAGATACTGACTCAGAGTGTTCACCGCAAAGCATGTGTCTAGCCTAGTATTTGTTAGATACATTAATGACCCAATAATTTGTCTGTACAGAGTCACATCCACTAACTCTGAAGAGTCATCAACTAATAGTTTTAAGTTGGAATCCATGGGAGTGGCCATGACTTTGCATTCCAACATATCGAATCTTTTCAAGATTCCCATACCATACTTACCTTGGTTGAGAGAGATTCCATTTGGTCCTTGCCATACTTTTAGACCTAGGAAGTAGTGCATCAATCCGATATCTTTCATCTCGAACTCTAATGAGAGCTTCTTCTTGCACTCGATAATCTGTTTCTCATTTTCGGTCAGAAATAGATCATCCACATATAGCAACAATATGACAGGTTCATCATTCATAACCTTGAGATAAAGATTAGGATCAACTTTACTTTTGGTAAAGCCCAAGTTTGTCAAGAAACTGTCAATTCTTCCATACCAAGCTCTGGGAGCTTGCTTCAACCCATATAGAGCCTTCTTCACATCCATCTGGTGTGAGTCCCACTTCATCATGGATGCAAGTGCCATGATGGTTCTAATATAAATGTACCTTGCAACTAGTGCAAATGTCTCTTCATAGTCAATTCCCTCTTTATGAGAGAATCCTCTAGCCACAAATCTTTCTTTATATTTTTCAATGCTACCATCCGCAGCATGCTTTATTTTGTATATCCATTTGGAGGATACCACACTTTTGTCTTTAGGTTTAGGAACTATATCCCAAACATCATTCTTCATTATTGATTGGTATTCCTCTATCATTTACTATACCCACTCTTTCTTATGAACTGCATCTTCATAACTAGTAGGTTCTTGATCTACAAGATCACACATCAAAGCGATATAGTTGGAGAAGGGCTTTGGTTTCTTACTCACTCTTGTAGAGCCTTCAGGAGCTCCATATTTTTTGGCTCCTAATATAATATCTCTTTCCCATGCTAGCTTTCTTTTCCTTGAAATATTTGAAATGGGGGATTCTTGTGGTTCTACAATATTCTTCAGGTGTTACATCTTCAAGGATGGGAACAGACTCTGTAATTCTGGGAGGTGCATCTTCTTCATATACTTCTTAATACTGGCACTTCCTAGATTTCTTGAGAGCTATATCTTCATCAAATGTCACATCCCTACTAATCTCCATATGGTGGAATCCTGGAATGTAAATTCTGAATGCCTTGGATGTTTCACAATATCCAACAAATATCCCCTTCTTTCTGAAAGGGTCTAATTTAGTTCTCTTTTCTTTTGGAATGTGAATATATACAGGGCACCCAAATATCTTGAGGTGGCTTACCTCGGGCTTCTTTCCTGTAAACACTTCTTCTGGATTTTTAAATTCAAGAGCACTATGAGATAGTCTATTCTGCACATAAACTGCTATCCTGGTTGCTTCAGCCCATAGATACATAGGTAGGTCTTGATCATGTATCATTGTCTTCACTGCTTCCATAATGGTTCTATTCTTTCTTTCCACAACACCATTTTGTTGAGGATTGTAGGGAGTGGTTAATTCCCTCTTGATTCCCGCTTCTTTACAAAAGACTTCAAAATCTTTTAAAGTGTATTCTCCACCATTATCTATCCTGAGTATTTTGATCTTCTTTTCTGAAAGATTCTCTATCAATGCTTTGAACTCCTTGATCTTTCCAAAGACTTCATTCTTCCCTTTTATAAAGTATATCCAAGTCTTCCTGGAGTAGTCATCAATAAATGTAAGGTAGTATTCATATCCACTCAAGGATGTGGAAGGCATTGGTCCACATACATCTAAATGAATCAATTCCAAAATACTCTTAGTCTTTGTTTCACTCTTTGGAAATGGGTTCTTGATATTCTTTCCTTTTTGCACATCCTTTGCATGTGCCATCATGATCAATCTTCAAATCTGGTAGTCCTATGACAATCTTACTCACATGAGGTAGTGCTTTGTAGTTAATATGAGCAAGCCTCCTATGCCATAGTTCACTAGGGTTAGTGGCTTCATGAACAAAGGCAACTTCTGGATGTTCCCTAAGTTTGTATAGACCTCCTTCTCTTCACCAATAACAATTGCATCCTCAATTGATTTTCCTTTGGACCACATGAGTACTTGTCCATCTATGAATGCAACCCTATACCCTTTCTTATCTAGTGTTGAGATAGAAAGTAAGTTCTTCTTCAATCCTGGGACATATAATATCTCTTTCATCTTCAATGGTGTTCCAGAATCAAGCTTGTAGCTTGCTTCACCAATTCCCTTGATGGGATATTGATAGTCATCTCCTAATGACACCTTTTGTGCGGAGGTCTTCTCTTCCAGTTTTGAAAGATTTTTCTTTTGTCCAGTCATGTGCTTTGAAGCACCACTATCAATAAGCCATGTATCTTCTCCAGGTGTTATAGATCCAGAGAGTGCAGAGAATAGAACATACTCTTCTACACCTTCTTCTTCATTTCTTCTAGATCTTCTTTTGAAGAAGGGCCTTTCTTCTTCTTCTTCTTATTCTCTCCTAGATCTTTTCTTGTGAGGCCTTTCTTCTTCTTCTTCTTCTTCACTTTCATCTTCTATTAGGTGTGCTTGATGTCTTTTATGGTGGAATCCCTTCTTCTTTCCCTTTGAGGGACAATCCCTAGCAATGTGTCCTATTTTATGGCAATTGAAGCATTGGAATGTGGAAAACTTATTTCCCTGTGTATTTCCTCTTTTCTTTTGAAATCTTTATGGAGGTTGAGACTCCTTGTGACTATCCTTCTTGAAGTAGGGTTTATTCCTTCTTCTCTTGGTGTGAGTGGCCAAGGCTTGGTCACCTTCTTTGAGCAAGGCTTCTCTGTTAGCAACCTTAGCTCCTTCTTGGATGCAATCTTCCCACACCACATCAAACTTCATGCTTTCTTTTCTGGCACACATGGTTTAGATAAATGACTCCCATGGTCTAGTGAGACCATTTAGAGCAGTCATGACTAGTTCATCTTCATCAAGAGTATCTCCAATGGCATCTAGTTGTTCCTTGAACTGGGAAACCCTCGAGAAATACTCTTGAATGGATTCTCCTTAATTCATCTTGGTGCTCTTCAATTGAGCTCTCAGGTTCATCTTCCTATTGATGTTCTTTCCTTCATACATTCTACCTAGGGCATCATACATTTCCTTTGGAGTCTTCTTGGATGCCACTTGGGCAATCAAGTGGTCCTTGATAGAATCAGCAATGATTCTCTTTTCCCTAATCAGGTCCTTCCTATGTTTCTCTTTGGCTTCATCTTCTTCAGGTTCTGTAATCTCATCTTTAATATATTGGACAAGATCATTCTCTTCAAGAATGAGGCCAATTCTGTATTTCCATGCCTGGAAATTTTCTATACCCTCTAGCTTGTCTTCAAGCTTAGTGCTTGGAGCCATCTTCTCCAGGGGTCAAATAGATTGAAGTTTCACAAGAGATAGAAGATTACTTACCAGGAGATGTGCTTGGAAGTTCTAGTTTGTTCTACTTCAACTTTTCACCTTCTAGATCTGCAACATAATTTTTGGTTTTCTGGTTTTCCGCACTTTTGGTCAAACTAGGGTTTGACTTTCCAGGAGTTCTACCCAACCAAAAACCTCAATCTAGGGCTCAAAAATTTGATTTTGAGAAGGACTATCCAGCCATGCAATTAGAAACCAAAAATACCAACTTTTGCAAAAACCCTAATTTTCACTGGAGGAGAGAGAGAGAGAGAGATTTTCACCTTATGAAAGATGTCCTATTTAGGATAGCTCTGAAATGATGTTAAGTTTAAACTAATTTGACTAGCAAGATCACTGAAAGAAACACAATCACAAGATAGATAGAGATTTTACCCTAGGAAACCCTCATGGGGTGGAAAACCCAGCAAAGCTTTCCTCAATAAAGATGATCAACCAAATACAAGATGTACATAATACAAATATAATATTCTTAGAAGTTACAATATTTCAATACTGACTACTACCACATTCTGGAATATTCAGTCTTTAGTTGTGCCTTAGTTTTTGGTTTATAGAGATTGCATGTTTGTCGTGGATACCTGATAAATCAACAGTTGTAGGCTGAATTTCCTAGTCGTATGGAGAAATCAGCGGAGAATTTATTTTGCACAATTAAGAAAGATTTAGAGACAGTTTCTGAAAATTGATTTCGAAAGTTTTCGAGCAGGGCTTAGCAGAGTGCAGTATACTCTAACCCCGGAGGCAACAAGCATCTTAAATCATGCCATAGCAGAAGCTTGTCGTCGTGGGAACGGCTAAACGAATCCTCTATGATGTCGTTGTGATGATTTTGGCAGCCCCTGCTAGCCATATGTACCAGGCCTACTAGGATGTGGCTTCAAAGTTCAGGGGTTGGTGCTGAAGCCACCGATAATAGAAATGATGAGATTAAAAGACTCATAGAGATCCTTCTAAAGCTTAAGAAGAAGAATCTGATTCTCATAGGGTAGAAAGAGCCTGAAGCTGTAATAAAAGAACTTGTGCAGAGAATAGAAAAAGGTAAAAGCTTCAGGGTGTGCAGATTCTTCCTATTGAAACAGAGATATCTTCTTTTTGTTTTGGAAACAAGATAAATACCACATTGCTTCAGGGAATTGCACCAAACAGTGGAAGGGCGTTTGAATAAGGGTATAATTCGTAATGTGGCAGATTTAAACTAACTTGTAGAGCATCCCAAGGCAGGAGGACTCAGGAGCATCGATAGGGTTGTCAGTCTCATCTTTTGTGCAACAAGTTGCTATGAAATTGAGCCAAATATTAGTTCGATATGGAGGAACTAGTCGACCATGGCTGATTGGGATTGCAACGTGTGAAACATATCTACGTTGTAAAGTATATCATCCAGTTGTTTCCTATAATCTATTCGATATTGCATTTGAATGTAATTTAGATGTTTCCTGTAATCTCTTCAATATTGCATTTGAATGTGATTTATCATATCACTAAGATTTTGTGCTTTCTCATCACTAAGCATGTAATTCTTCCGTGCTTTCTCATCACTCGGCATGTAATTCTTCCCTGTAACTCATAGCCTGCTATTGTGAAAAATATGAATAATTTTCCTTGCAATTTATTACTATCCTGTTTGCATTTAAACACGAGTTATATTGGTGGCCAATTTTGATCATTTGACAAAAATGTCATTATGAAATGTATTGATTGTTTCTAATCATGATAAGTAGGACTGGAATTATGAAAATTGTGTGAAATTATATAAAATAAATGAGATCATAAAACTTTCATAGTTTCGTCCTTACTCCTCAAAATTCCTAAAAATAAGTACAAGCTTACAGTTAAATTTCTCTCTCTTAAGATTTGTCTTCATAGTTAAGGTTTGCCTCCATAGATTCATTGTTATATAGTGCAGATACTTCAAATAAGAGGGTGGATCAAGCTAAGTTCTTTGGTTCTTCAGATTCAGACCTGGAGCTTGCGGGCAATGTGAAGTTTGGATAAACTCATAGTGATCGATCTTGGGATCTTGATCTTTATTAAAATCAATATTTTCTAGTTAATATAAGGTTTTCCTCCATAGATTCACAGTTATAGAGTGCGGATACTTCACATAAAAGGAAAGGGTTTGCTTCTTCAGATTCAGATTGGAGCTTGAGGGCAAAGGATGGCAGCAGCCTCCTCAGCAGGACGGTATATCCTAGATGTTAGGATGGGATAGACATATGTTTATTCCTCTACTGCTCCCCTTTGGCTTATTCTGTTTAGTCAGGGTTCGATCCGGACCTTATCTTAGACAATCGTTCTATTCAGGAAAGTTATTTACCTACCGTTGCTTAAAAGGGAAGGCGAATTACCACCACCAGCAGTATGTATCAGTTTTCATAATGCGAAGTGAGTTGTTATATATAAAAGATTTAAAAAGATAGTATGTCGATAAATAAATTACCCTTTTGATGATTATATTATTATATATTCCCACCCAACCGCAAAGGAGTACTCCAAAAACTAAAATGCTATTTTTGGAGGGTACGGGGACTTTTAATTTAAATCCTCATTGAGCAATAGCAAGTTGTTTCTTTATATTCCTTCCCATTTATATTGAAAAGCTATGGAGAAAGCTTCTTCTTTGCTTCTTCAGATTCATACCTAGAGCTTGCGGGCAATGCTAAGTTTGGATAAACTCATAGTGATTGATTTAGTTAAGATTTATCTTCATAGTTAAGGTGAAAATCCATAAAATATTATAGATAAATTCTCTAAACCTAATAGAAAGAATATTGCATTTATCTTTGGTTAATATTGTTTATCATAGGGAAGAGATGGTGCCTTATGCTTGATTTTTCATTTTTGACTTTTGAATTATGTTCTAAACTTGATAGAAAGAATTTTGCATTTTTCCTTTGGTTGATATCCCTACCAACAGGGAAGAGATGGAGATTTTATGCTTGATATTATTATCCAAATATGTTTTCTTATTGTTTGTTAATATCCTGCTATGATTAAACCAACCCTCTTGGCACCCTACATAAATGGATAGATGAATAAAGAACAAATGCGTAAGGTTGATGGTGATTTATCCTTTCCTTTGGATATCTCTGCTTGATATACATCTTGGTCATTTAAGATGGTAAATGAAACTTATTTGGTGTCTATTTATTTGGTTTTCATGAAATTAAGTGTGGAACTCTTTTACATGACTTTTTTAAGTAATTTATGAGTAAAGGTTAATCTTGTCTAATATTGTTTTATATCATATTATTTGCTTTATCACACATCATTGTTTGTATAATTCGAAATAGTGCATTGTTCATTACAAGTGTGAATGAATTTGATTCTTAAAGATTGTAAATTAATTTGGTCATTTAAAATAATATATACAATTATTCATCTAAGATTGGACATTTTGGTGGAGTTAAATAGAGGAAGCTTGTTTATAAGAAGAGATTAAATTAAAGAAGCGTGTTAGGTGAAGAATTTAGAGATTTGTTGGGGAACGCGGCTTAATTTAGCTATTTGTGGAAAAGAAAAGCCCACGTGATTGAGGTTTTAACAATTAAATCGAAGAAAGGGTAAATAAAAGGGGATTTATTTGCTCTATGAAGTTTTGCTCGAGATAAATTATGCACTTGAATGAGCATAACACTGGAAATATTGGGAAGAAGAAGCTATTGATCTGGCAGAGTGTTGTGGAATGAAGGAGCTTTGCGATTTCCCACAGTGGGAGACAGTTTCTGGAGCTCTGTGAGACTCTAGACGACATGGGAAGGATCATCAAAACGAAAAGATACATATGGGAAACGATGAAAATGCCAGTGGGAGGGTCAAAGGCAGCACGAGTTAAATTTAATTAAACATTACGGGGAATGTTAGAAATCAAAGACTATACTATGATTGAATTTGAAGTCCCTCATAGAGAATTTATTTTGCTCAGTTTAAGATAGATTTAGAGACAGTTTCCAAAAATTGATTTCCTTATCAAGAAAGTTTTGCAATAATGCGAACATGGCTAAACATAGTGTAGTAGACGTTGACCCCGGAGGTGATGAGCATCTTAAATCATGCCATATCTTAAGCTTGTCGCCACGGGAACGGCCAAACGACTCATCTACATGTCACTGTGACGCTTTTGGAAGCCCCTGCTAGCCATCTGTGTTAGGCCTGCTAGGATACGACTTCAAAGTTCAAGGGTTGGGGTTCGGGTTGGTGCTAAAGCCACCGACAATATAAATGATGAGATTAGAAGAAGCCATGTTATACTTCATAGCAATTACTTAACAATGCAACAGTAAGATATTAGCTGATATTGTTCATAATATCAAAGAAGATACTTAACTAATATGTCATAAAAAATGTTATGACATATAATATGGAATATTATAACTTTTAAGAATATATAAATGGAATATTGTTTAATATTATGAATCTATCTTATTATTATAATTTTATTAAAAATATAAATAGATCGTTATCAATATATTATATAATAAAGCTAGGAATATTAATATTATATTAGATTGTTATCCTTAGGAATATATTATTAATATAATAATATTATTATATTATGAGCTAGTAATAAATTCCTCTATTCTCAAAATTATGAATTAATTGTATTACCTAAATTTAGCTATACATAAACTTGATCATCGGATCAGATATATGTATTGATACATAGTTTTCTTGATGATATTGCTAGTTGAAGGTGATTTTGTTTAAGGGTGGCAATTTATTTTAATGCTATATTTATTTTATGAAGAAGCTTATACTTATTACATTATTGTTTCTACATTACTAAGAAATCTATAAATTCAAAGACTTGTAATCTGAGTCTACAGTTCATTCAATTTGTGGCCAATTCAAAATTGTATATTGATGTTTATATAATAGAATAAGTAGATTCCAATGAAAAAGAAAATTTAATACCTATGTATACTTACCCTTTTTAATATTAAGATTAACTCTTCAAAAATTTGTTTCATGTGTCATTGTTATGTAAGCTAAAGGTTGAAGATTCTCTATTTTTTTCTAGCGATTGTTAGAGAAGGATCTCACTCATGTCTCTAGGGGTTATGAGAAATTATTGAGAATTTAGGGTTTGAATCAAGATGTTAGTTTTCATTTGCGAGGTTCAATGTTGATATTGACTTTGTTTTCACAAGATATATTACCTACAGAAATCTTATTTTGAGTCTTATATTGATACTAGTGTTTGGTAAAAAAGTTCCATGGTCAGAAACTAGGTCCCTTTTCTATTGCATACTTTACAATAGATTATATATATATGATGATAATTCATCGATATTAAAAAAAACAATACATAACCTTGACTTCTAGAGCTTATGCTTTAAAAGGTCCTTCATCTGAGACACTGGCATTGGCAGGGCTTCATAGATGGTGCTCGCACAATTACTGATATCTATGTCTTGTTATTTAATCAAGTTTTCTATTCCATTGCAACCATTGATATCTTTGTCTTGATAGTTGATCAAGTTTCCTACATTATTAAGTTAGCACAATTTTTTTATTATTGCTATTCCTTAGTTATGTTTATGTGTACTAAAATGTATTAATGTGCGTAGTATACTAAGGGTATAACAACAACAACATTGTACCTAACAAATTTGATTATCATGTGATCTAATGATAGCTATGGCATTATATATGTTTTTTAATTTATCTAAAAGCATATATCACATTCGCAAGTATATATCATATTGTCTCTTAATTCTTTTAAAACATTTAAGTATTAAGCCTCTCAAATCACTACAATACAACACGATATTGAGTGCAATTACATATGTGCTATTATCATTTTCATAATCAAATCACTTAATAGAATCAGATTTGTTACTAGAAGCAACATTGCAATCTTTATTTGCAAATGGATATTTTGCGATACTAAAAAACCATTATTCCGAAAGTGCTATTTGGTCTGATAGTGCTATTTGTTCAATCCTTTCACGCCAATTGCAAAAAACTAACAACTAGCCCAGATGGAAATGTCGGGGACATTACCATGGCTCTTGTTTTATAAATACATCCGTCTTTTAATCTTAATGAAAAACTTAACAAACGTCAGTGACACAATTTTCTGCCCTAATATCTTGCAAGAAAATGTTTTTTATTAACACATCAGTGACTTTTAGCTTTAATTAGAAAGCCAGTCCGGACTCCACTCAATACAGCGTACTGGGAGTATTTTCATAACTTTTATTGAGCTGGGGACTGTATAAATAATATTTTCAGTGGTAGTGGGACCAAAAGGATAAGGAGGACATAGAGTAATTGTATCTAGACTGCATTAGTGTTGGCGGTCAATTTCAAACAGTTTTTTATTGTCAATTTTAACAAAAGATTCGGTGGACTGTGTATTCTTTGTTACTCTGTTCGAAGCCACCGTAGGACGCAGGAGTCGTTGATTTTTATCATCTTGTCTTTAGACTTTCATTGAGTGAGCGTGGGTCCGGGTGGAATATTATTTTATTTTAATAAATGTTTAACAACTAATTTATAATAAATTTTGAATTATATAGTATCTAATTAATATAGATATTAATATTAAGTGTGATATACCTGAAACATTAAACAATCATAAAACTTTATGTTAACCAACATCACAAATTTTCTGCCCTAATATGAAGCAAGCATATGATTTTTTATAAATACATCCGTCTTTTAATATTAATGAAAAACTTTAACAAACATCAGTGACACAATTTTCTGCCCTAATATCTTTCAAGAAAATGATGTGTTATCATCTTGTCTTTAGACTTTGATTGAGTGAGCGTGGGTCTGGGTGGAATTCATTAGTGGTGTCACTCCCTAAAAATCGTAGTGGGATCCCTGGAATCATGTTAACTCTGATTGGAATTTCGTTGCAAAATTGCCAAAAGTGAGTAGAATAATTTGGAAATTTCGTTTTATTAACTCCAACCACTCCACTCAGTTCACTCCAACTACGACGTGTTTTACTAAAGAAGAATCTCGGAAGACAATGTTTCTATATAATCATATATTTCATGACTTTGATTTGTTTTAATATTTTCCCATTTACTTTTTGAAATTTTAGATATTAAACCTAATATTGTAAAAATAAAAATAAAAATAAATATTTTCAAAATTAAATTAATTAATTTTCTAAAAATAAAAAATTATTTTCAAAATTAAACTAACTACTTTTGTGATTGGTTCATAACATTGATTTGACAATTTTCTTTTGGTGTAAAAATTATTTTGAAAGTATTCAAAAATAAATAATTATAAAAACATAAAAACTTGGCACTGAATTTATGCAAATATGAAAGTAAATGCTCATTAAAAACACTGCCAGCTGCTCATAAACAATGCTGCAGGCCAATTATGAAAGTAAATGCTCATTAAAAATATGCTAGTGGCTCATGCAAAATCTAATTTTGGTGATTTAACTCATTCATCTTGCTTGCATATATTTATACATAAATTTTATGTTAGTCATAAATGCATATTAAGAAAAGACAATAAATATTTTATATGATTTGACTCATTTCATTTTGTTTGATATCCACACAAATCCAAATAAAAATCTAGGTAAATCTAAATATTTATTGGCAATTACAAGCATAATCTATGCATTTAATGGTGGCACATATCTACATGCACATTTTCCTATGTGTGCAAAGTAATAGTAAGATGGCTAGCTAATTTTATAGATATTATTCTACCTATTCAATCTTGAAGCTTGTTATTTTTGTGTGCGCAATCTTGGTATTCGCTATCAGTTGTCTATTAACTCCAATATTTTCATATCTACAACTTCAATCAGCACGAGCGTGAACCTAGAAGTTATCCAAGGTTGAAAACAAGCAATCTTCAATTCCTCTTAATACAGGTATGTCCTAATGCTAGAAAAAATCCTGTAAGCATAATGAAACCATGAGTTACAAATTTGGTTATAAAAAACTCTTACAAAAATGTAGTTGTTCTAGATTTTATGCACTTTATTTGTCAAAATATCAAGTTTTTTCACATGTTTTTGCATGTCATTTCATATCGATGTAGAAACTAGTTAAGAGTTACAACCTGAAGTAATTTCTTATCATTGTGTTAGCCTATGATTCAAAGTAATTTGATTAGCCTTGGGTTGCATTTAATGTCTCAATGTTGATAATTCAAAAATTTACACAGTCAGTAGCTTCAAAATCACTAGTCATATGCACATTTTATATTCATCACTATAGGCCGAATGTAAGAAAAGATAGGGGCAAGTTGTTAGTTCTCAAAATATGGTTTCAACATTTAGTGTGTATTTAAATATTTTTCATAAAAAAAGACCAACATCATTTCAGGAACTTCTGAGAGAAGTATAAGCACAAGCACAACAACAAGTGTGCAAAGACCAAACACATGTGTGTTGTGAAAACCATCAAAATATAGAGACAATTGATATGACTAATCTTGCTATGGAACAAAGTTTTGACTAAGCCTCTCCTGTAAGGTAGAGAGGAGAGATCTTGCTATGACTAATCGAGGAAGACATGGAGATGTTTGATTTTTAAATGGAGAAGATGCAATCTAGACACTATTTATAATTATTATTGTTCTATTATGTACCCAGAGGTTGTTTTACTTTCTCTGTCGAATTGAGGGGTGACCTCTCTCTTAGGAAATCCGAGCCCAACTGAATTGTTTTAACATTATAGTCATGCACTCAATAAAAGAGGCATAGCTGAATGGATCCCATTTCTCTCTTCGATTAATTTATAAATATTATTTAGTTCTATTGTGTGGAGGAGGAAACCGCACAATTATTTATTGGGTAAATATATTGTAGTTCTCTTTAGAGAAGAATGACTTCATGAGGGAGGACCATCTCTCACTCACTTTGTTAAACTGATTGCATATAGGATAAAGGAGGAGCGGCCTCAAGGGAGGACTAGTTCACTCCAACCCTTACACGTTTTAATTGTTGAATATACATTGATCTTGTATAAGCCTGCGATTGCAGACGAGGAGTGGTCTGTTTACTACCTTTTATTTTGATAATACTTGTTTTTCCTGGGAAATGGAGCTAACCTAATTACCACTCCTTTACATTAAATAAATTGTTGCATTGTTTGTTGTACTTGAAGTTCCAAGGACGTAGTGACTTTAAAATCTAAATGTTTTATGTGCAAATTGCTTGTTGTAGATTGAGAATGGGTGATCTTCATGTAGGGTTTGACCCTCTTGTTAGTGTTTCTTGTTGTCGGTACATGGGAGACTTGTATGTTGAGGTTGAACCTTGCATTTTGTATATTCAAGTAGGCATACCTGTGTATAGAGGTAAAGCCTTTATATGTGAGTAAATTCGCTCATAGAGAGTCCTGACCCTTTACAATTTCCTATTGTTCCTCTACATTTTTATTATACTTGTCCATGAATTAACAGATGATATGTGGTTATAAGATATAAGGAGACCTCTATATGCGAGGAACGAAACTCATTTACTTGTACTTCTATTGTTAAAAGGATGGCAATATTTGGTTTATTGACTCTTCATTATTTATTAAAGAGATTTCTTTCATGACTGAAATCATAAGAACTCTATTAACCCCTGTACTTGATATCAAGAAGGTAGTGTTCTATTTGTAGCGAAGAAGTAATGCTAGTGTTTATAATGGCGGAATGTAAATTTCTACGTAAGATCCTAACACTCTATTTATGCAGTTAAAGGGCGTAGAGGCCATTTTAATTTAACTATTGAAAGTAAGCTCCGAGGGGTAAGATCCCAAGTGCTACATATTATAATTAGTAATGATTAAAGTTTCCTAAAAGAAAATATGCACTATGGAAGGAGGCTAGCTTATGCTTATGAGGATAGTTAATGCTTATGAGGAGACACTTGTGGGAGACTTCTTGTAGAAGGCACCCAACAGATGCAGCCTTTCAAACGATTCCAGTGTTTCCATACTTCGCATCTATTCTTCTTTCGGTGGAATGCTTCCACACATTGTTGCATACTAGCCGTCGAAGTAAAGAGGTAAGGAACCACACGTGGGAGGAGCCATGGAAAGAGCATGTCCATGCAGGTTGTGCCCATGCTAGACCACAAGGAAGATAAAAGGAAGAAAGGGGTTCCACCCAAAGGCCGACCTCATAAAAAAAAAATTATGGTTAGGCTCCCTGTCAAAAAATAAATTTCAGCATTAGGATTTAAAGAACAAATAAATAAATATAAACATAGAAAGAGTAAAACCTAGTAGGAATCCAGCAAAAATAGCAGCACACATGCACTTGATGTTTCCATACTTAGCATCTCTTCCAGCGAACATTGTAGGGAGATTCATCAAATCAGCATATGCGCTAAGAAGAGAAGTCACTGACCAAGCTGCGGAGAAGTCACCAATTGAGTTAAGCTTTGGAGGTTTTTTTTTAATGCAAGGTTCTCATGGAACCATCTAGCATGAGGGGGATGCCACTAGGAAAAGGGGGAGCCCATTTAACCTTCTCGCATGAGAAAAATAAGGAACTAGCAGGAAAATAGAGCTAATCCTGTCTGTACGCCACTGATAAATCAAGCCTAGGTTTTGGCCAATAGGTGAAGAAAGTCCAAGGCATCTCAGGCACAAAAAAATGGAAAACAAAAAACCAAACTCCTTCACCCATAGTTTGTAAAAGAAAAGAAAAAATTAAAAAAAAACAATTCGCAAATAGAGTGATCTAAAAGAAGTGGACATGGCTTAGGTTAAATTAGGTGAAGTACATGTGGTCTTAATGTGATGGAATATGATAGGTTTACGTTAAATTAGGTGAGGAAGTGTGGCCTTCATGCATGTGTCCTCGTCGATTAGGGCATGCAGTTGATATATGTTGAATATATGTTAACGATTACTTTATATTTGAAAGTGCATCAACCATATCCTTGTCGGACCCAATTGCTTAATCAACCATACCTTTGACTTTGCACTCGAAATCATTTTAACCCCTGATTTTTCAATTGCATTGCTTTTGTTCAATATTTTTAACACGTTATTTTGCTCGAGCTCTTTTAATTCCCCTTTATATTTGGAAAATATAAAGAAGGATCATTTCTCTTTCGAAAAGACATGGGAACATGCTCATTAATGAGATTTATTTCATATCATCAATGCATATATAATTAAATGTTCACTAATTAGAAGTCATTCCAAATCTTTCCAAATCTATGGAGTATCCCAATATTGTCCTTTTGAAATACATATCATCCTTTGAGTATTAGCTTTTGCATAAATTAAGTTTTGCTATGGAATATCCCAATATTGTCCTTTTGAAATAAATATCATCTTTTGCGTATTAGCTTTTGCATAAGTTAAATTTTGTATTTGATTATTCATAGCTAAAAAGTTAAGCTAAAACCAATCATCGAGATTCCTTCGCCCATTCATGTAACATACGAAGTGCACTTAGGAAACTCACCAGATTAGGACCCTTATATTCCAACTACATCTCTAGGTACATAATTCCATTCATCTTTATTGCTCATTTGATTGCTATTTTTAGAGTGCATGCATTATTCTTGAAGTTGGTGATGATGTTCTTATTTCCATTCAAAATTTATTGTCATTCAGAATGGTATATTTCAATTCATTGAGCAAGTGCTGCATCCATTCAAATGATGGAAGTGTTGTTGAACTACTTATTGAAAGTTATTTTGAATTGAGTGGTTACTATTATATATTCATTTTTTGTGAATTTATCCATCTTCACCTCAATTATATTCTATAGCCTACAAATAGTGGTCTGTAAAGAGTTACTCTTGAATATCTTTCCATTTATCTTTCAAATGAAGGAGTGACCAAATTCTAAAAGGCATGTTGAGTTTCTCACTATCCACATTAAATTGTGAATTTGTTCAGCATTCAACTATTGTTATTTGGCCAAAATGCAAAACCAATGCTTTCTCATGCTAAATTAATTCTTCATTTATCTGAGAATAATATCATCTCAAAAAAGTATTCAATTTTGAAAGGAGTTATGAGCCATTTGAAAATTCAAATACGGTCATTTCTTAAATCACGATAGGTTGCATTTTACCTCACAAGACTAATTTGATCTTAAATCATAAAGATATAAAAATTAAATTTTAACTTGGGATTGATTTAATGATTTGACTAACAAACACTAATGTGCTATGTTGTTTTGAATGGATGAAATACAAAATCATCTATATGGTCCCCAATAGACAAGGTAATAAAAAGAAACAAGTGAAAGTAAATCAAGCCAAAAAGGAGTAATTTGTCGAAGACAAATGACGAAACATGGAGATAGTGTCAAATGTCTTGAAAAATCCAATATATGCAAATAACTCACATCGAAATTTAATTAATAATGCTCATCATTATGGGGAATTGTTCTTATTGGTCAAATGTAGGATTTCCCACTACCTCTTATTTGAATGAAATACAATAGGTGTTGGAATCAATTTAACACTGAGAGGGGGGGGGGGTGAATCAGAATTAACACAGTTATCAACAATTTTTACGTTCTTTAACAGATTAGTCTTAACTTAATCTTGATATTTAGTTATGCATCCAATATATATAAAAACATTCATCCATATATGCACCAAGACAAAGAACACAGAACACACGAGATTTTGACGTGGAAACCTAAATGGGAGAAAACCACATAATGCTCTTTTGTAATGAAAAGATTACATTCAAGGAAGAACTTACTTCCTTTGTTTACTAGCACCAACTGGAAGGAGGCATCGAACCCCTGGTTTTATAGGCACCGACCTGATATAAGCACCAAATCCCTTGTTCTCCAGCACTAACTGGACGGAGGCTACGACCTCTTATGGCTTGCCTCGTCCTACCGCCTAGAGATCCAATATAATATTTGCCTTATAGAACTCCCAACTCGCACACACTTCTGATATTCTTATGTTCGGTCTACTATGCACACTTCTCTGTATCCAATCAGATAGCTATCACTTCCATGCATACAACACTTGAATTCTTAGTCCAATCAATTCTTCACTTCTGTTGATGACTTACTTCATGTACTATGTCCTTCTGATGAGGGTATTTTTTAAGGATTCTAATATTATACTTAAGTATAGTATTCTAGGCGATTATTTTGGATTGAAAAAAACATATATATAGATAGGTAGGTGATTCTTAAATATGAAAGATACAATTTACTACTGAAACATGTAAATTTTGGCGAATATTATGATAAAAAAACATATTTTATGTAAATATAGGCGATATTAGAGACTAAAAATGACCAAATAACGAATTTATTTTTTGAAAAAAAGCCTAAAAAATAGCCAATTGGCAAAATTTCGCCCCTAAAAGTTACCCTGCTTCTGATCCTGTGATCTACGCCAGGGTTCACTCTGTCTTTCGGCTATTGTGCAACTGCACTCACCAACTAATACTGTCCTTTCAATTGATATCTTTTTGTTCTGAGATTATGCGCCAGTATCAGATGGAACTGCGCACTTACTTGGATGTGTCTGCTTTGTTTAAGTGCCATAGTATTTTAGACAATATGTGACCTACTATGCATCAAGTGATTCGTCCTTTCATATTAACGCACTTGTCTAGTATCATCCTCATCATGATGTGCATACTGGATTCTGCTGTTGTTCTATCATCGCGCATTTGATGGACTTCTCTACTTCACAGTCTTGACTTCAACCTTCGTGCATCAGCCAAAATTCTGTGCTTTTTATGATATTCTTCAGTTATGTCTCTATAGATATCTACGTGTTTTCTAGCATACTCTCATTTAGTCCTCACGCACTTGCGCATACTCAACATTCAGCCTTTCTATCTATGTGCAATTGTCGCAGATCTACAACATCATTTTGTGCACCATCAGCTATATAATTCTTATGCATGTGCACACTCGGCTCCTCGCTAGATCATTGTGTTATGTATCTCAAGCCCACGATGCCCTGAATATAAAATTGTATCTTCCACTTGAAGCTTTATATCCATTCCATGAAGCTTATGTCAAATATCCAACTTGCATCTCTATTCATACATGTCGTACATGGATGGTATGTCCACAAGTTGGTTTTGGCATTCCTTCTTCCTTGCTTAACGGATTATACCTCTGCCACATGTCATGTTTTACACCTTTAATGTGTCCTTTCTTTGTGGGTTTTGCACATACATGGTCCTTGACTTGGTGGTACCTTCACCCTTGTTGTAGAATCACTTGTGGGTCTTGCGCATGTGATGTATCAATGCTTTGTGGATCTTGTGCATACATGATCTTTGACTTGGTGAGACTTCGACCCCTTCGGTACCATCACTTATGTGTCCTACGCACTTGATGTGTTGTGAGCTGTGGAATTCGCACATATGCTAACATCTACAGTTACACCATTTTTAGAACTTGTGCGCGTTCCAACAACTGAAAGATTCTTCTAATTGGTGATGTCTTGTGTGCTTTTAGGACTTACATAACCACTCAACCGTCTCTTCTTTAATGCTTCTTGTGCACACCACTTGACTTGCTTGCACACACTATATTCTCCTATGGCTTACTTGCGCACACTAGATTCTGTCCCATGTATTCTTTAACTTGCTTGTGCATTCTTCTTCCTTCTGTCCAACCAACCCTTTGGCTTGTACCTTTAAGGATTGTGACTAGATGGACTTGTGACATTCCCAAGTACATGTGCCTTATGTACTTCAAACTGAATATGCATGATGTATCCTTGGAAACAAATCTAGATGCAACTTCTAGATATGCTTCTTCACACTTGCATCTATATTTTTCACCATCTTGAACACATACTTCTTCAAAGTAGCTTCCATATACTTCTTCAAACTGTTGTAGGAGTATTGTATCCACTTTGACATAAGTTGACATCAATGATGCAAACTGAATCAATTTTCATTCTCTTTGACATTAGTTGACATCAATGAAAACCAAATTTCAACAATATCCCCCTTTGGCATTGATGGAAACACCTTATGAAGCTATATATAATATTCTTAAACTATATGCTTCAATTGTACTTGTCATAGTGCTCCGCCTGTGTATATGCTCCCCCAGAATTCTTTGGGATTTTGACTTCTTCACATACTGCTATCAATACTTCTTCTACTTTCTATTACATCTGCGCAGAATGCATGTATGACCATCTTCATGATATTTATTCAATGATCTACTTCACACTCTTTCTCATCTACTACAGCTTTATGTTGTCTCTTTAATAATATCCTTTACACTCTTTCACGTCTGCTGTATATTTATGTTATTTCTTCAATAATATACTTCACACCCTTTCACATCTGCCACATCTTTATGTTATTTCTTCAATAATATTCTTCATGCTTTTCTCCATGATAGTTATTCTCAATTGTGTTCGGCTTCATGTCATGTGTGCACTCAGCACAACCAAAGTTCTTCATGCTTTTCTCCCCCTTTGACATCAATGGCAAAGAGGTTCCATTACTTGCACAATGTAAGTTTTTCTTTCAAATTGTTTTGCACAGGCCTTCACTGAATATTCACAGGGATGACTCCCCCTATCTTCATGTTTCATTATTTTGCTGAAAATATGAATATATTATAGCCTTGAGCCTTTGAAGATTTGTCTTTACAGCTGTAACTTTTTCTTTCATCTCTTTTTCCTTGGAAACAATACTTTCTTCCACTTGATTAGAGACTGACTCAAAATATTTTATGCAGTCACCAACTGCTCCTTTGATTTCATCTTGTAGCTGCGGAAAAGATTCCCTTAGACTGAAGGATTCTTCCTGTAGGGGTCCAATCCTATCCATCAATTTCCTATGTTCTTCACAAATCCCATTAATTTCCTATTTCTGCTTTTTGTACTCATCCATTTTTCTCTTCTTCTCAATGGATGGAAAAATAATCAAGCTTTCACGAATCCTATACTCCTCTTCTTGTGTGGCATGCAACTTCTTGTTCACCTCCTTCAACTGCTCATATTCTATAAGTTTTGTCCATAGAAAAGCACTTTTTTTCATGCAACTCTACAGACTTTAAATCTAGAATCTTGATGTTCTCAAATGGAAAATTTTCCCTTTGAAGTATTCTTTCATGTTCTGATCTGACTTCTGGGGGCATTTTTGGAGTTTGTGATAGTTCCTCAATTCTGACTTGTATCCCTTTAATGAATTCACTTATTTTCATCAATTTTATTTCTGGAGAAGTGTCTTCAATTTCCTGGCTTTCTGGAAGCAAATTAAACGCTTCTCCACTAGTCTTTGTAATTTTGAGGCATCCTGTCTTGCCTCTTCTACTTCCTTCTTTATATGATTACTTCTTGTGACTGCTTCTTTTGCTTCTTTTTCCAGTTCTTCCATCTTCTGTGTAGTCTTTTCTTTCTTTGTCTTTAGCTTCAGACACTCATCCTAAAGGGATTCCTTTTCACTCTAACTTTTATACCAGTCTGTTGTAGTGGCTTCATGTCTCGATCTAATTTATTATATTCCAGAAGATGTATGTAATGCATGCAATTAATTTATAGATAAGAGTGATAGGGTTGATTCTATATGGCTTACCAGATTTTGTATCCCCTGAGTAGGATGTCCCAATGCTACAGATGGGAACTTCAGTTTCTGGTGTGGCAATGTATCCTTCGTTTTTGCACTTGAGTGTGACTGTGAGCCACTTGGATATGCTTCTGGCTAAGTTTCATTACGCTTTCTGGCAAACTGTATTGGTTGCTTTAAGTCTACAAACTTTTATTCCATCGTCAACATGATTTCTACCTATTGAGTTGCAAGTTCTACAAACTTTTCTTTTGTAGCCACATTTTCTATGGCTTCTTCTGTTGCATGCCTGATCTCTATGCCAATTTTTACAATGTCATCTTTGGCTAGTGTGCATACCAGAGTAGGCTTGGAAGCTTTTTTTCTTCTTCTTTGTTGACCCTTCTAGATGATTATTCTCTTTTCTCTTTTCAGTGGGTGAATAATGTTGTGTAGATTTGAGAGGAATATCAGAATTGATAGTTTCTTCCAATATTTGAACTACATTACTCATCTGATTTTGTTGTGAAACCTCTTCTTCTTATGTTAATGGAACCTTCCACTTTGCATCCCATTCTTGAACAATTTGTGCTATATTGGTTTCCCTACAAATAAACATGGTGGGAAGCCATTGTTTGTTAGGATCCCGCTTGGCCTAAAGGTAGATGTAATGCATCCAATCTTGAAGCGCATGAATCCTTTGTATGCTTCAACTATTTGAGGTTGTATTCATGGAGCCTCCTAGAGAATAAATCTGATCTCTTCACAATATACAAAAAAATTGATATCGTTTAGCTCCTATCTTTGCATAGTGGTGGAGAACCACATATTTGCATATCTTACAACCAAAAAGGGCCTCCAGTTTCTATCAAAGAATTGACTACCTTCTAACTAGACGTAATGAAATGGATTGCCCTTTTCTTGAGCTTCTGCGTAATCATCAAGGAACTCATTTGGCAGAAATGTTGACCAGTTCATCTGTATGCCCTTCACGCATTTTTTAGCTGCTACAATGGTTTCGGCTGAAACCTGATCCCGGTGACTCTTTCGGAATAGCATGCATGCAAGCACTTGAAAAGTGAATCTTATGCCTTCATTATTTTTTTGCACAATTGAGAATCCTTTGTTCACACATTGAGTCCCATATTTTTCAGCACCATCTTCCCAAGAGTTATTTCCTATTTTCTGCCAAAAAGAAGATTTACGTATTCTCCAACAGAGGGTTGACCAGTTATTTATTTGATTATTTCATAATTAATGGAGATTGATATTTTAATCCAAATATATCCCCCATGTAGCTGAGATAAAAACAGTTTTGCACACATTTTTACTTATGGGTTTTTTCAAAGTAAGGAACTTCCAAGTTCAATATTCTAGATTTTGACAACCCAACTTCCCATTCTTTGAGATTCATTTCACCTAGTAGCTTGGAATCAAATCTCTCCTCCATATACTTCTCTTTGACTAGTTGCGAGAACTTATCATAGTTGGTAATATCATGGTCGACAAATGTGAGCTTGTCCAGTTGTCTATGTAAGTTTTCTTCAACAATCACACCTTCATAATTATTTCTATCCTATAGTCCCATATCTTCTAGTTCAGGTAGTGAAAGAATTGGTGCATCAAGTTTTCGGGATGGGATGTACTCTTGATACACCTTTGCATATCTTGAAGAAGACCCACCTTCGCCTTTTGCAAAGCTTCCCTTCCCATATTGTCTCATGGGTGCCAGGGCTTCCAAGCTTCAAATATTCACAAACACTGATTGTTCTGCAGTAACTATTCTCAATGGATGCATGGGTTCTTACCAATATTATCTGGGGTTTATAAGAAGCTAAACTGCATCGTCTTGAATTAATGACCTGCCGATTTCCTTTGATTTGGTCCATTCTCAAGACATTGAAAAGTTTCTAGTTTCCTTGAAAATCTAGTTGATCTTCTCTGAATTCAATTAACCACTTTCCATCATTAATGTTGTTGTCGTTTGAGCATTTATTTCCATTCATGCCACTACTCCACTAATCATTATGACTTACCCTTTGTCGCATTTCATGTTGGTGCACAAATATTTTACTACGACGGGTCTGATTTTCAGTGAGTCAATCTTGTGTTGGAGTGGATAAGCATTGGTCTCCCAAGTTCTCCATGTTTTCATTATGAGATATGACAAATTCTGAATCACTATTTTCTATATTCCTTTTCCAGATCATTCTGCAGTATTCTTTTCCTTGGTTTTTATAAGTACTACACCTGTTAATAGAGTGGAGTTCCTCACTTGTTTTCTTGTTCTAGCATTTGACAGACTTTCCTCGACTTGCACAGTCCTAAGCTTTATGAACAATTCAGTTACATTTGTAACATATAATATTGTTATAGTATTTTCCAATATGTCCAGTCATTGTGCATTTCCAACATTGAACAGATCTGCACATGGTTATCTTATTTATTTGTGCAACATCATGTTCTCTTTGATCAACCTTCTTGCAGTCATCATAGGCTATACTAGTTTTTTCGAGAGGTGATATTTGCTTGCTAAGAATCTCATCCAATACTTCTATGCTTTTGGAAAAACTTTCATTTTTTCTAAATTGATCCTGCATCCTTTCAATTTATTTTTCTTTTTCTCATAGTTGGGTCCTTTGTTCATCAATCATCTTTTCATACTCTAAGTCCTTCTTAGTGATCTTTAGTTGTCTTTCTTGAATTCAAATTTTATCATCACATTGTTTTTGAAGTTGTTTGTTTAGTTCCAGGAATTCTTCCTTTTCTTCTGTAGCTTTTTTCAGTTTTTTCTTCAGTAGAGAGATATCCTTTTCAAGTCTCTGATTTTCTGTAACTAATTTCTTTAGATTGCTTTCTAGAGTATCATTTCTCAATATTACATTTTGACAGGTCTCATCCATTTCCTGTAACTGACTGGTGAAGGCTACTGCAAATTCCTTTGACTCCTCTTCTTTCTTCTTCAGGAGGTTCAAGGTTTTGGTTTCTATCTTTTAAACTTCTTCTATCATTTTTCTCTATGAGCGAATGATGTTTCTTACCTCTTCAACAGAGTTTTTTTACAGACTTACACCTTCTTGTAACCATGGTGCTTCACTTTGAAAATGCTCCTTCCCCATAACTATGCAAGGATCTATATTCCATATGTTAATATGTTACTGAAGACACCCACTCTAATACCAATTGCTGGAATCGGTTTAATACTAAGGGGGGGGGGGGGGGGGGTGAATCAGTATTAATGCAATTATCAGCAATTTTTACCTTCTTTAACAGATTAGTCTTAACTTAATCTTGATTTGTAGTTATGCATCCAATATATATATATAAATTCATCCATATATGCACCAAGACAAAGAACACACAACACACAACATTTTGACGTGGAAACCCAAATGGGAGAAAACCATAGAATGCTCTTTTGTAATGAAAAGATTACATTCAAGGAAGCACCGAATTCCTGTGTTTACCAGCACCAACTAGAAGGAGACACTGACCCCCTAGTTTTACAGGAACTGACCTAAAGGAAGCACCAACTCCCTATGTTCTCCAGCACCAACTAGAAGGAGGCTATGACCTCCTGCTCCTCGCCCCATCCTGCCACCTAGATATCCAAAATAAGATTATGCCTTACAGAACTTCCAACGCGTGCACACTTATGATCTTCTTATGTTCAGTCTGCTATGCGCACTTCTCTGTATGCAATTGCATAATTGTCACTTCCATGTATACATCACTTGACTTCTCATTCCACTCAATTCTTCACTTTTTCTAACGACTTAATTCATCTACTGTGTGCTTCTAATCTTGTAGTCTGCGCCAGGCTTCACTCTGTATTTATGCTACTGCGCAAATGCACTCACCAAAAAATATTGTGCTTTTAATTGATAGCTTGTTGTTATGAGATTATGCACCAGTATCATATGGAATTGTGCTCTTACTTGGATGTGTCCATTCTATTTAATTTCCCTAGTCTTTTAGAAATATGCGACCTACCGTGCATCAAGTGATTGGTCCTTTCATATTAATGCACTTATCTCCGATCATCCTTAGCATGACGCGCATACTGGATTCTGATTTTGTTCTGTTATCATGCATCTGATGGATTTCTCTACTTCACACTCTTCACTTCAACCTTCGTGCGTCAGCCAAAATTCTGTGCATTATCTGATATTCTTCTGTTTTGTCTCTGTGATTCTAACTTTAAAAGCATTTGTCACTCTCTACGTGTTGTCTACGATACTCTCATTCAGTCCTCACACACTTGCACATACTTAGCATTCATCCTTTCTGTATTTGCACAATGATCATATATCTACAACATCTTTATGTGCACCATTAGTTGTATCATTCTTCTACATGTGTGCACTCAGCTCCTCACTAGATCATTCTATTCAGTATCTTGAGCCCGTGACGCCCCGAATATAAAACTGTATCTTCCACTTGAAGCTATAGATCTTTTCCATCAAGATTACATCAAATCCCCAACTTACATCTCTATTTATACATGTCCTACATGGATTGTATGTCCACACGTTGGCTGTGGAATTCCTTCTTCCTTACTTCACGTATTATGCCTCTACCACATGTCATGTTTTGCGCCTTTGATGTGTCCTTTTTTTTGGGTTCTGCGCATATATGGTCCTTGACTTGGTGGTACCATCATCGTTGTTGTACAATCACTTGTGGGTCTTGTGCACTTGATGTATCAATGCTTTGTGAAACTTGCGCATACATGATCTTCAACTTGGTGGGACTTCGATCCTTGTGGTACCATCACTTATGTGTCTTGCGCACTTGCTGTGTCATTGGCTATGTAATTTGCACATATGCTGACATCAACCATTACACCATTCTTGGAACTTGTGCGCTTTCAAACAACACAAAACTTCTTTTGATTGGTGATGTCTTGCATGATTTCAGGACTTGCATAACTACTCAACCATATCTTGTTCCATGCTTCTTGTGCACACCACATGACATCCTTGCGCACACTAGATTCTCCTATGGCTTACTTGCGCACACTAGATTCTGTCCCATGTATTCTTTGAATTTCTTGTGCATTCTTTTGCCTTTTGTCTAACCAACTCTTTGGCTTGTACCTTAAAGGACTATGACTGGATGGAATTGTGACTTTCCCAACTACATGTACCTTATATACTTCTTCAAACTGAATATGCATAATGTATCCTTGGACACACATCTGGATGCAACTTCTAGATATACTTCTTCACACTTGCATCCATATCTTTCACCATCTTGCATGTATACTTCTTCAAACTATTGTAGGAATATTGTATCCACTTTGACATCAGTTGACATCAATGACTCAAACTGAATCAATTGTCATCCTCTTTGACATTAGTTGACATCAATGACAACCAAAGTTGAACAATAGGGTGATATCGATGGAGTAAGAAACTTGTAATATTTTTGCTAGAGCAGGAGTGGTGCCATGTTAAAAAAATGAGTATATGGTTAATTAATCATGTTCATGTGAACAACAAACATATATTTAATGAACATTGTAGATGCATACCATACTTCTTACCTATTGAATTAGATGCATTCTATAAATTCATAGAGGTTGAAGAGTTTTTAATGGACAAATGGATACGGAATTCCCTCGCACACACAATTGAAATGAAATATTAGCTAAGTGGTATGAAAAAGTTGGACATTTAAAACCAAATATACTCTAGCATTTCCCACTATCAATTTCAAAGCTACATACATTTGTATTGCTTGATTGGTTAATAGGTTGTATGTGGGGAGTTCATATACACACTCAAAGGTATCTTGGGTACCATTGATTCATTGCATGATGGATAAAGGGACTATATTCAACTAGACAGACATTTTATCCATTCCACTAGCAGAAGTTATCGAAAAGGCCAAGCTTGATCCATCCACAACTCCTCCAAAATTTTATGCATATTTATATCCCTTAGATGTGGTGTGCGCCTTTAATTCATTCACAGGCATGGGTTGGATTTGTACACTTGATCAAGCTCATGTTCATGTATATTGTAAATATCTCTGGGAGCATAAGTATATGCACAATAATTCGCACGCTTGTGATCAATGTTTTGCACCCTTATATGAGATCATATTTTGCAAGAGATGCCCAAGATTGTTTGAACAGGTTATAGAAGTAATCAATAGGATTGGATATCAGTACATACATGATAAGTCTACATATATCGGGATTTACATAGCAAAAAAAGCATCATAATGCATTTCTAGACCATGTGCCTAATAGGTCGGAAGTTAAAGAGATTGGCTATCAAACTAGTCTACATGGTTTCAATGCATGCCTCTCAAAACACAAAAAGAAACTTTGTCCACAATATCCTTTGCTCATATATTTATATGACTTGATTTATCCTTCATGTGTGAGAATGGAACGAGAGAAAATGGAATTGTACTATCACATCCATCGTTTTCCGACCCACACATTATCAAAAGAAGTAGAAGTAGTTTAGGGTCATTGAAAACATCTATGTTCCCACCAAACTTTGGTCTCAAGGAAATATATCATTGGTTGGGATTTAATAGGTTGGTATTATCACATGTATATATGTACATTGTAATATTGTTCATGTTTTAAATGTTTGACAACTATTTCTACCTGATGGATGTCATACTTATCTTAAAGTTTTATTCAAATCTTTATTACTAAAGACATTATAATCATATTGGATTTGAGGTTGTTATTAATATTTATTGTTCATTCACATTTATATTAATGATGTTTTGTTTGGAGGTGATATGTAATGGCTTGGGTTCCATCAAATACATTGTTGTGAAAGTTTAATCATGTCCATATGTAATGTCTTGATTTGTACACACTTGTATTGTTATTGTCATAAGCATATTGTTAGTCCTTCCAACCTATTGCGAATCCCAATGAAAAAATCTATAAAGAAAATGTATAAATTAAACTAAAAAAAATGTCTAAATGCTTCTCAACAATGGCATGCTATTTCACTATATGTGGAACTTATACATGTTGACCAAGGAATGTTTGACACATGATAAAGTGCCAAAAAAAAGTCTTGTTATAACTACATGAGACAATGAATTTTTAGGATCCAATGTCAAAACTCGTCAATCAAATTTTAGGATCAATAAGTAGTGCTAAAACTTTAAACTCCGAGCCAAAAACAACCCAACTTAACTCTTAACATTTGCAAATATTTAAACATAGTACTTTACACTAAATGCAATGAATCAATAATGGGATAATTCAGATGTTCTATTTTACATTTGAAGCATATTTAACAAAGACATAAAAGTCCCACACGTGTGAATACTTAACTAAATTTTGTAACAACATATATTAATTTTTGTAAACAATTAAACAAATTATAACAATAATTTTAGAGCAGGGACTAGCTGCTTTGCAATTATTTTCTTGTTGATTTACATCTAATTTTTTGGTTTATATTTGTTGTGCTAAATTTTTTATCCTTTACATGATCAAGGGGGACCACACATTAAGCCCAAGTATTCCTCTCCCTTATGGTTGAGTGGCCTACGATTTCCCATTAGTGCTTCCCGAGTGGCTCGAGGAGCAACTTTCTTCTTACATGGGCTTGGGATTTTCCAAAGGATTGGCTTGAGGAGTATCTTCCCACCCCACAGCCAAGATCCTGGTATTTTAACGCTTTTGATTATTAGTTATCATGACCTTTTCCAAATGGTCTATCTCTAATATGGATGATATATAACAAAATTTTAAGTGTGGAGGATATCATGCCCCTTGGAGAAATGTCTCAAAATTTTTGTTTTCTTCTCCAAGGAGTGTGTGGCACTAGCATGTCTTGTTTGAAAGGCCTTATCCAACTTAGAACCACTGCACCCAAACTACGCATCTTCACTCAAAGTGTTCCCATAACTATGCCCTAAGCTATGAACTATTAGGTTGTCGAAAGATCCTACTAAACTTACTCACCCATCATCACTTGCACTACAATATTTCAACACTTATCTAATTAAATATTATATGAACACCACAACACAAGTATCCAACAATATACACAAGAGACAACACATATGGTCATGCCCAAACGAGGCACCTGAACTATTTATGAAGAATGATACGAATATTACAAGATACAACAAAGGAGTGCGCCCAACACGACAAACACTCATACATATATACACAATAGATATGAGACAATTCCCATACAAATCCCTATCCAAGATAGTTTAGGAAACCCCAAGGCATCCCTCACTGCATCCACATCCAAGCTCTATTGCATCTATGGAACTGCCTCAACGCACATCCCAACTTATTCACTACATCGATCCCTGCATACTTTAGTATTCCTACTCAGCACCCATCTAGCTCGACTACATTAGTCACCTGATGCACCCAAGTCACACTACTCAATCCTCGAAAAATTCTCCTAGAAGTGCGCTCAAGTCGTACTCTGACTTAGCAAAGTGTGTCCAACTCATGCTACTGTATCCCAACAAAGTGTGCCCAGAAGTACACTTAAAGTGTTGTACTCATTCCCCACAGACTATGCCCAAGTCGCGATACTTCATCCTGACAGACTACGCCCAACTCATGGTGTCTCATCTTGAAAGACTATGCCCAACTTGTGCTACCCGTCCCCATAGACAATGCCCAAATTGTGTTGCTTCATCCCGATAGAATGTTCCCAATTCATGCTATGTTGTCTCAACAAAATGGACCCAAATAATGCTACTATGTCCCAACACATTGCGCCCAAGTCGTGCTACTACATCCTGACAAACTATTCCCTAGCTATGCTGGTGTGTCTCGACGAACTATGCCCAAGTCATGCTACTTTCTCTCGATTGAATTCTCTTGGATTCTTACTTGGATTACTTCCATCGCTTGGATGATTTCTTGCTTTCCACTTGCCTTCTTCTTTCTATGGTGCACCCTTTCCAAGGTGCACCCAATCCAATTCAAGTGTGGCCACGTCAACGTGAGCCCAACTATGACAAGTGGACAACCTGCTCCGCAAGTAAGTGTTGGTTTCACAAGTCGACCCAATGGGTGGGTTCATTGGGTCCACGAACCCCAAGTCTCATGCAACCCCAAATAATAAAGTATCTACAAGACATAACACTAAGTCTTTTTGGAGTGTGTGGGAACCATGCTCCCATCATGGCTCCATGCATTGTCGCAAGCTATGCCCATGTCTACAGAAGCTAAGTGTGCCAACTCCACACTCAAACAAACAAACAGTGTGCCCCTTGCCATGCTGCCAAGGTGCCCCACAAGTTTAGTGCATCCATATCCACACTCAACCTTGTCACATCCACATGAGCCTTCAACACTCATTAGGGGTAAGTGTGCCCAGCCTTCATGTCGGGGTCATGACAATGTCCATCTTCAGTCATTTTAACTTTCTTAAATAGTATTTACACCTTCAAGTTTAATTTGTTCTTGGTTTATTGAAATTTCGCTACCAAAGGTTTCATGCATCGTGAAACCAAGCGAATTTAGAATAGAAATCCAAGTTTTAAAGAACATAATATTTTTATTTAGTAACATTTTATTTATTATGATTAATTTAATTATTCTTTATCAATTTTTCTATTTAGAATGATGAAAATATTTTAAGATCAATAAGATTTATCCAACAAATAAATGTGTTGTTTTAATTTAGAAAGTTTTTAAACAAACATACCATATAGCTTATGTCTAATATGGGGTGTTGTTAGGTAGAAGGATGTGCATGTAACATGCGATATAGGGAAGAGATGGATGATATGCATGTATCATAGAAGGTGAATCATCTCTCCCACATAATATCACTCATCATAACCCTGATCTCTTGGATGGCCTTGCAATTTCATCTCCTTCTTGTCATAGATATAAAGCACATGTCTTAGATGTTAGAAGGATTACTTGGTTATGGTTTTCAATATGCTTATGGTCTTTACTAGAGAAGATGGTATAAATCTTTGCTTTCTGTTGATCAAGGAAATTCTTTGCCTCTCAAATTTGCTTCTCGGAGATTCTTTTGCAAACAAAATGTAGTTGGGGCTCAATGAAATGTTGGCCCCGCTGAACTAAAGTCATCTTGTAAATATGGAGTGGAGGATGATAATAAACAATAGATAGATTGGGGTATGGACACTGTTCATAAGCTTGGATTCAAAAGAACACATGCTCCCTTGAAAATGAGCCAAGTCCCTCTACTTGACCACACACAATAGAGAATAGAAGATCTGATTTGGACTTGAGAAAGGTGAGTGTTTTATGCCTTATCCTCCATCTCGTTGAAAGGAGAAGGATAATGCTACTAGATATGAGGGGTATTTCATTTCTACGGTTTTAGAGAAAGTTGTTGAAAATGTACCTACTTTGGAAGAGAAATCCAAAGGTAAAACAAGGTCTTATACTAAGGAAGATGAGGATTTCATCATCAATGGCCATGTGCACACCCCATGGAACACAAGTGGAAGACAATCCTTCTTCTCCTATATCTCTACCTTGTTTGAACAATCAAGGAGATTGTGGCTATACTTATGGAGGATAGCTATTAGAGACAATGCTAGCCAAGGAACATATGGGATAAACCTAGACTTGACACTTGTTGAACTCAAAAGGGAAATGTTGGAGATCAAGCAAGACATTCATAGGATCCTAGTCATCTTAGATGGTCCACAAAATGGTTTTGTTGGTGATAATGTAGAGGAATCCATCATTGTCAGTGACTATGCCTTACTTGTCATTGGTTTAGCTTATGTTTACTTGCTATACACCGTTAAACTCTTACTTTGTGGATTTTTAATGTTTACACTTATACATAAATTTATGGTTGGATTCTGATGGTTATCATTCCTACAAATTTTCCATCTTTTAGAGCTATGATATTAGTTATAATTTCCTTATGATGAATTAAAGACTTGGGACTGGATCTAGATCATCTCTTTCTCTTAGTATCAAACATTCATCTGCCACTTTTTTTTCATTTTGAAAAATATATGTAATCTTTTTTGGGTATTGAAAATATTATATCTTATGAGGTTTGATCAAGCTTCTAATAAGAACACAATCCTTGATAATTGCAATTCCATTATATTTCTAATATAATGTTTTTTGAGCCCCTATGGGTGTAGACCAAGTGGCAATAAAGTGTGTTGTTAAGGCACTCCTTCCAATGTCATGGGTTCAAACCTAGTTTAGCATGTGCCCCTTGCATAGGGGTCATGTGGGTGCACCTAGGGGTATAGTGGTAGTGGATAGGAATCGATCGTGCATCACACGAGTATGAGCCCTGCCCTAGTTGTCGATTCCCCTAGTATAAAAAAGAATATATATATATGTGTGTGTGTGTGTGCGTGTGTGCATGTATGTATGTATGTATATATGTTTTTATTTAGGGACATAGGTGTGGTGGGGTGGGGGTTGTCTTAAACTCTGAAGGAAACATAATAGAATAATTTTCCTAGGGACTAAACGTCACAATAAATAACAAATCCAATGATTAGTGATGTGAAAAGGACACATTTTCAATGGTAATGGGATCCAAAAGGTTGTGGTGATTGGTGACTAAACTATTATATTGTAAGCAGTGCATTGACATCACATCCTATCTAGTCCTAATTTATCTTACCCACTGCAAAGAATTCCTCTAGAGATCCATGATCTTGATCAGTTGGAATGTTTCCATGTTTTGCAAGTCCAAAACATACTTCTTGACTATCAAGAAAACAAAGGAACTATACTACCACATGTATGCAAAACAAAAGGGGGGAAGTGCAATGCACCCATCCCCCATGGTATATATTAGTAATGAAGAGGCTAATGTGTCATCCACTTGTCACTATACCAGGTGTTGTACGGAAAATGTTCCTAATGACTGGGGTGATAAGAGGTCACCAACATACGAACTTAAACATGCAGAGACCAACAAAAATTACAGACAAACAACAAGACATTTTTATGAAAATAGACAAGGGTTTGACAGTTAAGCAATTTGGTACCTTATATCAAAGAAGGTTGATCCAAGCACTTGATCTCCCAAGATTTCTTCCACAATCTTGCATAAATACCTACAAAACAAATGTCACGTTCCTCAATTCTTTTGACTAAACATGGATATATAATCAAATGGAAAGTACATATACATAGAAATATGAAATACTCCTAAATATCCAATTCAAAACATCAAATGCTAGTAATATGAGAAAGGAAGGATCTCTTTATTGATTGCAATTAATAGTAGTAAGATACATTTCACCTTGATCTGTAGTAGCACCTCTTGAAACCTGATCTGGACTCTCTTGCTCCTCCATTCTACAAAAATTCCTCTAGCATGACTTTGTATAATGAATGAACCCCCTCTCTCATGGCCCTCCCTTTGTATTTATGGAAAAGCAAGGATAGTAGTTTCAAAAGAGCATTAGTTAGGGTGGGTATGGAAGTTAGAAAACCAACTCCAACTACCCATATTCTGAATTTTTTTTTATTTTTATTTTTCCTGATTTATAAGGAACACGCGGATGAAAGCTGTAAAACTAGAGGGTAACTCGCTAGGAAGCTTAAAACAACAAGCAAGTGCAACTTTTTGGGGAAACTCACGAGTGATAAAGGTATCACAAGCGAGTGACTCGCTAGTTGTCAAGCCTAAAGTACAGTGTATGTCGTAAGGTTAATACACAAAAAAAACGTGATCTAGAAAATAAGGGATGATTAAGGCCACAAGCATCTCTAGCAAATACAAGATATTCCATCCATAGTGTCCTTTTGTGTGAGAAACAATTCAACGTCTTCATGGACAGATAAGTTCCAATTTGATTGATAATAGATGCCCCCCTGATGTATGAGGTCAAAAGGGTGAATGATGGAAGAAATGCATTATAAATATTGAAGCGGAGGAGCACAAGAATCACAGAATCAAAATCTCAATCAGTACCTGAAACAAAATGAAGGTCATTGTATAAGATAATATTGACCAACTGCCATGCTTAGTAGGATAGAAAATGATCTCCAATACATATGTGTAACTAATGTATATAGCATGGCCATTGAAATACAAGCATGGATCCATACCACAAATGGAGAACATAGCCACAATGAAAAAATTGGATCTATGTATAATGAGGAGCAATAATGAGTGTGGCTCAGTCTTGCACAGCTTGGGAAACAAGGGTATTCAATCCAAACTGTCCAAAAGGTACGAATCCTAACCATGTGAATAAAAGAGTTGATGTTGAACATGGAGGACACCATTTGATTACTAGTAATTGATGTGAACCATTAACAAACGCAAGTACAACCACCAATAATGAAAATGGAGTCCAAGGTACCTAGTACATTCTTACAAGTGTTAATAAGAGGTCTTGAAGTCGAACACTTGAAGAATATATCAAGTAAGAGACATTGATGTATTCTCATAACTCAATAGTGAGAGAATATGCCACTGATGACTATAAATCTCAAGGTACTACCCGAAACTCTAAATCTCCTTCCTAGAGCAATATGAGTTGAATTCCATGGGAAGAGACCCACGATAAGGAAGGAATTAATGAATCCTCCATCATCTCACGCGAGGAAAACTTGGAGACTAAATTTGGTATGAAACAGGATTGAGTACAGACTGATATAGGAATGGACGACATGAGAAGTCAAGGTAAACTGTAGAATGGCTGACACAACAGTAAATTATGAAGATTGAAACATAAAGGGACCATGATAAAAATATTTCATGTAGGAGACATAACAGATTCTCCATATGATCGAAAGAGTAACTAATCGAAGTAGTAAACAACTATGTAATCAGGTTTATCATAAAGTCAAAACTAAACCCACCGAATCAAGATGACGTCTATGTTCAAGGAATAATTAGACTTGCTTCCATAATATCAACCAATGATGAAGACCTTTCCCTTCCCTTTCTCTTTTTAGGTATATTTTCATTTTTTGTTGAGCATGAAAAAGATAAAAGTAAGCTTGATAATGTATTTCTTGTAAAATTTTAATGAGTCCACGAAAGTAAACTCAATGCCTTCTTCATTTATGGACAAGCTTGAAGAAGAGAGAGAAAGGTGATTGATAGGATTCCAATGTTGTATAATTTGATGAGTCCATGGGAGGGAAACTCAAGACTTTCTTCATTGTTTTACAAGTTTGAAGAAAAGATAGACTAATACTTGATAAGGTATTGATTTGTGGATTTTAATATCTAGCTCGGATCTGTTTGTGCTCACTAGTGTTTTCATATCTAAGGATTATGAAAAACTTAAACAACAAATCCATACACCTACTCATGGATTTTGATATCGATCCCAAGTTGGTATATGCTCACGGGGATTTTATATTTAGAGAGTTTGAAGATCCTAAAGAAGACTCCAAAGGTTACTTTTTCATAAAGTTAGTCTCCTCACCCAAAAAGGGTAAAACAATGCGAGAGAGAACACTAACTCTAGTCACAATAAAATAGAGTATTCCTCTTTCATAAATAATCCACAAAGGTCTAGAAAAGGCTTAAAATTATACCTATGTGGATGTCCCTTCAAGTCCTTTAACAAGTCTAAAACAGATAAGTATACTTGGAAATATTGTCACTTTTAAGGAGTCTAACAAGAGCCTAGAGAAAACTCCATATGGATGGGATCTCTATAAAAGGTGGCAAACAAATAATAAAGAATGAGTATGCGATGGTTCTTTTTGGATCACAAAATACTAAGAAAGCTCCCAAAACGGAAACTGACAGCATGGGAACCAATATGTGATGTGATATGATATGTGTTTCTTTCCTCCATTGAATAAATAATTGAATAAATGATGGAAGTAACATCATGAAGAATGGATGTGATATATTAATCGGATAGAAGTTCTGGTTATAAGTCTATCAAAGCTTTGGTTTTTCGATACTCTGTAGGTGAAAGACGGTAATGAATGTAATGTTTGGTGAAGAATTAACTAAGTCATGATATTTGTCGATGTGGTAATATGTTGATGTTCTATAATGGCTTTTAATAATGAATATATTGTGGAATGAATATTCCCCTTCTATGCTTCAAGAAGTCTAGTTCCTGCAGTCCCCATAGATACCTCGGGTGATACTTCATCTCCTCTGTAGGTGATGCTAGAAGGGTTGATTCCATTTCGGGCCAGTGTCTATGAATTGTGGAGTTTTTTGGTGGATGTTAAGTGTTGAACCCTGGTCGAAGTAAAACTACACCAACAAATTGGTTCTGTTGCCAGGATCGGGAATTTAAGCTGAAGGGGAATGTTGTGGAATCTGACCAAGACAAAGATACAGGATTGGGTAGACCTTCAACTGGAAGAATTTGCAAAGAAGCATAATAGACACACTCGATGAATAATGAAGATTGGTTAGATAAGTATGTTTTTAATGATATTCATGAAGTATTCTTTGGCGAGTTTCTGGTGATATTGCATGAATGGTTAGCAAGGTTGACTGAATAGAAGACAAATTTCCAAGGAGGTGAACCTAGATACTGGACACTTGAGGTGGTACATCGACTGAAGGGTGTGAATAACAAAATCTCTCGCATAGTAGAATTTTGGATTGACAGCATGTTAGAAGGGTACATTACTAAATTCATTGTTGACACTATCATGTCCCATAGTGCAGCAGAATGTGAATTATTTGAAGGTCCGCGTGGTAAGTACCTCAAGTTGTTGAACTTGTCGATCAAAAATCTTCTTTGAGAAAAATATGTAATGCGAATGGAATCTGATGAGTAGAGCAATTGTAGATAGTGGGAATGGGTATCAGATGGACAATGGTCTGGACATAATTAATGGGATGAGCTGAGATGATAAGTGGAGAGAAAATTGAATCAGATGAAGAGTGTGGATTTCTTTGGAGTGGAAGATAGTTTCGGTCGAACAAAAGGAGGAGAACTGCGACAGAGAAGAGGGGTTGCAGTGTGATTGAAATGATAAACTACGAATCGGTGCCACAGCTCGACAAGGAATCTAGTGACGAATAGATTGTCTACCAGCTCATTCCTGAGGAAGGAGAAGGCTCTAAATGATCGTTCCAGACCCGAGGTTATGACATACCCATGACCCCAATTACATCTTCGGATACCAAGGTAAGAACTAATATTTCTTCGCATTTTATTCCATCTAGTCAGAGTAGTGGTAGTAATCCAAAGAGTACTTCGCCGAGTGGGAAGAATCCAAGTAGTGGTCCATTAGTAGTGAATTAATCAAAGCTCCAGAGGTCCAGAATGGCTAGGGATGAAATGAATTTACCTATTTTTAATGGGAATGGATCAGAAGATATGGAACAACACTGGTTTTTATGCAATCTTGTGTGTACTGTGAAGTGAGTCCAGAACGACAACGTCAAGTTGGCGCAGTTGATCATGACCTTTTGAGGTTGTTCCTTAGACTGGTTTATGAAGTTTTTTGAAGCTACTGGTAACTAGCCTGTGAAGACCTTGGTAGAAGTCAAGGAAGGAGTGAAGATTGAATTTAAGAAGTTGAATTCTGAATCTCAATGTATTACGGAATTGAAGGAAATCAAGTAGGCATCGAATGAGTCTATTTGGGACTTCAACCAACATTTCAAGACATTGATGGCTCGTACAAGCTTCCCAATAAATGATTTACAACATAAGGAATGGTTTATTGTTGCATTACTGCACCACATCAAAATTCCATTTATCCAACAAAAGATACTGACACAGATAGAGGCCTTGGAACTAGCTATGAAATTAGAAGCATCACCTATCGGGGAAACTGGTGCTGGTATGGCTCAAATTCAGTCACAAGTAGCAAACCTGTCTATTCAAATACAATATATTAAGAAGGGAAAAGAAAATAATGAATATGTCTAGTGCACTATATGTAAAGAATATAGACATTCCAGAGACCAATGTACAACGTTTCATGACTACCTTAATGATGGCAATCTAATTCCAATAAATCATGTTGCATGGTGTTGAATCTGTCAAACTAAGGCACATCGACCAGAAAAATGCTACTTGCTGCAAAAGATGGTAAGTGCTCCACATAACTTATGGTGTAAGTTCTATAGCTTTTTTGGTCATGATGAAAAACACTATCGTGCATACCAGTTGCTCACTAAACGAACTGTAAACACATTCCTTATGAATGGAGAAGGTTTAGCTGAAAGACCCGAAGCACAATTTAATCAACCTCGAGGGGGATTCAGAGGTCATGGGTGAGGAGGATTTGGTTGAGGTAGAGGAAAACTCATATGTTAGAATTGTGGTACTCTTGGACATAATGCTAGATATTGTCCCCATCTTGCTACATCTTGTACGTATTGCAGAGCACTGGATCATAACATTGAAGACTGTAGCTTATATCCAAGTGGAAAGCGAAGCAGAATCAAAATCCAAATCCAAATCATTATCAAAATGTACAAAATATTTCGATGGAACCGCGACTGGGTCAACCTATTGTCGTTGTTGTAACAAGATGTGGTGCTACGATGGGTGGAGATGAGAACAATAACAATAACATAGGGGATCCAAGAGTCAAACCAACAACGCAAAATCCACCACAGTTTGATGTTTAGAAGGAGAAAAGTGTATTGCTTTAAGCTTGGAATGAGTTTCTAAATGGCGCATCAACATATTTCCTGATGTCTTCCCATGAAGAAAGACCTATGTACGACATGCCACCTCGCTTCGACACATCCGTTCTGAAGAAGAATTTTGGTAAATTAAGTGCCCTTAATACATTTCTCAAAAGTTGTTTGGATTTGGTTAAAGATGAGGATGCTTTAAAATAATTGCAAAAAATACTTAGAGAATCTGAGGAAGAAGTGTGATCGAAATGGGTTGTTAATCATATCTAGAAAAGACATCAAATTGGCCGAGAACTACGACTTAATGCACAAATTGGTGACTGTGACATGGATTTTGTCATTTTAAATCTGGGTTCATATGTAAACATATTGACTAAGAAAACATGGGAGAACATGGGTAAGCCAAAGTTAGTATGGTCACCTATATAGCTACGACTTGCTAATCAATAGAAAGTAATACCATTTGGGCGAATGTTCGAGTTTCCTATCAAAGTGGAAGGGCTGTGTAGATATGCATACTTTGAAGTAATAGAGATTGTAGATGACACTAATCCATATCCTGCACTATTGGGGATTGATTGGGCCATTCAAAAGTAGACTATCATAAACTTCAAAAAGAGAGTTCTAACATTTGAAAATGAGGATATTAGAGTTTTCGCACCTATGGATCCATTAGAAGGACAAATATATGTAGAACAAGTCAAAGGACAATATGATAGTCAAGACCTTGATAATATCTATAATGTATCTTCCAGGCTCAATGATTATATTAATCCGACAGCAGATGGTATGCTCAGCTGGCGAAGTGTAAGTTCCTATTCATCTGATTCTGGTGAAGCTCTTGAAAATTGGCAAAATAGGCTAGATGAAGTTTCTATGTGAAGGTGTGCTCATGTCACAAAGCTCCTGCGATGGGTTGGAATTGAGGTATGTAGTCTTCCAACGTATGAATTTTTACCTAATGTGGGTCAGTTTATTGATAAATTTGAAATTAAATTATTTGAGCAACAATGCTTATTATCAATGGAAGTCTCCTTCAAAGCAACACTAGCGATATGGTGGATTACACATAAGCACTTTATAACAGGCTAGTCGCAATGTAGAATATAGTTAGAAATTCGATTCGGAGTAAAGATCCCATACATAGGAGATAAATATACATGACTTACTAGTCCTGCTGATCATTTGGCTACCTGTAGTACAATTTGGAAAAGTATACCCAAGCAAGAGTGGGTCCATATGTTCATCCATATCGTTGATAATATTTCGATGAATTGGTATACGTCGCTGGAACTGCGACAAGGAACCGTAGAGTGGGATTGTTTGGCTGCAAGTTTTAAACATACGTTTAACTATGAGGATGAAAGTCCCACAATAGATGCGGATATGCAAATTATTAATGCTAAAATATTTGAAGAAATCACAGGACCTGTATCCAATCTACCACAGTGGACCGTGATAGTGGAGAAAATGATGGAATGCTATAACATTAGTAAAAAACTAGAAGATGATGACCCAAGGGATGTCCATATCCTAGAAAGTGAAGGAAGTCGTGATTTGAAGGGACCAGATATATCATCAGATAAGTTTCTACATCCATTGAAAATAAAAAAGGTAAATATTGGCTCTACTGAAAATCCAAAGTTTGCAAATATAGGTGATTATTGGGACGATGAAACTGTGGGAAAAATTACGGATTTATTGCATGAGTTCCACGATTTGTTTCCTACTAAATTTTCAGAGATGAAAGGTATAGCTAGTGATCTAGGTGAAATGAAGATTCCTTTGAAACCTGGTGCTAAACATGTCCATGTTGATGTGTCATATATCGCTTTAGGGGCATTCCTTGCTCAACCAATAGAGGGGTCCATCGACCACCCTATTGCATTTTCGAACAAAAAATTGTCCACTGCAGAACGAAATTACACTACAGCTGAAAGAGAGGGACTTGCTATGGTTTATGCATTACAAAAATTTAGACATTACTTATAGGGAGGACATTTTAATATTTTTACTGACCACTCTACATTAAAGTACCTGGTCAATAATCCAGTGTTGGGGGGGGGGATTTGTCAGTGGTTGTTTTTGTTTCAAGAATATGATTTTGAAATTATAGTTAATCTAGGGAGATTGAATGCGGGTCTCGACCATCTGTTGAGGTTGGAAATAGGAGAAGAACCAACTATCTTAGAAGACAATCTCCCCGATGCATAGATATTCTTAGTCAGGATGGTCGATGACTACTTTCAGGATATTGTGACATTTTTTTGCATAGGTATGCCACCAGAAGGATATACGACCACTCATAAGAATAAGTTATTATTTAAGTCAGTGGATTATCAGTTGATCTCCAGTTAGTTGTATAATATAGGACCAGATGAAGTATTGCGTCGCTTTGTTGTGGAGCACAAGAAACCAATCATATTGGCTACGGCTCATGACGGGGTCGTAGGAGGACACTATGTAGGAAAATATACAACACAGAAGATCTTAAGAGCAGGATTATGGTGGCCAACCCTTCACAAAGATGCTAAAGACTATTCTAAGAACTGTGACATGTATCAGAGAATTGGGAAACCTTTAAGAAGACATGAAATGCCTTTAGTACCTCAACTTACCTTACAAGCATTTGACAAGTGGGCTGTTAACTTTGTGGGGCCTATTAACACATCGGGAAGAAGGACAGAAGAAATATATATCATCACTGCGACAAACTCTTACACGATGGGCTGAGGTAATGTCAGTGTGGGATTGTATTGCTGCGAGTGCCGCGAAGTTCTTATTTGAGAATCTCATTACTAGGTTTGGCTATCCACGCATTCTACTATGCGACCAAGGTACATATTTTGTTAATAAAACTATAAAAGCTCTTATATAAGAATTCCAAGTTAATCATCACAAAAGTAACCCATATCACCCACAGGAAAATGGAACTATAGAAGCATTCAATAAAAAATTTGAGCATGCACTCACTAAAGTTTGTAATGTGAACCGCGACAACTGGGATTTTAAAATCCTTGCATTATTATGGGCTTATAGAACAACACGTAAACGGTTGACAGGTCAAAATATTTTCAAGTTGGTGTATGGACAGGAGGATGCTATTCCCATGGAGTATATTTTTCCTAGTATAAGGATTGCGGCTTTTATAGGTATGTTTGATACTGGAGATATTGAAGAAAGGTTAGAACAATTGCTTCAATTGGAGGAAGACCGCTTTGTCACAGGTTTTCATCACCAGGTACAGAAAGTCTGAGAAAAGGCATGGCATGATCGCCACATCACTAAGAAACATTTCCAGCGAGGAGACTTAGTTCTTCCTACGATAGTAAATTAATCAAACATACGGGTAAGCTACGGATGCATTGGCTACAACCATATGTTATAAATTTTATTATAGAAGGAGGTGCAGTATAGTTGCAAACACTAGATTGTCAAATCCTTTAAGGATTGGTGAATGGGAGTCAGCTGAATCCATATAGGAACAACTATGGTTTGTCGAAGTGAAAAGAATTGATTGCGAGTTTGTGCATAGAAAAAAAAATGGAAACCCCAAGTTCTCTTTCTATCATAGTTATTTGTTTCGTAGATTAGTTGTGTCGATGTACAGTTATGTCAGAGCTTTATGGAAACACCAAGTTAGCATTGTGTCAAAGATATCCTATATCAGGTACTCCAGTTGAAGTCCAAAGTTGTCGGTTAGAAACCCCAGCTTCCCGGAATGTCAAAGCGTCTCTATTTGTCGAAGTCAATAATATGTCAAAGTGGGTTTGTCAAAGTGTTTTCCTGTCGCCCGGAAACCCCAACATGCTAGACGTGTTGAAGTTATATATTTTTATGAGTGATATGTTTGTCACAGTTCTATTTGTCTGCGGGAAGTGAATACTAGGGTTATGTTGAAGAAGTCCACATGTCGGGCTATATTTCTACTAGTCAGGAGCATCCTGAGGTAGTTTCTTCACAAATTCTAGAGAACGTGCCTCAAAAGTCAAGGAGAGCCAATCGCCCTAACCCTAAAATATGAATGAAGGAACATCACGATGCGAGAAAATCTGCGATGGGCAAGTTGTGACATTCTTGACAGTGTACATACTGCCCCGTAATTCCAGAGCAAAACCTGTAAGGATGCAAAACAATGCATGTTGGGCCTGGCCCAAGTGGGGCATTTTTGTGTAAGCCAAGTTTTGGTACTGAGAAGATAAGTGCAGTAAATTTGAATACTTTTTGAACAAGTCAATTTTGGGAAGCTGCAAAGTTGAGCACAACGCAATGTCGGAAGATCTACAAAGTCCAGCGTTGCGGAGGAGTACAGCAATGAGATGAGCCTGATCTATGGAGATCTGGAAAGGTAGAATATTAGAAGGAAGATGGCCTATATTTTGGTTAGACCATTGGCATCCTATTTTTGGTAAAGATCCTCCATGATTACCAAGCTGCGAGTAAGGAGTAAAGCGGAGGAAAGCGACCGGTCGCACAAGCAAGGAACCACTACATGGACTGGCGGCATAAGTTCATTAGAGAAAAAACGATCGGGAGAAAGCGACAGTCGGCATGTGGTCGATAGGGAAAGGTGAAAGCGACGTGACCATGTGCAGAGGATGGCCACGGTTGAAGATTTGCTACTAGAAGCCAGCAGTCCGGTTAAGGGAAAACCACAACAGTTTTGGGAAACCTTAGGGTTTTTGCCTGCATGTTGTAAAGACATGACCTATGGGAATGATCTATAAATAGACACCATTTGGTAGGGGAAAGGGTTGATCTCTCATTTTTTATTAGGTTTAATTCTCATTGTATGGTCTTGAGCAAGACCTGTTTTGAGTTTTCCATTGTAAAGGCTCTGCAAGCTGTGTGCGCATAGGCCTATCGAGAGAGAAGAGAGTCTGCAGCCGAGTGCGCAGACTGGAACTGTTGTACACTTCCCAAAAACCAATACGACAATAGTTACTATGGACGTAGCTCCCATCCTGGGGGTGAACCACGTTAAATTCCTGTGTTATGTGATTGCTTACATGTTTGCATCTGTTATTTGCGTACCATGAATGCTTGAGATCTTGCTTATTAGTTTATGTTTTTACTTTTATATGTATTTGCCATGAGGAATGGGATGGGAGGAATATGTTAAGTTTTGCATATGTGGATGAATGCTAGATGCTTAATTACTTCTAAGTCTGAATGAATGCATAAGCCTGTTGAATAAACACTTAAGTCAATTGAGTTTGCGTCGCACGACTCCGTCGAGCGTAGCACTAAAAGTGCACAGTATTTTGGGCTCCGTCACATTGCATAAGTCATAAGATAAATAGTCTAAGGCAGATGATGAGTTGGTAAAACACTAAGTGTGACTTGTTGAAACTGGTTAAGCTTGAAGAGGAAGTGCAGTTATCTGTTGCATTGTCCTGTGTTGAGCTAGTTCTGCACCGCGTAGTCCTTGAATGTGTGAATTGTATCAAGCATTTGGGCTTGTAGAGTGTTAGCCATGACAAAGGTGTTCGTCACACAGCCCTCAGTTCGCAGTGCAGCCCATCAACGTGATGTTCATCAGATCTGTTTAAGCACTCATCACGCGGTTGTGGAAACCTGATTCCACAGCCCCCCATAACTTCGCCTCGGGTGAGACCTCAGTCTACTCCCAGATTGTCGCCGAAAGGGACGGTGAAAAGGGGTTTTGTTGGTTCCTTGAACCGCAAAGAACCTGGGTCTTTATAGAAAACCTCAAGACAATATAGTAAGCCAACAATACATGGTACTCGATTGATATTGTTCCGGTTCCAAAGGGAGTTATCATGCACATAGAGATATTGAAGAGTCTCCAGAAGTTATCTTATGCTAACCATGACACCAGTAAGTTTGTGGAATTTAACTATACCAATTACACGAGGCCTCTTGTTATAGAGGAGGGCCATCCGACGGAGTTCGATCCGCAGTAGTGGGTTCTCGGCGTTGTTCACATTGGTCTGTTGCCTTTATTACATTTACCAAACTTTGGTCACACTTCGAATGCCAATGCATGTGTGAATCAACTCTTTGTATGTTTCCATGGAGGGTGCCTTTGGTTGGAAACAAAGGCATCTATTGAATCATTTATATGGACCTCATTTCCTACATTACGGGTTTACTTAAGGCTAGGGTAGACCCACCACAGTTCTTTGTTGGTAAAGAGAGAGACTGTGACTTGGCGACAAGGATGAAGGAAAAATACAACTTGACCAAGAGCAACTGGGGATTTGAGGTAACCTCTTTTAGTGACCAAGATGTTCAGTTTGCTGCCAAGTTGTTAGCCACTAAGTTAGTGAGAAAGAACAGACCCAACCAGGTGGCTGCCTCTGTTATTGTTGCGGAAAAACAATGTGCGATGGGATTTCAGATGAATTAGTCGACTTTTTTGTTAAATGAGTTCCTTCCAGATGCTATAGACGCGTACGACAATGGTTCACTTTTCACATATTCATGGTTATTACTACTCATCTCTTTTAAGGGATGGGCAGAGCCTGCAAACTATCAAGAAATGCAGTGTGTCGGCCCATGTCAAGGGTCACATTACATGAATTTATCTTTCTTGGATATAAGGAGTCGTCAACAAGAAAGTAATGTTTCGATGTATATGCAGCTTGAGGCACTAACATACTACATGGTTCATATCCCATGGATTGACAAAGTAGTGGTGGATAAATATCACAGAGTGGCAAAGTTCAAAGCTAGGTCCCACCACATACATGTGCAAGTAAGAAGGGACCCACACCAATAGTGGTTGGTGATGGGATTCAAGTTATCCAACGATGAGGTAGAAAATATGATTCACGAATAGCCTCCAGAGTGGCAAGTACCTATCGAACCTGAAACTATATCGCCAGACCCATCAAAGCAGGATCAGCGGAAGGATGGTGCATCTGGCCAACAACAAAATATCCAAAACACATAGCAAACTGAAGGGGGAGGTGATCACGCAAAAGATCAGGAATCCAAATAGACCTTCACTAATCTAGAAATAGGAGACAAGTGGAAAGGTGAAACTTCAATACAGGGCACACGGAAGAAGCAAAAAGCACAGTGCCATGATACTGCCCAGGCTTTGGTAGATGATGATATCAACATCCTGTTCGACAGAATGACTAAAATGGTGGAGGATAATAGAAGGAAAACCTAAGACATGTTAATCCAACTATTCAGTAGCGTCATTGACATTCGGGATACCATGTGTACAGAGGTAAATAATATTAGAACCTCAGCTTCGTCATAGAGCACATAACGTGGGTCAAGGTTGGAAAAGAAGAGAAAACACAAGACTAGGAAGCACCAATTCCCTCTGTGGAATGGGTAGTGAATATTTTTCCTCAAGCAATTGCATTTGAGGAACATGGCAGTAGTGTTGAGCTTCCAAAGTTGGGGTATGTAGACATTAAGTTACTAGCATTACCCCTTTACATGTTGCACAGGATATAGGAGAGTGTTTCTAAGGAAATAAAATCAAGGGAAAGTTCTCTCCTGGAATATATGAAAGCATATAAGAAGTACCTGCAGGCGACATTAAAGGATTTAAATGCTAAGCTCCAACAGGAAAAGGAGCTACTACAACAACAGAAAGACAAAGTTCAACAAGTTGTTGAAGTGGTATGCCAAGTAGTGCCAGAGGCATACGTTATTGAAGAAATGAAATCAGAAGAGAAGGTACAATGGTTAAAGACGATCATCTCTGGATATTGTCTTAAGGTGCAAGAGTTAGAAGCCAAGTTGGTGCCAAGCACCCCTCCTAAAGTTGGTGAGCAACAAAGAGAAGAGTTTTAGAAGGTTGTTCAAACTATGCAAGCAGTAGAAGCATAATCGATGCAGATGTATGTTGTTATGTCGTAGTCCTGGGACGCACTATTTGAGGATACTGAGCTGTAGTATATCTAGACGCGGCTTGGAGATGCTCAAGGAAAAATGAGTGATTTACAAGAGAAGTTGAAGACTATCCCCCCAGTTTAGAGGATGACCAAGGCCAATGAGAGAAAATAGTTACAACGGGAAGTTAACTAGCTAAGTTTTCAGCATAGGTAGTGCAATGAGATAGTCTAGACACTTCATTCTAAGGTGCAACACATATCAGAGGATATTGGAAGTTTCCATACTTCCATCGAGTCGGGAGTCACTCAGGATGTCGAAGTGGGGCAGAACCATGTTACAATAGACGTGGTGGAAATTGTTGACCAGAAGAGGGAAGAAGTCCAGAAGTTGGTCTAAGCTAGCAAAATTCGTTATGCAGAACTTTTGTCGAAGCTACAGGAACCTGACTCACAGCCCTGAAGTGGCTCCGGACAAGCCACATGTGAGTGTTGGGGGCTTGTTGGGCCTAGTATTTTAGAGATATCATTTTTTAAGAAACAAGATAGTGTGGGTGAATACAAAGTGGAACCAACTCAGCACAAGGGTCAACTCCAACGAAACAGCTAGGAAATAAGGAAAATGGTCATGTTGATCGTGTCAAAGGTCACAAGTTGTGTTAGTTAGCTAGAATTGGTATACATTGTAATAATGAGTCAGTTGGCAAGTTAGTGGGTTAGTGGGAGTGGGGCAAGCTTAGTGCGCCCTATATATATGTATTAAGAAGGAAATTTTGGCGTAAATGGTGAATGCTCAAAGTATAGTTTTGTGCCATGTAATAGAGATAGTTGATGTATATGTTGAATACAATTTTGGAGAATCTGAGTCGTTGATCTACAAGCTGTGTGTGCATATCCATTGTATGACATGAAGAAATCTATAAGTTCTACCTGACGTGATTATTTGACTGTGACTCTAATAAAATGCAAGTTCTTCTATGGTTTTTCCTAGATGGATTTCCACATTAAAACATGGTGTCTTATGTGTGTTAATGTTTTGTGATGTGATATGTGTTTCTTTCCTCCATTGAACAAGTAATTGAATAAATGATGGAAGTAACTGCATGAAGAATGGATTTGATATATTAATCGGATACAAGTTCTGAAGTATGTCATAGTTATGAGTCTATCGAAGCTCTGGTTTTTCAATACTATGTAGGTGCAACAAGGTAATGAATGTAATGTTTGGTAAATATTTAACTAAGTCATGATATTTGTTGATGTGCTAATTTGTCGATGTTCTGTAATGGGTTTTAATAATGAATATATTGTGCAATGAATATTCCCCTTCTATGCTGCAAGAAGTCTGGTTCCTGCAGTCCCCATAGATATTTTGGGTGAGACTTCATCTGCTTTGCAGGTGACTCCAGAAGGGTTGATTCTCCTTCGGGCTAGTGTCTGTGGATTGTGGAGTTTGTTGGTGGGTGTTAAATGTTGAACCCTCGTCGAAGTAAAAGTGTGCCAACATATATATAAAAGTTGTCTTTTTGTGAGAATCAAATAGACTCAAGGAAATGTGAAGAGTTGTAATTTCTAAGGGAAGTTGAAATTTCCTAAAGGAGATACATTTGTAAAATCTATAAAAGAAAGAACTAAAGGATAATAAAGGGATTTTGGCTTGTAAATTGTTTGGCTAGAACTATTTCTCACTTTGTTAATGAGGAGAATCCATTATTTGACTAGTTTTGAATCAAAATATTGTGCTCATGTTGATGAATTACAATGAACCGTTTCGTGTTGTTTGTAATTGGAGAATGTGAATTAAGATTGTAGAATGTTATTGTGACTATTCTATGTAGTATCACTTTATTGCTTTACATCCTTATTCTTATACAAAATTTTCTTTCCCATGAGTTGTAAAACGTAGGTGATATAGAGGAGAAATACTTTGAATATGTGTTTCAATTTTGTTATTTATTTCATTTAATTTTTTGGTACAACTATCTGGGCCTGAAATGTATAAAATGAATATTGTTTTACTGCCCATTAGTTAGAACAAATCCTAGCTAGTATAGGGAATGATAAAATAGATTTGATTTCCAACATCCTGCATATCAAATAAGGCATTATCTACATTTCATCCCACATAAAAATAAAAAATATATAAATAATGCACTACACTGCAACTAGTAAAGCCCAACCATCAATGGTTACTAGGAAAGAATCCAAACGAGTTCCCTATACCAAACAACTTAAGGTCTAGTTGGGACTTTTCTCCAGGGAGAATCCCTACTGCCAATTCCAGAGAAATATGTGTGTCAACACGATCTAGGCAGGAGGGTGTTTGACCAATAAATTACACTTAGACAACCAACCATTAATTTATATGTTACCCATTTGGAAGAAAAAAAATGACTTTTATAATTTTCCATGGAAAGTCCATGTCCACTTTGTGTTTCCCTATATGTGTATCTATTTATACGGCATGAACTTACTTTATTTAATTTTTTGTCTTGTCAAGATGCTCCCTTTGGTGAATATTTTCAAGGGATTCTTGGAAAAACTATTGAAAGGATAAGACATAGGTTGGAATCAAATCAACATATCCTTGAATGTGCAATATTCTAGCTAAATGATGCATGGAAAGATATAATGAGATGTCACTTACAACGTTGATCACATTGTTGTTTATGGCTATGTAGATGTCCTAAGAAGTCATTCTAAATTAAAGGATATATGAATTAGGGTACATAAATTATGTTTAACTGATTTTAAATTAGCTAAGTGTAATATTGCAATTTTTAGTTGTGTTGAATCTTACTTACACTATATAATACAATTTGTCAGGTAAAAGCAATAACACAAAAGAAAGATCGTGATTTGCATGAACAAAGAGAGTAAATAGAGAAAAATGTAAGCTTAAATAATTTCCTTTTTTTGGTTGAAAATGCATCATATATTACATTAAAAATCAATATGCATGTGCTTCCAAAGTTTCATACCTAGATGTCATAGAGTGGTCACCAAAACCTCCTTTTCTACATAAGAAAGGATACACCTATGATCAAATTGGAAGGGAATCTATAATATATTACCAAAAAATGGCCATTTAGACAACCAAATATGATTTGAATGTAGAAATGTTTGTCAATTTGAACTACATACTATTCAAGTTAAATGATTTCTATAGATTAACCTAATCCAAAATAAATGGATGGTCTTCTTGTTATGATTTGTATTGATTAATGTAGGTGAAAATAAATGGATGCTCTTCTATGCATTGTTTTCTTGTTATGAATGGAATTGATAAAGAGTTTGGCTATGTAATAATACTGGACTACTTAACACTATCTCCAAAATATGGGTGTTCTATAGGGACATTGGCATTGACAACAAAGTTCTTTACACTACACTGGAGGATTGTTTCTAGGTCCTTGGTAAAATGCTTATTTGAATTGTGCTCTTAACCACTCTAAAACACTTTATGTCCTATTACACATGTTTAAGTTTCTTTATAAACATGCTAATGAAAAGGGATGCATATATAGAAAGCATGTTTTAACATTTTAAATTGGATTTAAACGATAAAGTATAGCAATTCGTAATACTTTTATAGTATCACATTTTCCTTTTTTAAATCAAAATTTAAATGGTTACCAAAAATAGCTTTTATGTTACACTTGATGCCAAATTGAAGACCTCTAGAAACCATATTTGATTTGGCCTTGAAACTAGAATGTTACTAATACTTTTTATTGTAGAGACTGATAAGAACATTAGGTGTTGATATAAAGTGGTGGGCAACAATGAAAGGGATCAATTTCTAGGCCTTGCTTTCTACTTGTAATATGTAAGGATTTCTTATGAACATTGATGATGTATTTCTCATTTTATTCCATGTTGTAGTATTCTAAGTGACATAGCGAAAGTATACCCAGAATCGCATTTAAACCAAAAGCAAAAGCACAAAGTATTTATGCAAGTGGAAACCTATAAAAAAATAATCGTTTTGTTTAATATCCTCTTTTGACAAGGAAAGGGACTTGCTTCATAGCAGCTTCTCCTTGTTAATAGTAATGATATCCACCTTAATTCCCAGTGATAATATATAAAGATAAGACGTCTCATAATGATGGGTGAGTTGGAAAAACGAAGGGAAACAACGATACAAAATAGCTAAGTCATTGTAGTATCAAATTTCAAGCTATCAAGAAAAATCAACCGTCATCAGAGTTGGAATTTAACGAGCAAAATTTCCGTCACAAGGCATTTTTCCCTTTTTTATGGTTACAAAAATTGATTACCCATCATAGATGATGGTCAAGTTTATCTCTAAAACATAGTTTTGACGGTTTAATATTTTTCGAAAATGTTATTATAAATTTATAGATGGTATTAACATTCAACACTCTGTTTTCATAAAAATATATACAAAATATGTCACTCCTATCTCCAAGCTCCAACCTTACTCATCCCATATTAAAGTTGTCTACTAAATCATGGTCTATCTTAGGCATAGGAAATCTAGTTTGCAGTGTTGGGACTTCTGCACGCATTTGATGCTTGTGTTCTTTTATTTTATTGTGTACAGAAAATGATACATCAGAAGTTTGACAATTCATATGAGATCCCTTCGTGTTCTTCCAGAGGTATGGATCTTCATATTCCAAGGGTAAATGTGTTGGTTTTTAACTAATTATTCGATCCCAATTAAGCTAAATGAAACAACTGTAGCAAGTTCCTATAGACATGCAGCAAAGTTAACATAAAATTAATCAATCTCTGATGTTAAGGATTCCTTAGAAGTGGCATCCTTCACAGGGGTTCAAGTTAATATATTGTAGGCGTACCCAAGCGAACCTTGATTTGATTAAAATTTAAGAGGAATACCAACATCTACATGACATTTTTGATAGTATATAATAACATCGGTTGTAAATGCCTCAAACCATACCAATTTTCGTATATCTCTTCGCTTGCATCTTCAATGTCAAAATATGCTTTTACCTTTTCTTCATTGGATCCTCCTTATACTTTCGTCTATCAATTGTGAGGAGACCTTGGGGATGGTCTAAAATCATGCCACCCAACTCCTTATAACAATTGAAAATAGTTTTTTTTGTGTTTTTATGGCATGTAGTCCATGAGGGGCTACACCTATTGTCTCATGAATATGCTTTCTTGAAAGAAACCCAAATTATTGGTTTGCAATAGTGTCCGATAACAATAATATTTGCACCCTCACTGCAAAAACCTTTGCAATAATTTAATATATGCAATTACTTAATGAAATAGGCCTCAAATGATATGAGATTATATTACTTTGGAGTCTATGCAACTATAAGGATTGCATCATATATCTTGTTTCTCAAATAGTAACATAGCCTTAGTAACCACTCTCAAATGGAGGTAGTTATAAAGTTGGAGGAGGTGGTGGTCCAGATGTCATCGAAACTTTGCCCGTAAAGCTTGACACTTTAGGCACAACCACTCTAGTTCATGAATTTGCTCAAGAGTTTCGGTGGGCATACCATTAATGATTAGCATCTGTTGTTTCATGGAGGTCTTATCCCTAAACAAATAGTGCTTGCAATTCAATTGCACCCCTTCGTAAAAAGACTAAATACAAATATGTTGGAATCTCAATTTCATTCTCTATCAACTTCAATGTTGTTTCTGTTTGTAGGTCACAAATGGAATTGTGTACACAACCTTTTATATATATTCCTCTAGTTTTCCATCTCACACCAAGGTGATTACTTCATTTGTAACCATCATTGGATCCACCAATGGATCGATTCTACTTGGTGGAAGTTATATTTAAATGTAGAAGTAAAAACCCATTGTTATAATCAGTGAGATAGAATAGCTTTTGCTATACAATGGCTTTCATAGTGAGTTCAACTCCCCTCTAACTTACTAAATAAAACCATCTAGATGAAACAATTAAATACAATGAGTAGTGAAAAATGTATTATTAAAAGATAAATATTTCAACAAAACATTTTGTGATGGGAAGATAAAAATCCAAAACGCAAAAAAAAATTAGTACAACAGGTAAAGCTGCCACCAAATTCCAACACTGAGGTCATATACAACTGGCGAGAGACACACAAGATGATGATGGATTTGGGAAAGTATAAGGCAATGGATAGAAGGGAATCGTGAGGGTGGAGAAAATGAGAGATGGTGATGGATTTGGAAGGCAATGACGGGAAATCGTAGGGGTGGAGTAAATTATGAGACGATAAAAGAGGATAGGGATTAGAGAAATGTGTTGACTTGACTGGAGTGGGCACACGGGCGGATATATATTGGATGAAAATTTCTTCCATGCAAATAAAATCGCAGTGTCATCAGATTCTAACGTCCTTCGAAGTTTAAACCCTGTCATCTGCGGCATTGACTTGACTAAATAATGGTTCGTAAGGATGAATCTGAGTTGTCTTTATTGACTTGACTTTGGTGTCGCATAAAGGCCAAGGAATCTCGGACAATTTCTTCGCTAAGGATAAAATCGCTGTATTGTCCCTGTCATGGGTTTTTCCTGACTTATTCCACAATGCAGAGAAGGAAGGCCAGGAAGAATACCACGGCACGCCTTTTATTACCTTCCATGAAAATAAAATCGCAGCGTCATCAGATTCTAACGTCCTTTGAAGTTTAAACCCTGTCAGTTGCGGCATTGACTTGACTAAATAATGGTTCGTGAATGGTCTTTATTTACTTGACTTTGGTGTCGCATAAAGGCCAAGAAATCTCGGACAATTTCTTCGCTAAGGATAAAATCGCTGTATTGTCACTGTCATGGATTTTTCCTGACTTATTCCACAATGCAGAGAAGGAAGGCCAGGAAGAATGCCACGGCACGCCTTTTATTACCTTCCCTGAAAATAAAATCGCAGCGTCATCAGATTCTAACGTCCTTTGAAGTTTAAACCCTGTCAGTTGCGGCATTGACTTGACTAAATAATGGTTGGTGAGGATGAATCTGAGTTGTCTTTATTGACTTTACTTTGCTGTGGCATAAAGGCCAAGAAATCTCGAACAATTTCTTCGCTAAGGATAAAATCGCTGTATTGTCACTGTCATGGGTTTTTCCTGACTTATTCCACAATGCAGAGAAGGCCAGGAAGAATACCACGGCATGTCTTTTATTACAGCGTCATCAGATTCTAACGTGCTGTGAAGTTTAAACCCTGTCAGTTGCGGCATTGACTTGACTAAATAATGGTTCGTGAGGATGAATCTGAGTTGTCTTTATTGACTTGACTTTACTGTCGCCAACAATTACTAGGAAACCACCATATTGTCAGTCCAGCGTATTTCAAAACCCGTGAGTTGGAAAGAGAGCACACAACTTTCATATGAAGTGTTTCGAAAAAAAGAAAGATAGAGAGGCGAAGAATGGTAGTTTTCTCAAACATGTGTTAGAAAGATACCATGGCTTTCCATATGTAAAGGGAAAAAAAGTATGGCTGCTCATTGGCCATTCAAAATTAAGATTCAAATACATCGTATTCAATGACCAGAATCACTCACCTCTCATTGTACCGTAATGTATACGTTGGAATACATGTTTCTACGAATATCACGGTCTTCTAGTTAGAAAAAATTGAGGTAACTATAAATAATAATAAAATAGTTTTATTAGCTCAACTTACTTGAATGTAACTAGAGATAGAGAGGTTAAGAAATAATTGGGCTCTTTATTAATAATTTTATGGAAACTTTGCAATGGCCATAAAGTTGGTCTATGCAATGAGTTAATTATGGAGAAAAAATAGCCTATTTCAAGTGGTTTAAGTTGGTTCGATTAATTCAATAGCCTATTTATCAGATGGATTTAGCGCAATTACTAAAATAAGGTTAACTCATCTCTTTCTGAAGGTTTACCAATCTGCTAACAAATATCACACTTTTTTCAATACTACTTAACCTCTTGAAATAAGGAAGGCCACCATTACCTAGTGTGCATAACTTTTCTCGCATCGTCCTTACCTGCATTATGGCCTCATGCAATGCCTTCATGTGCTTCATCTGAAATTGCTTTGTGCTCATGCTCTAGAACACACCTATGTAGTATACTATCAACACCTAGCTTGTACTACTAGATAGTAATCAATTGATAGTCTGTAGCTCTAGTCACCAGTTGCATAGAGGCCAAAATATAGGTGGGTATTTTATCAATAATTATATGGAAACATGGTGATGGTGACAAAGTTGAAAAGTTGTGAGGAAATTATAAAGAGAGAAAAGAGTTGTATTCACCCGACTCAAGTGCATTAGTGTCATAGAGGCTAAGAAATAGGTGGGGATTTGTTTCATAGAAGTTATGGAAAAATGGTGGTGGCAATAGAGTTGGAAAGTTGTGAGACAACTATAGAGAAAGATAAATGATTGTATTCACCCAATTGAATTGACTGTGTTGGGGGCATAGAGGCCAAGAAATAGGTGGGTATTTTTTCAATAATTTTATGGAAAATTGACGATAGCAATGAAGTTGAAATATTCCGAGACAATTATAGAGAAAAATAAATGGTTGTATTCTCCCAACTTACTTGAGTGCACAAGGGGTATAGACGCCAAGAAATAAGTGGGGACTTTATCAATAATTTTATGGAAACTTGGTGATCACAATAAAGTTGGAAGTATGTGAGGCAATTACAAAGAAAGAGAAATGGTTGTGTTCACCCAATTGACTTGAGTGCACTAGGTCCATATTAGCCAAGAAATAGCCGAGGATTATTTCAACATTTTTATGGAAACTCGACGATGATGATAGAATTGAAAAGTTGTGATAGAATTATATAGGAAGATAAATGGCAATATTCAACCAACTCACTTAAGTTCATTGTCGACATAGAATCCAAGAAGTAGGTGGGAATTATTTTAGTAATTTTATGGGAACTTTGTGATGATGATAGAGTTGGAAAGATGGGAGGCAATTATAGAGAAAGATAAATGGTTGTATTCACCTAACTTACTAGAGTGGATTTGTGCATAAAAGCTAAGGAATAGGTGTGGATTTGTCAATAATTTAGTATAAATTTAGCCTTATCAATTCATGTCTACATTACCATCTCATTTGATTTGTACTTTTGATTAATAACTTTCCATTAAAAAATAGAAAAAAATAAAAAACAAAAACGAAAATGAAAAATATCTTTCAAGCTCTATTTATAAGATCAAGGTAGATTAATCTCAATTCAAAATTTATTAAAAACCAAACTTATTAAGCATTCTAGCTTTATGAAGTACTTAGTCTATTAAACATCATAATAATAAGAAAAAATTAAAAATATATAAATATTTCCATGTTTAAAATATCTTTATTTATTTATATTTTTTTTCAATTTTGTTTATATCTTCCTTTTTGTTTAATTTATAAAAATAAATACAACATATCTCTTTTAAAATAAAAGTTATGTTATAGAATATTCATTACACTCAAGTTTACTTTAAAAAAAATAAAAAAAATCTATCAATCATTGATATATATATATATATATATATATATATATATATATATATATATATATATATTCTCAGAAAAAGGTTGACAACTTTATTCCTGGTCAGGGTAAAAGTTACGTCCATGAAAAGCCAAAGTATGTGAATTTTTGTAGAGTTCTGGGGAGTGTTCTAACCCAGTTACATTCCATATTTTACAAAAAAAGGAAGTTATATTGCCAATTGAATTCCTATATTAATCCATCATCAAACTAGATGAGAGGTTCTAGTATTAAAAACATTTCCTAAGATTCGTCTCCTTGGTGGAGCAATGGTTGTTATGAACGGTGTGCTATATGATGAGGGTCCCTTCTTGTAAATTACATGCTGCTTTTTCCAATGAGTCGGATAACATGTTGTGCTCACGATAAATGTACATGTAGACAATGTTGGTGAAGTTCTAGGAGAACAATAGTATCCTTTGCAAAATGTGATCCAGTATAAGATGGCAGCAAGTGATATCCCTATTGATTTAATCTACAACCACTTTTGAGGTTGTGAGGACCATCAAATGTGATATATTGTTCTCCCTTTCTAGTGTGATCATTATGAGTACACTTGTGAGCTCTGCATAATTGTTGGAATTGTACCCAGTGCTTTGTCCATAGGAGATGGATTGATCGCATAGGAAAATATTTCTCCTCAACTCATTGTTCCTCAGACTTCCTTGTGGTGCTCTGTCATAGAAATAGTGGGGAGCATATTTGTCCATGATAAGAGGGGGGGGGACACCCTTGGTCTCTCTACGTTCTTTTCCTGCAACAGGGGGAAATCATACTTGATCATGTAAACTATTCCAAATAGGGAAGGGGATTTATTGTTGAATATAGCTTGATTCCTAGAGATCCAAATTCCCCATCCAATGATTAAGGGAGTCGGAATATAGTATTGATCGGTGCAAGATACGTTCCAATTGTTCCATGCTTCACTCAAAGTGTCACCCTCCCATATTGGCTAGGTTTCAGCTTTCGATGGCCCAATGAGCTTCCAAAGCTCCTACGTGAATGAGCAGTTGACCAATAAGTGAGATATTGTCTCCTCACTATTTTTGCAGTGTGAGCATATACTAGGACCATAATCCCCCCTTTTCAATAAATTGTCCCAAGTGAGGATTTTATTGTTTAGAGCAAGCTAGTGGAAAAGCTTTGATTTTGCAGGAGCATGGAGTTTCCACAATTTTGACCACCACCATTGTGGGTTGACTACATCACCATATGCTAAGATTTTGTATCCCAAATTTCCCTGATATGATCCTCCTGCAGGGTTGTGAGCCCATGATAAGGAGTTAGGATCCTCTGAAAGAGTGACATGAATCCGTATTAACCCTAAGATTTACTTGTTCCAAAAATATACATCTTTCTTTTGCGGTCCAATACTTTGCACTGATAGCCACAAAGGGGTCCATATAAATGCTTGGTTCTCTTCATAGATGTCAGATAGATACCTAAGATTTAAGGAGTAGGGAAACGAGGTCAACTCTCCAGGTAGGAGGTTTATAATATCAAGAATGATAATGGGGTCCTCCCCTAGCAGGATTGACTGTCCATTTCTAGGATGAAATGTAATGTTTGTAGGACCCCTCCTTTAGGGTCCCCTTGAACTGAACCTGAAACTTAAAAAAACTTCATACAAACAAATTAGCCATTATAGTTATTGGAAAAATAAAATAAAAGAGTGAATAACTTAATAAAAATAAGCAAACCTTAACCTGTCAACCTGATCCAGCTGGTCCATTGTTGTCTGCGTCTTCCGTAGGATCTCTCTAGCAAAGCTCGTTTAACCATAGGCGAAGCAACCGTTAGCTTCGCCACCCAACCATAGGCTCATGATTTCAGTCGCATGGCCTCCCCCGAGCTTTGGGTCGTAGAGCTCACACAAGTGTTTCAGAAATTCAGCTTGGGCTTCCCTTCCCACCAGGATTTCTAAGCCAAACCCTTAGATAGCAGCAAGTCTTTGAGGCATTCGAAAATTATGACAATCGTCCAAATTATGGGCCCCTTACCCATTCCTTAAGCCTTCCTTATAAAGGGAAATATCCTGCGACACATGTCGCTTCATGCATAATTAAATATTTTTAATTATTTATTTAATTAAAACACTCACCCATCCAAGTGTCAGTTTCTCTGGGAAGTGCACCTACATCCCTAAGTTTGCTCTAGTTTGTCCCCCAGATATTTTAATCAACTCCTAGCTTTTAGTTGACTAGGTGTCTAATCTATTTTGCTCCTAAATAATAATTTCTATTAATTTAAATGCTCAACAAAATAACTATTCATGTGCAAATGTCTAAGCTATTGTTATGCATTTGCTAAGTAATAATCTAGAGTTATTCTCCTAAGTTTTTATGCAGTTTAATTTAACAATCAAACTCACTAGGATCACGGTGCCGCGTCGTTGGGCTCCTGGTTCTTTAATTTTTTTTAATCCCCTGACATGGCACCACTCCGTCGGGTCCAATCATCCATGGTTTCCATTCCTTGGCATGGTACCACCTCGTTGGGTCCTTGCGTCCATTCTTTTCGTTCTTGACAGGGTACCACATCGTTGGGCCCTTCTGCCACCATCTTTCCATTTTGACTTGCGGGAACTGTTGTAGGGATTTTAGGAATCGTTACCATCCATCCTCCGTCTACATGCTATCTAGGGACTAATGGTGCTGAGGAGTGAGTCCGTTCTCACTGCGCGCCCCTCAACTCGTACGTGACCAGCTCCGTCGTGGCCCACCTCGTACGTCCTCACGCATTCCTCTTGAGCAAGCGGATCAATGCTTATCTGCTCATGCGTGGTATTCTTGTCGAAAGTTGACATCGTCGTCGCTTCCCCTGTGTGTGATTTACCCGTACTCTACGACCCTCCATGTTCCTTTGTGTGTCCGTTGGTGAACCGTCTCACTTGTTTCTACACACACTTCTCGCAACAAATTATTAGTAGCACTGTTCTCAACAATCATCATCTGGTTTCTAACTCTAGCATTGTTAAACATTTATGATTTATTCAAACTGCTCATTCATCTTATCAAATATACATTTCGTCGCCAAATACATAATCACCATACAGCTAGTCGTTAAGCATTATCCATCAACATAATTTTCCATAGTCATAGCTAATCGTTTAACATATGCAATTATTCATTTACCTCAACAGTTCAGATACACATACTCAAAAAAATAAGGTCAAAAGGTTATTTAATTAATGTTTCAATCAGCCGGGTCACTCAGCAGGTGCCCTCAAAGTCTACACAAGTCTAGGGGCACTACAATGTTATACCATATGATGTGGAAAGATTAGACTTTATGGGCCTCCATAAAAATGGTTCATTGGTCTAACTAGAATGTGGGGACCACATACAAGAAATTATATATATATATCTTGATGTACAACCCTAAAGTTCACAAGTGTACAATATCAGCATGAAGAGATTTTCAAGTCAAGACCAAAATAAGCTTTCCACCCTCCATTAATAAATTTCTCAATGCTTGTAACACCCCAAAAAATTCATAAAAAATTAAAACTTTTTCTACGTGATAATATTGCTTATTTAGTGTATGCGGAAATGGAAAAGATATATGAGATGTTATTTGCTGTTTTTAAAATACCATACTTGTTTATTGGACGCGAGTAAAAGAAGTTAGCTTAAGTCTTGATGTTTTCCAAATCTAGATATGCTGCTACAAAATCTGCTGTTGTTGTTTATGAATGAAGAAACATCGTTTGATAAATGTTTTTTTGTTTGATTGATGAAGGGGTCCTTTGGATGCCCCGAGGCTTACTTAGCATTCATGCTAAAGCATGTAAATTTCATAATGTGACAGATTACAGGTAAGGGTGATCATAGTGGCGATGTTTTATGATGTGTCACCGAGCTGTAAGCTCTGACTTGGTGATATGGCATATGTTCGATCTGTGTAATAAATGAAGTCATTTCTTGGTCTTTGGTTATAGTAACTCCTTGGTACCATCGTGGTTTAGCTGGCTTGATCCTAAACGTTGATCTCAGGTCTCGGTAGATGGGATATGCAAAACCCTAGCTAAGCTTGTCTTAGCATTATTTTCTCTTTTGTTTATTCATTTGGTGGTTACTGTCTGGAGGTGAAGGCTGACAGGCCGCTGGTTTACAGGGCTCGACCTTGGGCAGTTGTGGATGGCACTTTGTGTCCAACTCTGTAAAAATTGTTGTGGAAGAACTGTATAAGTGTTCGAGCATTGCTAATACAGTAGTGTTGAAGCCCTGTAGCTTTTAATCGGAGACTAGTAAAGTTTAAGGGTGGGGTTTGACTCCATAAGGGTTGTAGTTCAGAGGTATCTCAACTCCACTGCGTGGGTTGAAGATTTGGAAGCCAGAAGCATTCCAATCTACTATGAAATACAAGGTAAGTTCTATCTGGTTTTTAGTTCTAAAAATACTTCTTAGTTTGGTCAAAAATCAAATGCTTTGTTTCTAACTCCTCGCAGACCCTTGTGGCAGGTAATACCATCGTTAAAAATCAAAGTGCTGGGTTTGACGATAATGGAGTTGGTTGGCAACAAATAGAAAAGCGAAAACAATGGTAAGCCAGTTGGCAACCCTTGTAGGTTCTCCAGGCAGTGGTCGTGGCAACAGTTGTATCGTCAAAACTGGAATTCGTAGTGGAAAAACTTAGGTTGTTTTCTTAGTTATAGAGTCAATGTAACAATTTGTATTTGCACAGGGTTTTGAGTTTTGTTTTTGAAAACTTGGCAGCGTTTATTTGTTTTTAAGTGGGGTTTCAAACTCTATGGAGAAGATAATAAAATGTCTGTCGCAAAACTATGTGCTGTGACTATTCTGTATTTGTTGTGTTGGGGCTTGGCCCGTGAATGAAACGTGTCACTCGTTATTTTGAGAAATAGATCTAGTTCGTAATTTAACAGTCTCTATAATGAATGTAGTGTTTGTGGAGTCTAGGGTTTTAAGCATACCTGTACTATCGTGTATATTCTGGACTGTAAACTAACGAATGTTTTAAAGGTAGAAAGGAAATAGTATGCAAAAGTATGTTTGAGGAAAAACGCCGCTACTGTTTATTAAATAAATGTTTAAGAAAAATGATGGCTTCGGCCTAATGCCTTGTTGCTAGTTTTGTATAAAATGTTTGTGATTTTGAAATGAAATCTTGTCCATGATTTAGGGTTTGACTATGTCTCGATAATGATGTGTTTGTTGAAATGTTTAAACAACCACCAGGGTTGTGATTTTGTCAACTCTGCTCCTACTAGCATTTGTAATGTATTGGAAATTTCAAAACGATAAAAGAAATAGATAAGTTCGATCTACAGTAATGATTCTGATATAAAAGGAAATACTTAAACTGTCTATGTTAATAAAATAAAGAAACGACAGAAAGATTATTCATCTATCTTGAATTTTGTTTACAGAATTGCATTTGTGTGTTTACGATTATATGTGCATGCAAAAGAAAATATTGAACCCTAGCTTTATGATAAGGAACTTTGTTTGCTTATCGGCACTGTGCATGCAATAACAGAATATCTGAAGTAACAATAGACTTTTAAAAGAATTAAAATGTAAAGTTTCAAAACCCTAAGTTGATAATATGTTGTTTCTTATTTGTCTATCTGTCCTATATGCAAAATAATGAGAATAACAACAACTATAGATATTCTGTGAAAATATACATTTAGAAAAAACATGATTGTACGGAACAAAAATGATTTCCTTGTTTAAAATAAAACTATTATTACATCTAAGGATTAGATTTACTTTTCTGTTGATGATAAGAATGGGGTAAGAATATTATGGTGAGTAAAGAAATAAAAACACAATTTAACATTAATAATTAGTGTACAGAGCATTTATAAAGAATTTATACTTTCATCACCATGGCATTTTGCCTATCAGCTCTTATCTACTTAATTTGTTTCTATACTGGAGTACGATGCTATCTCTTCTTGCATGGGGAAAAATACAGAAACTATTTTATTCAATTGAGTCAATTTATACAGAATTGATAATTTACACAGGAATCGAAATAACCTATGAAAGAAATAATGAAAGTTATATAATCAGCAGTATTGTAAAATACAAAAATAACTAGATAACAAAACTTAAAAATAAAACAGATAAGATATTAGAACCTATAACTAATAATAGGGCCGATAAACACCCAAGGAGGCCTGTTCCTCCCAACCTACTCAAGAAGAAGCAGCTCAGTTGCTGACTTCTAATGAACCCCCGAACCTGATTACTGATCCAGTAAGTGGGTGGAAAAATGTCTAGAAGCAAGGCATTCAAAATGCCTTCTCCACTCGGTATCAACCTCTTGTAAAATGCCTTCTCCACTCAGCAACAAACTCCTGAACTGACTAAGAGTTTTGGCAGACTCACAACATGATCAACCCTAGCCTATCCCCTCATCAAATCTCTTGAGTGCAAACAGCAAAACCTCAAGGTAAGTTTCCTCGTCAGGAAAAGTGATGAACCTCAATTCATAATCTGATGGCTAATATATAGTCTTCCTAGGTCTTTTAGTGGTCAGTTTGGAATAAATGAGCCTCAAGCTCCAGTCCCATCTTTCAAGGCACTAAGACCACATTTTAAGGGAGTTGTCCCATACCAACAGCTAGTTAGTTGCATCATGATGCTGCCACTTGTCCATTGCCTTCTACCCCAGATTCCATTCCACCTAGTGGATCAGTAACCACTCTTTCAACAGTCCCCTTAGGTGTTTGTCTCCTATTTTGTTTATTAAATAATAAAATATTGTGCAAATTACAGTCATCCTTGGACACTTGTGCAAATTATAAAAACTTTACAATAAAGTTAATACAAGGTTTTCAGCATAAAATGTTTTTCAGCAATTATGGTACGTGACAAACATCCCCTCTTAAGCTCAACATCGTCCTCGATGTTGCTTATTCATCATCAAGTTCCTCATGGAACAGAACTGGGTATGCTTCTCGCATTTTACCCTCCAGTTCCCAAGTAGCCTCATCAGGGCTAAGGTGCTTCCATTGTACCTTTACCTGCCCTATGCTGCGACTTCGAAGTGTAATTTCCCTCTTGTCAAAAATACAGTCCGGTTCCACCTGAAAATCTCCTTCGGGTTCCACCTGTATGTCATTCCAATTCAACACATGAGTAGCATCATGCACATACTTCTTTAAAACAGAAACATGAAAAACATTGTGGATTTTCAAATTATATGGCAAAGCCAATTGATATGCAACAGCTCCTATCCTTGATAGGATTTCAAATGGTCAACAATACCTCGGTGCTAATTTAGCACAGCTCCCAAGATTCAAAGAACTTTTCTTGGGCTTTACCTTTATGAATACATGGTCTCCTACTTGAAATTCTCTTTCTGTGCGTTTCAAATCAGCATAGCTTTTCTGCCGATATTGGGCAACTTTTAAGTTACCTTGAACCTGTTTCACAGTTAGCTCCATTGCTTTCAATAGATCTAGTCCTAACATCAATCTATCTACAGGATTATCCCATGAAATTGGAGTAGAAGATTTTCTTCCATACAAAATTTCAAATGGACTTAACTTAGCAGATGCTTGATAATTATTATTGTAGGCAAATTCTGCTAGATGTAAGTAATCCTCCCATTTAGATGGTTGATCTTTAACATATAATCTTAACATATTTTCCAAAATCTGATTTACTCTTTCTGTTTGACCATCAGTTTGTGGGTGGAAAGAAGTGTTGAAATTTAACTTAGTATTTAATCGTTTAAACAGTGCTGTCCAAAAATTACCAATAAACTTAGAGTCTCGATCTGAAATAATCACCTTTGGAATTCCATGCAAGCGAAAAATTTGCTTCATGAAAATATCTGCAATGTTAGAAGCCTTGAAAGTAGTTTTAACAGGAATAAAATGAGCAGCTTTGCTAAGTTTATCAATGACAACCATAATTGAATCATTCTGCTTCTGATTTTTAGGCAAACCTGTAATAAAGTCAATGCTTATGATTTCCCACTTCCATTCTAGAACTGGTAAGGGCTGCAATAGCCCAGCTAGATGTTGATGTTCAACTTTAATAGTCTGACAGTCAAAGCATCTAGCTATATATTCAGCAACTTCACTCTTTATGTTAGGCCAAAAGTACTCCTTTCTTAACATAGTTATCATTTTATGATAACCAGGATGTCCTGAATAAGGACACTTGTGAATTTCATCTAAAATCAACAACTTAACTTTCAAAAAATTAGGCACATAAATTCTGTTTTTGTAAGTTAAGAAGCCTTTTTTATTAATACTGTAATCTGTTATAACATTTTCAGATGAATTTTCAGCCACTTTATCATTGTAATTTTTGGTAATTTTCGTCTTGCTTAATTCCTTCTTCGATCTGATTTTCCAGATTAGTTTTAAAAGTATTGATTGCTGCCACAAAACTTAATCTACCGTTTCTGCTCAATGCATCAACAACCTTATTTTCCTTTCCTTTAATGTGATGGATCTCAAAATCGTACTCGCTAAGGAAAGCTAACCACCTAGCTTGCCTTGCGTTCAGATTTATTTGATCCAGTAAATAATTTAACCCCTTATTATCAGTCATTAAAGTGAATTGTCTACCAATCAAGTGATAGCGCCACATCTTTAGAGCATGTATCACAACTGCCAACTCAAGATCATATGTAGCATAATTCTTTTCATGTATTTTTAACTTCCTTGATTCAAAAGCAATTGCATGACATTCTTGACTTAAGACCCCTCCAAATCCTTCGTTGCATGCATCCGTGCATACAACAAAATCCTTATTAGGATCTGGAATTTTTAATATGGGTGCAGTAGTTAACAATTCTTTTAACTTATTAAAACTGTCTTGACACTTTTGATCCCATATAAATTTCTTCCCCTTCTTCTGCAAAGAAGTGATAGGGTTAGCAATTCTAGAGAACCCTTCAATAAACTTTCTATAATACCTCGTTATTCCCATGAATGACGGTACATATGTTACATCTTTTGGGACAGGCCATTATTTATTGCTTTATCTTATCAGGATCGACAGAAATACCATCTTTTGAAATTATATGACCCAAATACTGAATTTTATCTTTATAGAAATCACACTTACTAAACTTAGCGTAAAGTTGGTGATCTCTAAGTACTTGTAAAATGATTTTTAGATGTTCATCATGCTCTTCTTTAGTCTTTGAGTAAATTATAATATCATCAATGAATACCACTACGAACTTATCCAAATATTTATGCAGAACGTTGTTCATTAAACACATGAACACTGCAGGTGCATTAGTTAGCCCAAAAGGCATAACTACGAACTCGTAGTGTCCATAACGCGTTCTAAATGCAGTTTTGAATATGTCCTTGTCTTTTATCCGGACTTGATGATAACCTGACCTTAGATCAATTTTAGTGAATATCTTTGCTCCGCGTACTTGATCAAATAGATCATGTATGCGGGGTAAGGGATACCGGTTTTTAATTCTCATTTTATTAAGCTAACGGTAGTCAATGCACAAACGCATAGTACCATCCTTTTTTTAACAAATATTACGGGTGCTCCCCAAGGGGACACACTGGGTCGTATATAGTTTTTATCTATTAATTCTTTCAGCTGAGATTTTAACTCATTTAATTCTAGAATATTCATCCTATAGGGAGCGTTTGAGTTTGGTACCACACCGGGTACTAACTCAATGGTGAAATCAAATTCTCTTTTCAGAGGTAATCCTGGAATTTCTTCCGGGAATACATCGAAAAAGTCCCTAAGGATGGGAATATCCTCTAGTTTTATTTTGTTTTCTTGGGATGTACATTCATCATTAACAACATTAACAACAAATAATTTACAACCTTTTCTAGCAGCTCTCTTCACTTGTAAGGAAGAAATCTGCCTTACAGAAGTTTTCCTAGAAATGCCTTTAACAGTTTCAACTATACCTTCATTATTTAAACAAAAAAAATATTTTTCATAACAATTCAATAAAACTCTATGCTGTTCAAGCCAATCCATACCAATTAACAAGTCATAAGATCCTAATGGTAAAACATTCAAATTCACTTGCGTTTTCAGCTGACTTAGAAAAACTTCAAAATCCTTAACAAAATATGTAACTTTTCTTTCTGTACTAGTTGCAAGCTGAACTAACCACGGGTTATCAAATTTTTCTATCTTTATCTTGCAATTTTTCACTAATTCGGGTGAGATATAACTCAGATTTGCACCCAGATCTCTTAGAATGGAAATAGGCTTAGTTTTTAACATACCTTCAACTTCCACCATGGATGTTTGATGGTCTGCTTGACGATCTTCCAATGCTGCATAAATTCTGGGCATCTCCCTCGCTACATCTCCAGCTGTAGGTTCTGCTTGTACTGTGTGAATATTGTTGACTGTTTTTCTATTACGTCGACAATCTGTTCTCTTGTGTGGTCTGTCACATTCATAACATTTGATAGGTCCTTTTTGCTCAGCATATCTGTTATTATTGTTCCTGTGATTATAGTTGTTGGGTACATTCTTTGCAGTAGAAGGGTTCTGAGACGCATTACCCCTGTATGTATTACTGTTAGAAAAATTTCTGTTAGGGAAATTTTTCTTGAAACTCCCAGAACTTTGATTAAAACCTTTCTTTTTATAATCAGCCTGGTTTGTTTTGTTTCCCTTCCATCCAGTTGTTCCTTCTCTTCTTCTGTTTTGATCAAAATAGAAATTTTCTTTTCTCATTTCTTCCTCCAGCGTTGTAGGATTGTCATATTCTATTCTATCTTTTATATGAAATGGTAAACAACTGAGAAACCTTTGTACGTTTGGCTTCTCTTCAACCATGTATGGTACATATCTCAATAGACTGAGGAATTTGCTGCATAATTCCTTCATGCTCATGGTGACCAACTTCAGATCATAAAACTCCTTCGATTTATCATCATAATATTGTTCTGACAAAATCTTTTTCTTGAATAACTTCTTGAACATACTCCATGTTACGTCTCTTTCTTTTAAACTTTTGATTCTTTTTAGATCCTGCCACCATATATTTGCCTTGCCTATCAGATTATAAATAGCCATCTTGGCTTTCAATTGAGAAGAGTAATCATATATATTAAAGTATTTCTTCATTCTAGACAGCCAAGCTTTTGCTATTTCACCCTTCTCATTTTCGCCGTTAAAGGTGGGTGGCTTAATTTTCTTAAATTCTCCAGAAATCTGTTCATGAGGTTTCTGCTTCCTCCTTGTTGAATAGAAATCACTCTCACTACTGTCCAAATTAGAGTGATAATGACTTTGATGTGAATCAGAGGATGATTAGCTACCATTTTTATCTTTTCTTCGCTTCTTATGCTTGTGTCTGTGAGTCATTATGGATGAATTAGATGGAATCTCTGATTTTCTGCCCCTTTCCTCATTCTGATATTTATCCATTAAAATCTGATTTAGTGTATCCTGTGCTTTCAGAATGCACTCATTTTCTTCTTTGACTGTTTTAATATCAGAATTCAGATCTTTTATGATACGCAGAAATTCAAAAGAATGATTATTCAACTCAACATAGAAACCTTCTGGATTTTCATTAATACTAGGTTCACGATGAGGTGATTTTTCCTCTGCTGATTCTTCCGGTAACGACATACCTGTAACACAATTTGTCAAACTGTACAACACAATTAAATTTTAAAAAGTTAGTAAACAACTTTTTACATTCTACTTTCTGTATTGCACACGTGAGCCTATTCAGGCCTAGTGTTTTAACCACGCTCTGATACCACATGTAAGACCCCAGAAAATTCATAAAAGTTTAAAACTTTTTCTACGTGATAATATTGCTTATTTAGTGTATGCGGAAATGGAAAAGATACATGAGATGTTATTTGCTGTTTTTAAAATACCATACTTGTTTATTGGATGCGACTAAAAGAAGTTAGCTTAAGTCTTGAAGTTGTCCAAATCTAGATATGCTACTACAAAATCTACTGTTGTTGTTTATGAATGAAGAAACATCGTTTAATAAATGTTCTTTTGTTTGATTGATGAAGGGGTCCTTTGGACGCCCCAAGGCTTACTTAGCATTCATGCTAAAGCATGTAAATTTCGTAATGTGATAGATTATAGGTAAGATTTTAACTGCAACAAGTGACCACCTATTTTCAATAAACATCTAATGATTAAAACTGAAGAGAACAGTTATGATCATTCTATCGGTGAGAGAACTGTATTCAAACTTCAGGTCTTTCAAGTTTGTTTTTAACTATTAGAACAGCTCTATTTATACAGATAGTACAAATTTAATCAAGAGTTGTGAGAAGTTCATTATCAGTTGTAACCTCGTTTGTATTCAATTGTCTATTTCTTTGATTCATTTAAATGCTCTAACTTATTATGTAAGTGACGATATTCTCAAAACTCAATGTAGATGTACATATCCTAAATGATATGTGTGTTGTGTGCCCTATGTGATTCTAAGTGGCACTATGCATTTATGTGATATTAGGTTCTTAATATGATATAATGCAATTAGGAATATATACAATATAGTGATACTATGCAAGAATGCTATATCAAACAAACTTTATTTGATACTTTGTGAACTTATGATACTATATGATTTGGGTTATCATATTATGTGAAACCACACTATAAACAAATTCTATGCAAAGGTATTAATGTGCAAATAATAAGAGAAATATGCAACTATCGTTATACTACGTTATTAGCATTGTAATCTTCATGAATTACGATACAATCTACCCAACAATGCTTATTTTGATAAATTTAAATGACTTGGTGATAACGTATACAGGTTGGCAGATGATTAATATTCTACCTATAGTATTAAATGCATGGGCCGTCGTGGTAGTGGGATTCCACAGAGGTTTGTACTAATAGTTCAATCACGTGTCCAACAGTGTTTTAAGTCCATTCTTAAGTTGAAGTGTTAACTGCTAGTTCACTGGTTGACTAGCTGGCTCCACAGTGGCTCGAACGTGGCAATGGTAATGATTGTAGTGATTAATGTGGTAGATAGTGTTGTTGCAGTCGAGACTCTGGTGCAATCTCCGTAAGATCTCAGCATTTAATCCATTTCCACGTGGTGAGGTGAGTGCTAAATTGGCACTTACGTGTCTAGCCCTTAAGTGATCATAGTAGCGATGTTTTATGATGTGTCACCGAGCTGTAAGCTCTGACTTGGTGATATGGCATCTGTTCGATCTGTGTAATAAATGAAGTCATTTGCTGGTCTTTGATTACAGTAACTCCTTGGTACCACCATGGTTTAGCTAGCTTGATCCTGAACGTTGATCTCGGGTCTCAGTAGATGGGATATGCAAAACCCTAGCTAAGATTGTCTTAGCGTTATTTTCTCTTTTGTGCATTCATTTGGTGGTTACTGTCTGGAGGTGAAGGCCGACAGGCCGCTGCTTTACAGGGCTCGACCCTGGGCAGTTGTGGATGGCACTATGCATCCAACTCTGTAAAAATTATTGTGGAAGAACTGTATAAGTGTTTGAGCATTGCTGATACAATAGTGTTGAAGCCCTATAGCTTTTCATCGGAGACTAATAAAGTTTAAGGGTGGGGTTTGACTCCATAAGGGTTTTAGTTCGGAGGTATGTCAACTCCACTGCGTGGGTTGAAGATTTGGAAGCCAGAAGCATTCCAATCTATTGTGAAATACAAGGTAAGTTCTATATGGTTTTTAGTTCTAAAAATACTTCTTCGTTTGGTCAAAAATCAAATGCTTTGTTCCTAACTCCTCGCAGACCCTTGTGGCAGGTAATACCATTGTTCAAAATGAAATTGCTGGGTTTGATGATAATGGAGGTGGTTGGCAACAAATAGAAAAGCGAAGACAATGGTAAGCCCGGTGGAAACCCTCGTAGGTTCTCCAGGCAGTGGTCGTGGCAACAATTGTATCGTCAAAACTGGAATTCGTAGTGGAAAAACTTAGGTTGTTTTCTTAGTTATAGAGTCAATGTAACAATTTGTATTTGTACAGGGTTTTGAGTTTAGTTTTTGAAAACTTGGCAACGTTTATTTGTTTTTAAGTGGGGTTTCAGACTCTATGGAGAAGATAATAAAATGTCTGTCGCAAAACTATGCACTGTGACTATTCTGTATTTGTTGTGTTGGGGCTTGGCCCGTGAATGAAACCTGTCACTCGTTATTTTGATAAATAGATCTAGTTCATAATTTAACAGTCTCTATAATTAATGTAGTGTTTGTGGATTCTAGGGTTTTAAGCATACCTGTACTATCGTGTATATTCTAGACTGTAAACTAATGAATATTTTAAAGGTAGAAAGGAAATAGTATGCAAAAGTATTAAATAAATGTTTAAGCAAAATGATGCCTTCGGCCTAATGCCTTGTTGCTGGTTTTGTATAAAATGTTTGTGATTTTGAAATGAAATCTTGTCCATGGTTTAGGGTTTGACTATGTCTAGATAATGATGTGTTTGTTGAAATGTTTAAACAACCACCAGGGTTGTGATTTTGTCAACTTTGCTCCCACTGGCATTTGTAATGTAAAGGAAATTTCAAAACGATAAAAGAAATAGATCTACAATAATGATTCTGATATAAAAGGAAATACTTAATCTGTCTATGTTAATAAAATAAAGAAACGACGGAGATATTATTCATCTATCTTGAATTTTGTTTACAAAATTGCATTTGTGTGTTTACAATTATATGTGCATGCAAAAGAAAATATTGAACCCTAGCTTTATGATAAGGAACTTTGTTTGCTTATCGACACTGTGCATGCAATAACAGAATATCTGAAGTAACAGTAGACTTTTAAAAGAATTAAAATGTAAAGTTTCAAAACCCTAAGTTGATAATATGTTGTTTCTTATTTGTCTATCTGTCCTATATGCAAAATAATGAGAATAACAACAACTATAGATAGTCTGTGAAAATATACATTTAGAAAAAACATGATTGTACAGAACAAAAATGATTTCCTTGTTTAAAATAAAACTGTTATTACATCTATGGATTAGATTTACTTTTCTGTTGATGATAAGAATGGGGTAAGAATAGTACGGTGAGTAAAGAAATAAAAACACAATTTAACATTAATAATTAGTGTACAAAGCATTTATAAAGAATTTATACTTTCATCACCATGGCATTTTTCCTATCAGCTCTTATGTACTTAATTTGTTTATGTACTGGAGTACGATGCTATCTCTTCTTGCATGGGGAAAAATACAGAAACTATTTTATTCAATTGAATCAATTTATACAGAATTGATAATTTACACAGGAATTGAAATAACTTATGAAATAAACAATGAAAGTTATATAATTAGCAGTACTGTAAAATACAAAAATAACTAGATAATAGAACTTAAAAATAAAACAGATAAGATTTAGAACCTGTAACTGATAATAGGGCCGAAAAACACCCAAGGAGGCCTGTTCCTCCCAACCTGCTTCAGAAGAAGCAGCTCAGTTGCTGGCTTCTATTGAATCCCCGAGCCTGATTACTGATCCAGTAAGTGGGTGGAAAACTGTGTCGAAGCAAGGCACTCAAAATACCTTCTCCACTCGGTATCAACCTCCTGTAAAATGCCTTCTCCACTCAACAACAAACTCCTGAACTCACTACGAGTTTTGGCAGACTCACAACATGATCAACCCTAGCCTATCCCCTCATCATATCTCTTGAGTGCAAACAGCAAAACCTCAAGGTAAATTTCCTCGTCAGGAAAAGTGATGAACCTCAGTTCATAATCTGATGGCTAATATATAGACTGCCTAGGTCTTTTAGTGGTCAGTTTGGAATTATTGAGCCTCAAGCTCCAATCCCATCTTTCAAGGCACTAAGACCACATTTTAAGGGAGTTGTCCCATACCAACAACTAGTTAGTTGCATCATGATGCTGCCACTTGTCCATTGCCTTCTACCCCAGATTCCATTCCACCTAGTGGATCAGTAACCACTCTTTCAACAGTCCCCTTAGGTGTTTGTCTCCTATTTTGTTTATTAAATAATAAAATATTGTGCAAATTACAGTCATCCTTAGACACTTTTCCAAATTATAAAAACTTTACAATAAAATTTAATACAAAGTTTTCAGCATAAAATGTTTTTCAGCAATTGGGGTACGTGACAATGCTATAGTTGCAAATGAGTTTGTATGAATATAAATTCGGATATATTTATAAGAAGAAACTTCTTCTATGTTGTTATTATCATATATTATATATTATTTAATGGTAAAAATTTCATAGAAAATATTTGAAAAATTAATTTAATAATTTAGTTTTACTATGTATTTAGTTCAGGTAAGTTTACATCATTAATTTTATACAAAATAAAATTTTTAATTATTTATTATTAAAATAAAATTTAAAAACATACTTTATAAATAAATTAACATTAATTTAATGTTTAAAAGAAAAAAATATTAATCTAACAAGGATAAAAATAAAAACCATTTAAATTGTGTGAATCATTATATCATAAAAGTATTAACATTCGGAAGTTTTCATTTAAATTATGCAAATCTTAATCCGTCTATACTATATTTCGTTTGGCTTTTCAAATTGTTAGACACCCGCCATTTTCCTCTTTTTTTGTCAAGGTTAAACAATGTTTTTATTTTTGATAAACGACTACATATAAAGATCTTATAACTAGCAACAACCACATTTAAATTGAATGTGGTTGATATTCGCCGATCGACAAATATCAACCACATTTAATTTAAATGTGGTTGTTGCTAGTGGTCAGTCGACCCACCCAAGAAATAACTAAATTAAATAATAACAATAATAAAAAATATTATTTAGAAATTAAAATAAAAGAAATACATTGAGTTAACAAAAGTAAATAAAAATATTAAAACATATTAAATATTAAATTAAATAAAATAAATAATTTAATATAATTTAACTTAACATAATTTAATTTAATTTAATTTAATTACTTTACTTTACTTTAATTTAACTTAATTTAATTTAATTTAAATTTAATTTTTAATATTGTTTAATATGTTTTATTTAATTTATTTTTTAATATGTTTTAAATATTTAATTTAATTTAATTAATGTAATTTAACTTAACTTAACTTAACTTAATTTAATTTTATTAAATAAAATTAAACAAAATAAAATAAATTTAATATAATTTAAAAAATAAAATTAAATAATTAAAACACATTAAAAATTAAATTAAATAAAACATATTAAACCATATTAAAAATTAAATTTAAATTAAATTAAATTAAGTTAAACTAAATTAAATTAAAACAATTAAATTAAATTAAATTAAGTTAAGTTAAATTAATATTAAATTAATTTAATAATTAAATTAAATTAAAATAATTACATTAAATTAAATTAAAAAAATAGATAGATAAGTAAAAGCATAAAAAAGTTGAAATTAAATAAATGAATAAATAAATCAAAATAAATAAATATAAGTAAAAATCGAAATAGAAAGTAAAGTGAAGTAAATTAAATAAAAAAAAATTAAATAAAAGGAAAGTAAATTAAATAAAGTAAAAAAAATAAAATAATGTCAAAGAAAGAATTAAAAAAAAAAAAGTGGAAATAAATAAAGTCAAATAAAGAATTAAAATAGAATAAAAAATTAAAAAATAAACAAGTGGAAAGAAAATAAAATAAAAATAAAGAAATACAAATAAAGGAAATTAAAAAAAGAAAAGTAAATTAAGAAAAAAAAGAAAATAAATAGAGTAAAATAAAGAAGTAAAACAAAAATAATAAATAAATGTAAGTGAAATTTTTTTTTAAGAAAAAAGTAAAATATAAAATAAAATAGTAAAATACAGTAAATAAAAATATAAAATAAATTAAATAAATGTAAAAAATTAAAGAAAAGCAAAACAAAATAGAAGGTAAGTTGAGAATAAAATATTTCATTGATATTAAAGAAAATTTAAATAATGGTTAGTAAAAAGAGAGAAGTAAAAAAAAATATTAGACGTAAATAAAAAATAAAAGCAGTGATATTAAAAACAATTGAAAAAAAAATCAATATATAAATCAAGAACAAAATAATTGATATTAAAATTAATGAAATAAAAATAAGTAAAGAAAAATGTAGTTTACATTAAATTATACTAGCAATTGCCCCAGGAGGTGCAAAGGAACGCCGATAGGAAAAAAATAGAGTAGTCAAACAAATTCCATGAAGAGTTTGTTGTGTGATTTTTTTTAGTGGTCTAGGGGTGGTTCAATTAAAGTTTTTATGAAGTATGATGTTAACTCATTTGCAATCTCTTGGTTTTATTCTAGCATTTTCCTTTAAAATGAATGGAGTTCTGTTACAATTTTAATTTGTATGGTTGTTTGGGAAAATAAATTTGTATTTCGATCTCTTTGCTTAGCAACCATATGCAGAAATTTTGACTCTAGAAAAATCTCATCTTTCTCTACTAAACCCTACATGTTATGAATAACTTATATCTCATTTGACTTAAAAGCTTAATGATTCCTTGTTAATTGGTAAGTGTGTAGTTGTGATATCTCCTTATATATGTCCTGCTTTTAAAATATATAGCACAATATTATTGTATTCTAGATTTTAATGTCAATGTAGATATACGTTGACTTTTGTTGAAAAACATGCATTATAGAGTTGTGAAACTGCACATAGTGATCTCATCACTATTGAAAATTGATATACATAAGGCTAGGAAAGGAGGTCCACATCATTTGAAAGGAAAGGGATTGTTATGTGACCTGAAATTGACAATATAGAGAAGGACAAACCAATGGTATAAAAGAACCGAGTGAGAGAGACATACATAGTAAAGAGTTGTGGGTAATATGAGAAATGGGAAATCACTAAAAGTTGGTTAAAGTAGTGATCAATCTAGTGGGAGGCACCCTGATAGTTATTATAGGTATACAAATATTTTGGGGGAGAGCATCCACCTTGTGATGTAGATCTATCATCGAACAATAACCTTATTTTCACCTATTGTAATCAAATCCTTTAAATAACTTGCAACAATACATGGTTGAGCTCACAAAGATTGAATATTTTCTAACATTGTTTTTAAGAATTTTCCAAGAAGTAAAAGTCAACATATGTATATTGTTTCGATAACTTGACTCTTGATTGAACGAATTTTGTGCGCTTAGATCTTAACTATAAAGTTGGATATTTGAGCTTTGTTCCATCTGAAAATACCTTAGTGGAAAAGGATTTGTTTGCATGATCATATGCCTAATGTATTTTGGTTGACATCCATCATCTTATTCACTTTAGTCTCTTAAAGCATGGGTGCCTTTTTTGTAAAAGAGTCAATTCCCCACTCTAATTCTATCCTTTTTTGAAGCCCTATTCACGATGGGACAATTTTTTTTATATACAACATTCCCACCTGTGTTTCAGCCACCCTTTTAGGTGATGAAATTATTTGCTCTATCAAATTCCAAACAGCATGGCCCCTAAATACAATACAAATTATCATATCTAACTTGTCATTGAAATTCATTAGTAAAGTCTAAACAATTGAGATTGATTTCTCTCAACTCTATCATTTGTTTGATTATTAGGCTGGAACTTGTGTAATCTAAGAAAGAGGCCCCCAACTTATCCAACAATCCTATCTCACCAATAACATCAGCCCCATTTAGGTTGTGTCCAACATAGACATGATGCAGTGCACATAATTTATGTTATGAACATCATAACAAACACTGTGATTCAATGATCATTTCCCCACCTTACTCAATGATAAATTCTAACATTTATCCCTTAACATATCCAAGACAAAGAAATTGTGCCACAAATGTCAATGAGGAAATCAATCTACATAAAAATGAGTTCTCATATAACCAAGGGGGAGATTAGTACCATATTGTTCATTGCACCAAAACCATTTTTTTCTTGTATTGTTAATGCATCACATTTGATAGTGTGTTCTTTAACTCATTGTCCTTTAAAATTTGGACTTTACTTATTTAAAAGTGTATAAACCTTGGCGAATCGTACTAATTCTTAAAATGTCAACTATAAAATATTTGGCGATATGTTTCTAAAATTATTTCAATTTCTAAGGATTTTATATAGTTTATATAATAATTTGGCGATTTTTAGAGTGAAAAAAGTTTACCCCATCAAAATTGGGTGAAATGGGGCTTCAAAAAATGCAATTTGGCAAATCTTTTTTTGGAAATAAACATGGAAAAATAGCCCATGGGCTAAATTTCGCCCCTAAAATTATTTTTTGTTGTTGTTATTGGTACTTATTGTTGTTATGTACTAACATTAGTTTGTTTGTGCCCATCCAATTTTGATATAGACATGCGCCTTCAACGCTTGCTTTACACCAACCAAATTTGATGAATCAATATATTTTCTTAGAGTATCATTTGAAAAATGGATTTCTATATAAGTGAACTCATGTGATCCTATAACCCAAGAGTACTTCAAAAGGCACACTCTTCCTATTATGTTGCATTTCAAATACACTTTTATTGGCCAACAGTTGCAAGATGCAGTGGTGTGCATTATCTAATCAATCAATCCTTTCGCAAAAGCATAGGTTGTATCACCCCTTTTAATGCCATTTAGTTCTAGAGAGGCCTCCATTTAAAGTATAAAAATGGTTTTCATTTTACTCAAAGACAACATGAATGCACTTTTGTAGTGATTTGTGATTTTTACAAATTGATAATCTTTATTCATTTTAAAAATGTCATTTGTCCACCTAGAACAACAAACTTGTTTTCTAGCCAAAAACAAATTTAGTGTTTTGAGTTGCCTTATCAATTATAGTTGATTGTTATTCTCGTTCTCACACTTTTAGTGGAGTTTGTGAAGAGTTTGCTAAAATAATTCAAGTCTTTCATTCACAAATAAATGGGCAAACAAGCTTTTCCTCGTCATCAATCATGACTTATGTGTGCAATTTTAGCTCATCACTAATCCAAATACTCATGTGCCATTTCAATCCATCATCAATCTAAGATAGGCACTGAGGCACCTTTTGTGTCTACTAGCAACCTAAACCTTGAAGTTTGTTATCATTTGTAATTAAATACACCTTATGAAAAGTTTGTTATCATTTGTAGCTAAATGCACCTTATGAGTTCTGGATCATTTGTTGATCATTTGATACTTTGCTTTGCATTTGTTGATCAATAGACAAAGATACATTTCAAAATCAAAGACATGATTTTGCAAACACAAGCACAATTTTGTTTGGATTAGCAAAAGATTTCACATCACTTCAAGTTCGTGATGAAGTTAATGGATCTCTCTTTAAAGGGAAGATAACTTAAATTGGAACAAAAGCTCATCATAAGGAAATGTTATTATAGTAAAATATCTTACAAATATAGTTATAACATAAACAATAACCACAAACTTGAGAGGGCCCACAAGACAAGCCACCAACACTGTGGATGATGTTAGTTCCAAAGTGAGAGAAGATACTATAAATCACCGAAAGACTTGCACCCCAAAGCCAACTTCCAAATTTTTAGAAGATTTTGATACCAAATTTTAAAGAAAGGCGAATTGTAAGACCCAAACCCAATCTCACTCACATCATGCCATCCTATAAATGTCTAGCGTATATATGTTCAATTCTGTATAAAATTTAAACCTATAATTTATCTTGACAGTGTATTGCACTTACTAATCTTTATCTTTTACTAATTATGTGATGTGCAATCCCTATACAATCTAAAATATATAAGTGTATTCTCTACTTTAGTTTTAGATCATATGTTAAAAGGCAATTGTGACATAAAAAAACCCAACCCATTTCACTTTGATGCCCTTCTAGTATTGGAAATATATATATCAATATTTATGTTGTAGGAATGCATTCAATGTGTTCTAGAATATTATTCTAGTCATTTTTGTTAAGAAACTAAACAATAAAAATGAATTTAGGTGACTAATAAAGTTGCATAACATTATGTTAATGCTTTTTTGAATCCAAAACAAATATATATTTCTTAATTTAATTATAGATTATTTCAAATCTAGAATTGTGTCATGTAACATATTTCACTCCCACTTTATGACAAGAGCTTCTTTGTGAACTAAGGGTAGAATGAATAATTACATTGTATACACTATGATATATAATAGATGTATTAATAAACTTATATATTTATCCGTTATATACATATTATATATATATATAATATGATAGATATATTAATAATATTATATATTAAAATTTTTTTTTTAGATTTTTCAGGTTCCAAATCTACAAGTATCCTCTACAAACTTTTTTTAAAATCTGATATTAAATCCATATCAATATTTGTCACTTGAGAAATTGTTGAATGGAAAACATTACAAAGTGTTGTTTTTCTTCCTTTAAATAATGATATATGCTCAAAACAAATACAATAGATTGCATATCTAATGTGCAATCGAGGCAAATAATATTAAAAATAACTAAAGATAAAGGATTAATGTCGGTTTACAAAACAAAGTCAATTGTCTCCCAATCGATATAATGGCCACTGAAGAAGCGAAAGGACTATGTTATTTTTGGTATAGATATCCAATTTTTAAAAAATGAAAACAAGTGGAAAATAAAAACTATCCATATATAAGGACAATCTGTCACTCCAATATTATTCTTATCAATATCCATAGTGTTACTCTGTGTCTCCTGTAGAATAGTTGCGTCAAGTTTCTTGGGAAGGTTCTTCCTTTTCTTCGTGTCCTTCTTTGTAACACTAAGATTGTGTGCCTCATATAAATATGAATCCATCTGTAAAATGGACACCAACTCAACTTTAGAAGTCTTGAAATTCTTGTTTTACAATCGATTGTAATATTAAACGGGAACCTATAATGTTTCATATGAACAAACCAAATATTGTAAATAAGAGTAAATCATAGCACTTACCACACAACACAAAGAAAAAAACACCAAAAAACAGGGAAAAGAAGATATATACTACAAACTATAAGACATGAAGGAAGACCATTGCACATGCCTCCTTGGGATGGAGACCTCAATATGTCCAAAATAGCAGAAAATCCTACTCTTTGTTTTGCCCCCTCATGTTGCCACCCAAGCAGGGACATGGGAGGTAAATGTTCCGACCCGAGATGATAATCTCATGGCCTCACATCACTATCAAGAACCGAAAGAATACTTCCATCTACAAGCTTCGCTCAGATGTGCTTCGTTTCGAATGCAGTGTCAAATGACCCAAGATGCCCAAAAAACAGTATATTGAAATATAAACTAAAGTAGACATAATTCCTTTGTAAGACACATACCTGAACACCAACAATGTCAATACAACTTTCCTTCATAAAATTAAGAAGCTCACACAAATTTTGTTTAGTGGGATGATAGTGTCCACTTTCAAATATTCATAAACGACCATGAGTACTCTCATGATTGCAATGGAAAGTCAACTCTTAACATTTTTTCTACCCTCTTTTCTTCCCATATTGTTTGATAAACTGTTTTTTCTGTGACAAAAATAAAGCCACATGTATTATTTAATTATATTTAATGTAATACATTATTTAAATAATTATATTTAAGTTTTAAATACCTAAATTTAATGTTTTGTCATCAAATGTAGGCATATGTATTCTACTAAATCTTTTTACAACATCTATAAATATGTGAGCCGGGGAGAGATATTGAAGAAAACATAATATGTTTTCTGTAGTATACCCCACCTCAACCCTTACAATATCAATATATATCTAGGTTGGGAAAAGATATTGATAAATCATATTATGTTTTCTCCAATATCTCTCCCAAATCTATTTTCAATATGAAAATAAAAATAAATTTGAAAATACAAATAATATTAAAAAAATAAAATATTTACAAACAAAATACACACACATATATATATATAATCTAAATAATTAATATTAAAAAATTATACTAAAACAAACCTAATGTTACCTTATCTTTTGAATCTTCCTAAAACTTGTAATATATGTATATATATAATCTTTACAATATCTAACTATTATATATAAACTATTCTTTAATACTACCATGTCCTTTTAAATTAATTTTTTTTTTAATATATATTATAAACATGAGAAAAATATTTACAACATCTATAGATGCACAATAAGTTGTTTACATGGTTAGCTCACATTGTTGAACACTCTAGCAAGCATTGGTTGATTGGGATAGCACTGTATAAATATATATAAAGTGGTTGACACTGTGTTAAATGAGTTTCTAATTTTAAGCAATACATTACACTAATATAAATGTGGGGTTGGGATAAAGAGAATAAAGTGAAATAATTCAAGGTAGAGGAGGAATAAGGGAATTGAGGGAAAGCTAGATAAATCAAAACAAATCCAAGTACTAATAAAATAAAAAGTTTTTTAAAATTTCCAAAATTTTGAATTCTAAAGTTAGATGAGTTATATGAGTTTGTAACTTTATTCACAGTTGATATCATTTTTTTTTTGTGGAAAAGTGGTGGAACCTCCTTGACTAGCAAGTTTTCCTTTGGCTAAGTTACCACGAACCAGGGGCATCTAAGACGTCAAAATCACCCGAGGATCGCACCCGGCCTAGACCGCACCAACCCTTAACATGGTTGGATTTTTGGTATCCACGAGATTAGAACCGGCGATCTTTCCACTTAGGGGGTGTCTTAATCATACCCCACCACCAACTGTTCTACATCTCATGGATATTCACAGTTGATATCATTAATGTCTTTTCAATTTTAATATTTTTCATGAAATATTACTAAATTAGTGGTAATATTTTGATTTAGTCAAAAGAAAATGTGTTGTTTGGTTTGGTTGAGTGTATTTCAATAATGATTAATTTAGAGGTGTAATCATGGTTAACTGTACCCACAAGGAAATAAAACACCCAAAAGATCTTCAATATGTCACTTTGTCTAAAAAAAATGAGAGAAAGTTGTGTATGTAAATAATATAAGTGTATGTGCTGAAAACAAGTATAATGAATATATGGAGGGATGAAATTTAAAGAAAAATTCTAGTGCAAAGTAAAATAATTAGAAACCCATGTAATCAATGGCAAGTAAAATGAAATGTACACTGATTATTTTTGAGAAAGTATACATATGTAATATAATTAGAGTTATCAAATTTGACTCTAATTATACTGACAATCAATATGGGATATTTTCATTTGGTAAAAAATGTAGGAATATATATAAGTAATAAATTTACTCAATTTAATATATACAAATAATTTACATTTCTAACCATGAAATAAATCAAAACATAACCTTAAGAGACAAAAAATAAAAAATCCAATACAAATGAATACTTAGCTCAATACTACATGTTGCTCCATGCAGTAATATAGTCATAAAAAATGACATAAAAACTGACGTTTTCCTTTCAATGCAATTGATTATTACAATGATTAAGTTGTGACTTTGGAATGGAAAGCATGGTAAGGTTAAGCAAACACTCAATGGAGTTTATTATTAAAATGAATAAAAATGTGGCATCCAGAAGCTTTCTGACATTAATTAGATTAAGCAAGCATTCTCTTTTTTCGGTTTAACACATGTTATGCGCACAAAGTAGTTTTTGTCCGCCTGATCCTTTATACCTAATGTAATATTTTATTGAATTCAACCATGAGGAAGATTCGAGACAGACTACCGAACTGAGAACCGGGCTTACATTGTTACGTATCATTATTCCTCCAACCAACACAAAGTTTGTCGAGCATATAGTTATCAAAATGGCGAATGGATTTAATTTTTATTATTAAAATCACTGATATTGTTACATATCATCATTTATCCACTTTACTAATTTCTAAATAATCAAGCTATGCTTCTCCGGCACTATTCATTCCAACCAGGAATTAAATGCATGGTTAAATGCATGGTTGAATTTTATGTTTGTGGCTTAGTTGGTTATACCTTTAATTGTTTTGTGCATATACAACTTCATCTTAAATTGTAACTCGATTTCACCACTTTTTTTAGGGTCGCGGACTCTCTATGGCTTTCTTAAAGAGCATAGGATAGGTTTTTTTGACCAGATCTATTTTGCTAAAATTGTTCTTTGTGTTCAAGGTATAGTAACCAGGTTTTGCAGGACGTGGTTCAGGTTCCCCACCTTTCAAACTGACCAAGCCTCCAAAACTTTCAAAAAAATTGTAAGAATAAAGAAAGAAATTGAAAATGGTTTATCTAGTAGACATAGCTAGCAATAGTGCAACTACTAGTAGAAAAATGAAGAGTGACATTCTATCTTTTTTATTTGAACAGAATAAAGTGGCAGCCTTCCGAAACATCTTTAACATAGCATTGGAGGCCCTTTAACAAAGGATGACCAGACAAAGTGCAATGTACAAGCTTGGATACAAAAGAAGACATGATTTCCATGGCCACCCTCCTCATTGATATTGAAATCTGCATCAAATTCCGTGTCCCAATTTTGTAGCTCCTTGTTGAATAGGAGCAAACTAGAGGAAGAGCAAGGATTACCAAGCAGGTGGTAAAAGGCATTTGTTTAGAAACCTGAAAATATTTATGAGTAAATATGTATGATATAAAAAGAAAAATCCAATAAGTTCAACAAGGCCAATTCCCATAGCTAGTGCTTGTTTGGCATCTTTGTTCTTGGCTCTTATCACTGGGAAAGCCGTCCTCTGCTGCTTCTCCGAATCAATGTACCTAGCTTCACCCTCTTCTGAATCCCTTGTCATTATCTATGTAAATCCAAATAAAATTTAACATTCAATCAATATATTATACAAAATAAGAACACTTGTTGTCAAACACAAAAATTCAACTATGCATTGGTGTCATGTCAAAAGGTTGTGGTCAAGTGGTTAAGTGACAAGTCAAAGCACTTTTAGTTTAAATTCACCCCATGCTGATGAATTCATGTAGCTAACAGAACTACTTAACACATCTGAAATTAAGGTGGCAGTCACAACAAACTTTACGGACCAAGTATACATCATATCTCAATGAATGAGGCCAACTGCAAGAATTAGGGTAGTTGAAACATGAACTTGATAGACCAAGTATACATTATATCTCAACGAATGAGGCCAACTGCAAGAATTGGGGTAGTTGAAACATGAACTTGATAGAATAGATACCCCTCCCCTCGGTGGCAGTGAAGCCAAAGGTAGTGTCCAGTTTATTATCAAAAACTTAAATTACCAACCAACAGAAAAGCAATAAATTAGTAGCACATACCTTTGGTCACATCGCAAAATTTGCTAAACACTTCATCCGTTCCCCATGAAAGCCATGTCAAAGCAATCAATTATAATAAATCCCTTGTTCTCACAATGTTGAAAAGAAAAAGGAAAAAAAAAAGCCAAAAGTTAAAACCCTTAGATGAAACAGAGAAAAGAGATTAAATATACCTCCCACAAAAAGCTCAAAGGATGGCATGTTGCTAACAACATTGTACAGAGAAAGCATGGGTGTTGAGGTATTTGATCCAGTATGATTTGTTATACATTGCCTCCATAAAATTATAGTTGCAGTAGTAAATTCAACTCAATTGTTGCTATCACTAGGATTTTTTTTCAAGTCCTTGCACTTTCATTTTTCAAGGAATACAAGTTGTTCAAACATAACCAAAGAATAATTTTCCAAACTCTGAGCCTTTAGGAATGAGATTGTTCTCTAAAACTTTTGCATTGTGACAATTTCTTAGGCTAGGAACACCAAAAAGAGTAACGGTGAGCCCTATGACAAATATAAGAGTATCGAACAAGATCTTTGGCTAACAACAATTTCCAGTAGTATAATTGATCACAAACTTGAAAATAGATTCACATCCCACAAAGAAACCATTTTAGAATAAAGCCTTTATAAAGACACGCTGTTAATATCCAAGAGGGCGAACTTTTAATTACAAGCACTTCATCAACCTCGGCCAAATTCTACCGCCCTTTACACCCCCTCATCTTCCTTTCCTCAGCCAGATTATATACATGATAGACTAATAAGCCCCTAGGGAGTAGACAATGAACGACTGTCCCCAGGTAGGTCGGTCAGCAGCTAGTTCGGAAGGAACTCAACTAGTTCAACTGTTGGTTCTGGGTGGTTTAACCGACCTTTCTGTTCAGCTAAGTTGCCATAATAGGGGATTCCCTGTTCTACGAAAATGACCCAGGACATACATCTTGTCCAAATGCTTATTCGTGCTTATGGGGGAATTCGTTAATATTTTATTTGCAGCTACACAAGAGACTAATAAAAAGTTGAAGCATGGAATGAGATGAATAATTTGTTATAAATATAGATGAAGTTCAATATTTTATTAAATTCCCGGCAACTTTGTTGAATAAACGATTAACACAGGTGTAATACCCCCTCTCTATCCCTATCAAATTTATAAATGTATATTGTGAGTTATGTAAGAGCCTTGCTGAGGAGCTCAAGGCCAAGGCCCCACTAGTGGACCCTGAAATTATCATTTCAATATCTGTCTAAGTTTCAAATATTATTGAAAATCTATGGGACTAAAGAGATGACGCAACTTAGCAACGGGTGATGGAACCCACTACGAAAGAGGAATGATCAGTAGGGTAACCACCGGGATCGTGGGTAACATCCTTAGTGCCAAGGACACTTGAAGAAAAGTAAATTGATTTACAAATTAACCTTAATGGTTATAAGTGCCGTCGTAATAAATTAAGCAAGCGGTTACTCGTCGCAACGCCCCTAATCAACTAGAGGGCTTTGAGAATAGCTATGATAAATAATCCTAAATAAATTAGGAGGTCATTCTATTAATATACCCTAGATTGGAAAAGAGACTAAACCTTCCCTCAATTCTACACTTGAGGACAAGGAGAAGGATGAATTATAGTTATCCATAAGCTAGGTTGTTAATCGGATTTAGTTTGTGCATTATGGGACATGGAATGAGATAGCAACTTAGCTTGGTTTACAAGAATAGGATGGTGGAGATAATTATTATCTGGATGGTTGTTCTAGTGATCTAAGATATATCTACGAAAACATTGTATTAGATATGTATAACTATAAGTATATGAGATGACTGTCGAAGTTTATATAACGCGAATATATCATCCAAAAATATATTCATTGATTAGTTTTATTAAATAAAGAACCTTCACTACAAGGGGGTATTACTTTCAAGGACATTCCTTTATACATATCTTACTAATAGCAATAATATGTATGTTACTATAGCCAAGGTATTTCATTGGGGTTAGTTAGTGATATTGGGTAAAATCTTAGATAGTACGGAGTGGAGTTGGTGGAAACACGACCCCAATCTCAGGTTACTAGACCTTTTTAGCTACCATCCCGTAATTCATTTATATATATATATATTAAGTATATTCATAGTTGTATTCCTGGTAGGCACCCTTGATAACTGAATCCATACACGTGTAGTGGTAGCCGAACCACTATCATTGGTTACTGGATTCGGTTACTGGGCCATGACCGCCGTGTGAAACATGAATATCAGTCGGATAGAGGTGAAGTCTCCTTAAAAGAAAAGTGCCACTTGGTGCAAAGGGTGCCACTTGGTGCAAGCTTCCTCAGGTCACTGTTGATTATCATATGGGAGTTCGGGATCTATTTTTTGGGGGGATGCCGATGGCTCGGCTGGAGGTGAAAAAAGGAAGATGGTAGATCTCGAATGAATCGCAGATCCCTCTTTCAACATTTGTATTGTAGTGCTAATGATAGATCCCTCCTTTGTCGTGATCTATTCTTTCTTATGCCGATGGCTCGGCTGTATGTGAAAAGGAAGATGGTAGATCTCGGAGGAATCGCAGATCCCTCCCTTAAAAAATTGTATTGTAATGCAAATCGGGATTCTCTCCTTGGTGAACCGTTTCGTGGGATTAAATATTGGATCTAGGGATATCTGTTGGCAGGGGCAATCAGAGTGATTAGTGGATCGAGGGCAATCAGAGCAATTAGTGGATCGAGGGTATGGAAATCATTTTTTTATTGTCTTCGGTGGTGGAATTCGTATGGGATCTGTTAGCGTAGGCTGTAGGAAAGGAAAGTGTTGCCCGCTAAATAGTGGATCTATGGAAATTGCATGGCTACGATCTGTATTATGTTTGCTTATTGGATTGAGGTGGATTCATAGCGAGATTTTTTTCCTGAGCATAATATGTGCCAGTGATCTGCCTTGGATGGAGTCTCGGAAGAACGACTACGATTCTGGATCTGGGGAGATCCCGGGGTCTGAATTCTTCTCTCATTGCTGCGTGCAGGAGGTAAGAGCTCTGTCGATCTCCTAGTTTTGTGGTGACTGTATATTTCTGCGTGCAGGAGGTAAGAGCTCTGTCTAATTTTTTTATATTGTTGCGTGTGTAAGCTAGGGACTTATCTAATTCTGTAGGTGCTTTCAGATTGGAATTTATGGTTTAATAAGTAATCTCTGCTTGAGAATTTGATTTGATTCCTGCTTATTTCATTTGCTCGTCAGAAATTGGATTTGATCCCTGTATATAGTAGTTGGCAATACTAAAACGTAACTCTATATATATATTGGAGTGAAAAAACTTGTTCCTGAGAGTGGCGAGATCAAATTGTTATTGGCTGTATGTTTAAATTCAAGATCAAATTGTTATTAGTCGTATGTTTAAATTCAAGATCAAATTGTTATTGGCCGTATGTTTAAATTCAAGATCAAATTGTTATTGGCCGTATGTTTAAATTCAAGATCAAATTGTTATTGGCTGTATGTTTAAATTCAAGATCAAATTGTTATTGGCTGTATGTTTAAATTCAATGCTGGATCTGAACTACCCTTTGAATCTGATGGATCCTCTGCTAGTCCTCCATTGTGCTCAATTACGAGATCTGGTTGCATTTTATTAAATTGAATCAAACGAACCAGCGTTGATCTCGAGTAAGAAATTTAATTTATTATGATCCAATACGATCTATATGTTACCTTGTATGATCGTTATCTATGGGCAGTATTATATATGTATTACATTGTATAAGTGCAGATGGATCTATTCTCTGCCATTATGATATAGAACGGGGTCCACTGTAAGAATACGTTTAACCCTCTTGATAGAATTTCGAGTGAAACCCTTTCCATTTGTGAACCTCGTTGAATTTCTGTTGCATAGCCTATTCCCAATTGTTGTAACTGAAAATATTACATTAATGGCCACCGAGCCATGAGCTCGGTGCTAGCGCAATGTTTGGGTTGTATTGCTAGCGCAATGTTTGGGTTGTATTTATAGTTTGAAGGATAGGCTTGGAAAATCCCATAAGAAGATAATTTTATGTGTATACTCTTGATGAGAGTGGCAATGAATTATGGCGACAACTGTGTCGGAGGATGTAATCTCTTCGAGAAGAATATAATTTGATTATGGTTGAGAATGATCTCCCTCTAGAGGAGAAGCTGGAAGAATAGCAACATTGCGTTGCATAATGTATCCCTTGACTTTGAATATTACAAGAATTGACCTGCCTTCGTGGACGTAGCCCAGTCGGGGTGAACCACCTATATCCTTGTCTCGATCATGTGTGTTTAATTTTGGCTTATTGTTTGTCTTTGGGACGTTGTGTCAATTACTTATGTGAGAAATTATAAATGTTGCATCGAATGTACCTGATAAACTATTAATGTTGTATTTGGATGTATCTGATAAATTACAAGTGTCATGAATTTTTCGGTTAATATCAAGTGTATGCACCAGAATTAAATTACATGTTGGATTTTCTTATAATGTTTTATTTCGAAGAACTTTAAGGGAAGCAATTTTTTTATTTTCACCAAAATACTAACATGCAAAGTAAAGTGGAGATGTTACAACAGGGCAGAAGAGGCACCATGAAGGCATCGTATGGCAGAAGCTTCTAGATTCAAAATATGCAATATAGGTTCCCCTCCCTACCCGTGGAGTTAAAGGATGTTTTATTACATGCCCTCTCCTCTCCAGAGGCCCAGAGAGAGGCTGCAACTTTCCCCTCCTTACGTTGTTTGGGTTTACCAAGCATAGGAATAGCTGGGGCAAAGCCCACTTTCTTCGCTCCGCGAATGGGAGAAGAACTCTTTCAGAAAACAAAGTTCTCTCTTTGCGAGGTCCGAAAGTGGGAATCCATTTTAGCGTAACCATAAAAATATAGGAAAGCTAAGAAAGGCATAATATTTGGTACACCAATTAAATAAAAAGCACGAAAATTGCATTTTTGGAATTTACCCTAATCAATTAAGAGGGATAAACCTCTATAGAATCAATATCTATCCCACTGCATATAGATGCTAGATCTACTACAATTGGCTCTAAGTGATTGATCTCTTCGCGATCTGACCAAAGTGCAGGATAAAATCAAATTGAAAAACAATAGAGGGGTGAGAGGTTTGGCGCAAGCAATAAGTTTGCTTGGACCACAGACGCAAAAACTTCTCATTTGACATTCTTATTTACACAAAACATAGAAAAAACACTCACTAGATAGCTCCTAGATCTCCCCAGCATGTAGAGGGGTATCTGATTCCTTCCTTTCAGTCATTTGATTTATGTATTTTATAAATGGTAATTCCATTTACTAGTTAGTTTCATTTTTCATATATGCAACTAGTATTTCATTTTTTTGGCTTTTATATGAACACGCGCTACTAAAGTTTTCCTTTCTAGCTTAAGTTTTTGTAGATCACAGGTTTAAGATTCTAAATTTATCATCCGCTTTCCAAAGATCAAGCACACGTCTAGAAGTCCACACATAAAGAACTAGAAGTCCACACATAAAGTTCTTGCACATTTTTTCGAGACATAAAGATGAGGTGGATTGAATGATGAAGTGTAGGCATTGTGTTACAGTCTCCAATCTCCTTGAACATTGGCAGCCTAGACATGGACAATTATGAATATGTCATTAGTTGACATCTTTGAAGGTCTATCAAGTATATATACAAAATGTGGAAGACTGGGAGGTTTTATGGGCAAAGCTTTGAAGTGAAGAAGGCGGTAGTGGTGGTGAATGTGGAGTAGGAGATGCAGCGAGAGGGGAAATATGTACAGGAGATATCCCCTCCTGGGATGATGGTGCCACAAAATAGGCACTGCAGGAGGTGATGGAAGTGTTAGAGGTGGCAGAATTTGAGGTGGACATGGAGGTTGTTGCATAGTAGATTGCTTAAATGGCGCTACCGGTGATGGATGTGTTGGGGGTGGCGATGTAGGCCTAGGAGTAAGAAAAACTGGATTAGACTTTAACAAAGAAGAAGAAATAGGACGACAAAGGAACGAAGCACATTGACTAAAATAATGTTGAGTAGGCCTACCAGGATTGCAGTTAGCCAATCGTTGAACACAACTCCTCTGGTTGGCAGAGCAAGGAAAGTGGGCCTCACGGGGGAAGAAGTTGAAGGAATATGTGAAGTTCATTAGGCTTGGGAGCACGCTAACCAACAAACATGTTGTGTGCAATGTCCAGTTGCTCCAAGCTCACCACTCCCCCAATGCTATTGCGCGGAGACCCAATGAACTTATTGAAGCATACATCAAAGACCGTCTGATTCTTCATCTTCTGCTTTCAAGAGTTAGGCAAGCCGTGAGATTGTTGTTGAGCAAGATGATCTAGTTCAGAGTCCCGGCCATCTTTCCAATGCTGGAAGGAAGGCGTGTTCAGGAAGGCATTCACAGTTTTCAGCGTGACATTAATGGACCTTGGGACTCTGACAAATAGACAACCTTCCTTCCGTATATCTGTCTAACTCAGCCTTTCCCTGCAGCTGCGGTCACCGTCGACTACACAAGTGCGAGGTTCCGAACAGATAGAACTTTAATTTTAATAGCAAGAAAGAACCTATTTTTTTTAAAAGCAAGAAAGAACCGTGTACAACAAAAGCAGATGTCAACCATACTTCAATATACATATACGTGGCACATTTTGATTTGCTTAAATGACGAGGAATTTGTAACAGTGTCAAGGAATAGCTTCTCATTGAGAGAACGCCTTCGGCGTAAAAATGTGAAATATGGAAGAGAGTGGCCTTTAAATGCTATTATCCTTAAGGGTTTTTTTCGCAATGTAGGTTATCATACCCTAAATGTTTTATGAATTCATTTTTTTTATCGTAGTAAGGATAATTTTTTTTATAGTAGTAAGGAAAATAACTATTATTTAACTTTTTATGAAATAGTTTTGTATAGACCGTCATAAAAGTATGGGAACTTACCATTTTTTAATTAAACAATTACTTTGAATTTAATGAAATTGTAGATATGCATAATAACAATGCAAAATTAAATTATATAATATAAAAAAATATTTTATATTCTTGTAGTATTAAATTTACTTAAATTTAAAAATGTAAAATAAATAAATATTATTTTGAAAAACATTATAATCATGAAATAATTAATAATAAAAAATACTAATATTTATCGAAAATATGGGGAAGGTATCCATGAATGTAAGATGTGAAATGATATTTGTAAATGTATTTGAAATTGTGAAAGCATGGAAGTAAAAAACATATAGTGTATACAATGAAGAAAAATAATATAAGCAAAAGTTAAATACTTTGAAATTAGAATTTCTATTGAACACATACAAAAACAACATGTAGGAATAAATTTGATTTGGAAGGAAATGTACGATGCAAAAATATTAATAAACACTACATAGAAGTTTTTATTCATAAAATTATTTTTACAGGGAGAGCAAGTTAAACCTCAGTAACCACATCATCCATTGAATCCATATTAGGATAAACTGGGAAGAGCGAAATATTTTGAATGAGGTCATGCACATTTGTAGGTTTGGAATATTAAGTCCAAAATGACTCGATTGTAATACTTCACCATCAAGCACATCACCAAAAATAGTCATACTCAAGTCATAGAAGGAAAAGTGACGTCCACTGTACTTGCACATAAGCAAGTACTTATGAATTGAAGAAATAACAAAATATCCAGAGTAGTTCATATTCATGGCCGAGCTCAACCCAAATTAAAACTTCCATCGCAAACCATGTCCATGTTGCAAAGAGTTGGTTGACAAATTACCTGGCACCAGTGGAGTAGTTGCATAGGTAGTATCTTCTAATAACCATACTGTAGTCGAGCCTTGATTCATGAAACAAAGCAACTGTTGATTGGAATGAGTCGCTAAGCAAATAGACCATGTACTAGGTGATTGTTGAATAAAATGGAAGTCCCATTTGTTGTTGGCAACATCTATCCAATATATCTTGTGTGAACATATGGGGCCAACTAAAGAAACAACATGAGTATGCACCCAATACATTTTTCCATTATACATAATGGGATTTTTTGGAGGAAAAACATCACCATCTGGAGGAATTATCAGTCTCCAAAGCATTTGGAGGCTGCTGAAAATGAAATATTTGGATTGAAATGTGCTATAAACATGTTTGAGAGCCACCCAATCATATTTTGGCTGCTGCACATTTCCTTCCACATTTTTCAGCAATATGAAAAAACTGAAATCACCAAGATCTTGGCACCCTATATAAGCAGAAGTCATTCTGAAAGGATTAATTATGTAGTACTTCCTTCTTCTATATGAGTTCGTGGGTAAGGAAACCAAAACAAGTGAACCACATGTAGATTCAACATTATATCTATTACTAAAAAAAGGCATATATACGGTTGAAAACTTTCCCACTTCATTTATGTAATCTGCTTGGAAATGACTATCATATTCAGAAGGAAAGTGAACCAAAACTCCAAGTTCTTTTCTTCCACATTGTTTCCATGACGACCTAAAATTGTCATTTGATAATCTTTGATTCCAATCCTTGCAAACGCTTTTAAAACGGAAAATAGCGGATAAAGGCAACCATAAAAATATCATTTCAAGTATTTATGTTGGTAAGGAGGTTCATATGGCTAGCAACAAATCCATTTCTATAACATAACAAAAGAAAATACATTAGTATAGACGATAACATAGAAAACAATTTGCTTTAGAAATCAGAAGAACTTTTGTAAATGAGGGAATGAAAAAAAAAACATGATATATAAATTTGTGCTATAAAAAATGTATGATGAAATGGTATACAAAAGTAGATCACAATATTGATTAATATTATTATTTATTAAAGGGAAAAATCTACTATCTCATATATATTCAAACATAAGATGTTTATTTCAAAATCAATATCGAACCACCATAGGTGAAAAAATCACTGCGAGAAAAAGAAATACAATCTAGTGTAAAATAAAACTATGTAGAACATAAATATATTGGAAAAAGTAAAATGTTTTATGCACATTAAAAATATGAATATATGAAGGCTTTAAATCTATAAAAGTGTATATTAAAAAGTACTACAAAAATTTCAAAAAGAATACAAAAATTATTCGAATGCAAAAATGAAAGAAATATTTAAAAACTATATCCATGACAAATGCACGACCAATAGATGTTAACACCAAGACTTAGACCTGTATGTTCAAGATGGACGATCGATGACTTAAGCCTGGAAAAAAAATAAAGTGCATAGTCAAAAAGATGTGCCGGAGTAGCAAGCATGCTAGAGATTGTATTGTGTATATGATTGAAAAATTGTTCTTGTTTGGAAATCTTTGAAGAAATCCAAGTAAATTTAGAAAATTCTCTGTTTTCAGGAACTCTGCATCAAGAGAAACAAGAAATAAATATAGTTGTTGTTATATAAATAATAGAGGAAAAAAAGAAATATTAAAAATATAATAAAAAGTAAAATACATACCTAGAAGAAGAAATAGTGCTTCTATAAGAAAAGTTTGTTAATATCTCGCCATTTTCAAATCTACAACTAGATTCACGACATATGCAACACCAATACAGATCGACTTTGACATCTCGACCCTGTTGCCTATACAACCATTCTTTTCTAACCTTTCTGGCAGCATCTCTTTGACATATATGTTTAAATTGTTGAAGTATTGATTTAATCTTAGATAAAATATAAAGGGTATCTGTGACACCCCTCCTTTATGACCTATTTTAATCTTTATTTGGTTATTTTTAATAAATGTAATTGTATCTATGTAAATGGCCTGGTGATGAGCTCAGGGCCAAAGCCCCACCAGTGGACCTAGAAACTACTATTATGTTTATACATGTTGTTCTAGACTGAGGGGACTAAGAGTAGGTTGAACTTAACGATGTGAAAACGATCCCACTGGGGGATATGGTTGTCTCGCCGGAAGGCCATGAAAACTTAAGACATGAATGACAAATGTCATCTTGATGCTAGAAGGAACTTGAAGAAAAGTAAGCGTTGATTATGTTGACCTAATTTAAGGATTCATCTGAGAAGGGTTGTCGAAGGAAGTACTAACTCCTCTCAAGTCTCCTAGCAAATATTAAGACTTCTATATTATAAATGAGAATATTATTCCCTAGATAATATACGAACAAAGGAACGTATATATATATATATACATAATCAAGTGTAATATTTGTATATATATATATGAACAAAGGAACATATATATATATATATGAATAATCAAGTGGGATACATATATGTATATATGTGGGTGTGTTAACAAAGGATTTAAATGACCAAATCGCAGGAGATAAATAAAATGTTATTTGTTTTCTCTCGTTATAATGGAAGACCCGACCATTTATGAGAGGGAGCATGCTTAAGGTGGTATAAACTCTTAACAGATTTCATGGGTGATGTAACCGAGGAAGTAGATTGACCGCTTTACTTCAATTGCCAAATGTCGAGTGCTTAAGGGTGGATGATGTAACCAAGGAAGTAGGTTACCACTCTACTTCCATTGACAAATGTCGAGTGCTTGGGGTTTTCTATGGATGGGCGTGAAGAACTAGGAAACTGTCACACGCCAAAGGAGGGCAGTCTATCCCAAATCTTGACACGAGTGAACCGAGCTGAGCCATGAACTGAGAAGGAAAAAAATAAATACCTCGGGAAAGTGAAACGGAGAGGGGGGAAAAAGAGATCGACAGAAAGGAGTGGGGAACAATATCCATGAGGAGAACCATCCCTCATCTCAGCTTCTCGATGGAAATGCATATGAATAGAGGGTCACTGTGGGTAGAAAGGAAGACCCTAGATCGATCTGCGGGAAGTGTGCAGAGCAAAAACGATTTTTAGGATCGAGTGAGCATGATTCTCTATGATCGATCGCTGCATCATCATCATTGCCGGATCTTAGTTGAATACGGTACACAATCTACACCATACATCAGTACATTATCATTGATCAATCTATGCTTGATTACTGTACATGTATGATATTAACTCTGTACATGATATTCGATCTGGGCTCAATATAGATGTATTTTATATTCTAGGAATGGTAGTTTTCTGCTACGAGTTCTGTAGAAAAATGATTGTTCCACAAACATTTATTTTATAGGAATAAGACAACTCTAAAGCAATCTCAGTTCAGTTATACCGCCATTATATATTTTTTTTATATTTGTATCTTGAGCCTGATCATTGCCATAGTCATGCGTTTGTATTACTACCCTGCGTTTTTAGTGCTGGAGAAGATACTTGCGTTTTTATTATGAGAAGTTAGATGTGTTAGTAATTTTGAGAAATTAACTGAGTTTGTATTACTACCCTGCGTTTTTAGTGCTGGAGAAGATACCTGCGTTTTGTTGTTGGGAATACCCAGGTTATCTATATAGAAATCGTATTCCTTTCTATAGATCTGATTATGATAGTTTCGGGTATTGCTTTCTCTACTCATACAGCTAATTGTGGAAAGAATTATATTAACAGATTCGTGATGATCTGCATCCACTGTGAGATAGTATTGCACTCTTTTATATAATATATGCTGATAAGCTATGACAGCTAGGAATTGAGATCCAACGAGTTCGACATTTATGAATTCATGCGACGGTTGATATATGTATTATAAATTTCTGATGAAGAACTATACCTTATAGTTTAGGGTAGAACCTTTTTGATAGTTTGATTTCTGCATCGATTTCATTAAAATAGGGTTCTGTAGTGAGCCTGGATTTAATACTTGGTAATGGAGTCGTGTGTAGGTCAATTTGCATATTAGGTGACTGTACAAGGATTTTATTCCTAAATTCAAGAGCTATAATTGCAGAAAGCTTACTTCAGATGCCTCTCTCACCAAAACACTAATGTATGTCTTTCCCCAGATATTGATTTATCAAACTGACTTTCATTCTATTTGAAGTTGATGTTCCCTCTCTGTGTAGGGAAGGGAGTTAATCTCTGCTATGTGAAAGGAGTTATATCTCTACGATGAGTGTAAGAGAGAGTCCCAACTTTGCGATGGGATCCTTGGGAGTTATAGTGTATTTACATGTTTGTTTAGTTATATATCAATCCAGTCAGGCATATCCGTTGTAATTGTTTTTGCTGGATGGAAATAGTGGTTGTAAACATGTTTTGTTTATTCCTTTACTGAACAAAAATCAGATTTGATATCTACTGATAGGGGCCGAGCGATCTCTCTTATCAGAAGATCAACCCAAGTTAGAATGTCGTGAATCGTACTTGTGAATTATAGAATAGAATGGGGTGTATTATTCTATGAGAAGATCCACCCAAGCCTGTTGAGACATGACTGTATTATTTCATGTATAGACAGAATGACTCGCAGCAAGTTAGTGGCTTGTACAGGGATTTCATTTAGGTTCTTATGTATTGTATAGCCTTTATCAAGTGTATGAAAGTGTTAATGATCTCTAGAGAGGATAGGTTATATACATACTTGTTATATTTCTCTGGAACACACTAAGCCTTGAAGACGTAGCTAGGGTAGAGATCTCGGTGATAGAACAGGTTAGTATTTCAGAGGTGTATGATACCCTCTATCATGTTTATGAAGTCGTTCATCTATAGAAAAGATGAAGTCATATTTTAGATGTTGTGCTGAGTTTAGGGTCAAATTCTATTTATATGAATGTCAAAGTTTACTTCTTAAACTGTAGTTTGAATTCTGTCAAATTCAAATTATTTGGCTGTCAAAGCTTAGTTCATAAGTTGCAGGTTAAGCGTTGTTGAATGTTAATTATATGCCGTGGAAGTACTTCATAAGGATGCAGTTTGAATTATGTCGAATTGAAAATATATATAGATATGTTTTAGATTCCTGTGATTTAGGAAGAGATATTTATGTATTATATATGTTTGTATTCTTGTTGCGATTTGAGGAAGTACCTTGAGGAAGAAAATGTATATATATATATATATATATCTTAGTATTTGAATATCTGCTTATGAATCCTTACTAAGACAACTATTGGTTATCCTTAGTTAAAGTCGATCTATGATGAGCAGTTAGAGTTCTTCTTAGTATGGGACTGCTGCATACCATCTCTAATTTTTATATTGAATAGGTCACAATCTACCTATTTCTAATTGTAAGAAGTGCCCTTTACCAGACCTCTCTAGTGAAAGTGAAATGTAAAAGGTTGTGATAGCTACGTGGCAGAATGTAACCCAGTTATTGAATAGTGGAACAAGATGTGATCTCTTTCGAGAAGAATATAATTTTTTTATTGTTGAGATTGATCTCCCTCTAGAGGAGAAGCTGGAAGAATAGCAACATTGAGTTGCATAATGTATCCCTTGACTTTGAATATTACAAGAATTGACCTGCCTTTGTGGACGTAGCCCAGCCGGGGTGAACCACCTATATCCTTGTCTCGATCATGTGTGTTTTAATTTGGCTTTTTGTTTTGTCGATTACTTGTATGTCATCTTGTATGTCATCTTCTAGATGTATGTGATAAATTATAAATGCTGCATCTAAATGTATCTGACAAATTATAAATGTTGTATTGAGATGTATGTGATAAATTATAAATGTCATGAATTTTTCGGCAGGACAATCTTGTCCAGTTTAATGGATGTAGTGAAAGAATAAGGAATCAATAGAAAATGTTACTTAGTGGAATGCTACAAGCACTCCATGGGGTTTATTTATCTTTATTAAGTACAGAGAAAAGAAAATTTTTACATTCACTAAATCCTCACATCAATATTGGGAGATATTACAGTATCATTGAACAAGTTGCATGGAGAACCATTTTTGATACTAATCTTTTTCGGGAAATAGGAAAGAAAATCCTCTTGCAAAGTTGTCTCATGGATCGCAAAGACAAATCTAGAAAGAAGAGCATTATCCATAACTGTGGAGAAACAAAACAAACAATATGTTCTGTAATAAACTAAAATAAAAAAGTTATGTGAAATTATGAAAGAAAATATAAAATAAAGTAAATTTTAATAAAATGTAAAAAAAAGTTGCGGGGAATTATGAAAGTAAAAATAATGTGTAACCGAAACAATGTAAGAAAATGTAAATTGCAATAATTCCAGCGGATAGAAAACGTAAAATCGAAACTCCATTTCATTCAATCAAGTGAAAGCATTGCATAAGTATGTAGAAGAATATGCAACTAAAAATATGAAAAGTTAGGATACATAGCAATGAGATGTTTTTTTTCAAGAGGAATGAAGTATGTACATAATGATCATGGTTGTGCATGGTCTAAATTTTTATGTCGTATAGGTTTATTTGGAACGAAATTTTGTTAAGTTGCAAAATGTTCAGGATTGTCGATGCTATGTACATGGAGATGGAATGCCTTATATAAAATGTTGCCATAGTTGTGAACAAATAGTTGTCATATTTTATAATGGAAATACTCAGTATATGCATATTCTTCATAGATCTTCATCATTGATTTATTTGCATGAAAATGTGTATGTTATATAGCTTTACATTGCAATAATTCAGTGTGCAGAAAACGTAAAATCGAAACTCCATTTCATTCAATCAAATGAAAGAAACGCATAAGTATGTAGATGCAGATGCAACTAAAAATATGAAAAGTTGGGATACATAGCAATGAGACGTTTTTTTTTCAAGAGGAATGAAGTATGTACATAATGATCATGGTTGTGCATGGTGTGAATTTTGATGTCATAGAGGTTTATTTGGAACAAAATTTTGTTAAGTTGCAAAATGTTCAGGATTGTCGATGCTATGTACATGAAGATGGAATGCCTTATATAAAATGTTGACATAGTTATGAAAAAATAGTTGTCATATTTTATAATGGAAATACTCAGTATATGCATATTCTTCATAGATCTTCATCATTGATTTATTTGCATGAAAATGTGTATGTTATATAGCTTTACATTGCAATAATTCCAGCGGGCAGAAAACGTAAAATCAAAACTCCATTTCATTCAATCAAATGAAAGCAATGCATAAGTATGTAGATGAATATGCAACTAAAAATATGAAAAGTTGGGATGCATAGAAATGAGATGTTTGTTTTCAAGAGGAATGAAGTATGTACATAATGATCATGGTTGTGCATGGTGTGAATTTTTATGTCGTATAGGTTTATTTGGAACAAAATTTTGTTAAGTTGCAAAATGTTCAAGATTGTCGATGCTATGTACATGAAGATGGAATGCCTTCTATAAAATGTTTCCATAGTTATGAACAAATAGTTGTCATATTTTATAATGGAAATACTCAGTATATGCATATTCTTGATAGATCTTCATTATTGATTTATTTGCATGAAAATGTGTATGTTATATAGATTTACTTGAATGTGAATGTTTATGTCATATAGATTTATACGGATCTCAATGTAGTCTAGTCGCATAATATGAGGGGTTGTTAATGGTTTTTGATAAATATATTGGAATGGTATTTTCGTGGGAATGGTTTTTGATAAATTTGATTTGTGTAAAAAGCATAAATTGGAATTAAATTCATGTAAAACATGTCATGGAAGAGATGTTGTAGCAAGAATGGAAATGAAATACAACATATTGAATAAAAAATGTGAGAACGATATCACAAGTTTATAGAAAACAATGAAAATAAATGAACGTCATGGAAAACCACATGAAATGAGAAATGGTTGTCCTTAGTTACAATGTTAGCCCTTTCAAACGTTCTTCTTATTGTTTGCGCAATGTCACATAAGCATATTTTTCCATCTTTAGATATCGTTCAAAAGAAAAAGGTGGAGATATGTGCAATCCATAAATGGATTTAACACGTGAAATGGCAGTGAAAGTCATTCCTTGTCGTTCGATATTGCCGATATCAATAGTTTCTCATTCTAATGTGAGGCCTTGTGACTTGTGGATAGTTAAATCCCACGCCATCTTTAGAGGAATCTATTTTCGGTTGCCTCTAACAACAGGAGGTATAGGCACAATATTAGGGTTTCGTATGTCAAATGGAACACCAACGTACTTGTCAAAGAGAACATTTGTGTACATTGGGAGTTGAGGAGGTTTTGTTCCAGGCATATAACAAACATTTTGAATGTAACCCAATGCACCATTTACCAAACCTGCCTCAACCCACAAGTTGCAAGTCAACATAAAACATTGTTGAGGGCATAGAAGAACCTCATGATCAAGTTGGTCATCATTAGATCCAAGAGATTCTGTACAATGGCCACAGTCTGCAATACACCTTGCAATAGGAGAATTCAAAGATTTCAACATCTTCCTATTATGCAAGGAGACAAGATTGTTTGAAGGGAAAAGATGCACAGCTGCATCAAACAATTTCCTTTCTTGAAAAGGAAAACAACTGTCATATCGAGACATCAGAACATCCCAATCATCTATGGAAGGCTTTGCATTACGTATGTTACCAAATAATCGTCGAAAGGATGCTTGACGGGGATTATCACCTTGTTGATGAAATACTGTTTCAAGGGTGACAACAATGCCAAAGCTGTGCCATAACACTTGTGTTGTTGTTTTTCTTGCATACATTGGCTTATCTTTGATAGGTGGCAATTGACCCAAGTCACCAAAAACAATTACAGACCTACCACTGAAAAGAGAATTTATTTTATCTGGAAATGCCTCCCGCAATCGAGAATCAAGCTGCATCAATGACCTTGGCCCTATAAAACTCATCTCATCAATCAATACATATACTATATGTTTCATTTCCTCTTGAAACAAAAAAAGAGCTCGACCTTGCAGGGGTTGCATGTCTCGAATAGGAATTCTCAGAGCTGAATGGATTGTGCGGCCACGTATATTAAATGCATCTATCCCGGTTGGAGCAAGTAAAAGCAGAGGATTTTTTCCATCTCCACTTTAAGCACCAAGCACATAATAAATACAATTAATTAGATAAGACTGTCCAGTTCCAGCTGTACCTTGAATAATCATTTTGAATGGTTATTTCTATTCAACCTCCATAGAATGACGCAGAACCATGTCAAAAGCAAGTTGTTGATTAGAAGACAACAAAGATGGATTTGGAATATTATCGCCTGCAACTTGTATTAGTTCACCACGTGAACGATCACTTGTTATAAAAGTGGTTTCCTTTTCCGCAACAGCAGCATCTATCGTTAGGTCCTCCCAATTGAAACTTAAATCAAAGTCTCTTCATCCAAGAGTGCAAAGATCTGAAATATTAATATTATGTGGAGGAACCAAATGAGACTACAACTCCCATTCATCCAAATCTTCATCTACATTGACACCTTCATCATCTACATCCATATTTTCATCGATAGCATCCTCCACCATTGGTGCACGATTGACATGCCAAGGACGGTAATGAAGATGCCTCCAATTTTCAATAATTGTTTCCCTCGAAAATCCTATATCTTGCTCTATGTCTTTGAAAGGTTTGTACAAAAGCAATTCACTCCAACAAAAAGTCTCAAAATCGTTAGAATCCTCTGGAGGAATGGACAAAAAACGTGGCCATACACGAACAACAACAAAGGATTATCTAGCTTTCCAAGGCTCCTTCTTATGCTTCGCATTATAGGTCCAAGATCGTGAAGTGTCAATCATGCACAAATCGGCCAAGAATGTAGGACGCATTCGATATAAATCTATGAAATTAGAGGACATAGAAATATTATTCGGGTCGGTAGACACTTTTCGTAATATCTTCCTGTCGACGTTTAATGAGAATATTTGTCGACTGCAAATCACAAGTGGAAGTTTCAATAGCATATGGCATGTTTCCTGTGCTCCAATGTCTCGATCAACTATAGTTTCATCAAAAAAACGTTTATAAGCCAACAAACAAGGATCTATACAGTCGGAAGTGTCTGCAATTCTTGTTAGCATATCATGATAACTTTCAGACCTTTTTTCCGTTTTAACTGCATACTTTCTGATATACTGCGAGACAACATGGGTCAAGACAACTAGCTGGAAATCCACATTTGCACGCCATATTGGAAGAATAGAAGCATTATGAACATTGAGCCTATCATCATTCCTTGCAGGCTCATATTTTTTCTCCCCTTTATAATTTTTTGTTAGGATAGATTCATCGTGAACCTTCCATGGAGTGTTGTAACGACATTTAAGCAAAGAACCCTTTTTTTCGTAAACAAGAATAGGGACTACACTTTGAATGTCTCTGAACACGATTCACTAAATGCCCATAATCTTCAAGTGGGTTGCATTCAAAGATCTGCCTAGTGTTCAAGAGATAAGGATCATCATTCAAAGATTGATTTATAATGGTATTTCTTCTGTGAAAATCACGAGGGTTCCAAGCATTCACATATCTATCAAAATAATGTTTTGCATCTTGCACGGCAGATGCATTAGACCAATCCAACATGTCCATGTTAGGAGCATCTTCAAGCCACAAAAATCCATGTATATGTGCAGATCCTCGATGTTGCCACTCATACCTACAACAAATCCACATACTTTAAGAATATAACTATATATGAAGACAAAAGGAAGAAAAAAACTTTCTAATAGAAGTAGGCACATAGAAGATTGCAAACCTGTACCACATGTCTTTTGCTCCAAGATACTTTTCGAGTATTCGGTCACGGAAAATTGTAAACCTGTGGTGCATATACAATGCAACAATATGCGGGTAATCTATAACATGTTGAATCTTTGTAACATGTTCGTTAAAAGATTTATGAGGTCGCTTGTACGGCATCAACAAGTGCAAGTCGGGAAACTTTGTATCAGCTGGAGACAAGGTAAAGAAAAATGTGGGGCATCCCAATTGATTGACCATGTCCATTAACTCACCATGACACTTATTCCAATACGATCGTGTACCTCTAAGCGAAGAACCAAACCTCATTAAACTCTCTTCCAACATACTATCAGGAAGTTCGGTCAATTGTCGACGCAAATCTTGTATTGTCGTGGGAGAAGCATCATGCATATTGTTTTGAACAAACACAGAAGCTGAAGCTTGGCTCCAATGACACATAATCATGTTCAACAACAAATAACGGAATCGAGGGTGTCTCCCAAAGCGGTGGTCAGAGTACCTGAGAAGATGTAGTCCATATTCATGAAATGCAACAGTACATATTCTTGGTTGCAACCAATCAGCAGCACCTATTGGGATTAACGTGGGGAATGCCATATCAAACAACCCTTCTGTATTATATTCATTTATAGGACCAAGACCAATATCTGGCCATTGCATTTGTTGTATATCTGAACCATATCCATTTTCAATAAAATTTCTAATCTCTTCCATCTCTATACATGCATTTGGTTGGAAAGCGGCAAAAGATGAAGGATGAGCATGTATGCAATGACTTTGGATGCCTTCCTCTTCCCCATTTGCAGTCTCAGCATGTTGTTCTTGAATATCAGAATCAACGAACTTTATCCTATTTGAAACATGTGTCGCAACTTCAGGCAAAGAAGCTAGAGAGTCAAGGTCAATTTCAACATCCCTATAATATTTATCCATCTGGAGCTTGTAGTGCAATGCATTTGACGCTTGTGATCTCTTAACATAAAAATCATAAGATCTAACTTGTGGGCCTTGTCTCCGAACAATGATGATGTCAAGGTATTCTACGCGACGTGGAAGGGATTTCACAACTATAGATACATCCTATGGAAAGAAAATAGTATGGCCACTATATTTATATTGGCCACCACGAGCATGTGAGACTTGCAATATAGGGTTTACATGGGCTATCAACATCTCCTCCACTTGTGTAAGGACCCTCAAAACATCAGGTTGTTCACTAAGATCCATTTCATTCCAACGAGAAAATCGATGCGACCCTCGCTCATTATTACATTGTGCACAAGTAGGTCCATACGACATTCTTTGCACTTTCATCCCAACATAGGATTCATGGAAGACATGACACATTTGCACAACTGAGAGGCTGTCAATCCTAGAACGAAAAATTTGATGGCATGCCAGCATTGCATCAACCAAATGGGGAGAAAAATGATTATAGTGACCAACATTATGGGAATTTGGTGCACACAGTCGCTGGTGAACTACATGATTTCCAAAATGTCTCCCAGCGTTGATACCATCAGCATATGTAGCAGGGACAAACAAATTTTCTGCAGGTCCTTCAAGAGGAGTGCTTTCAAGGACGGTTTCTTTACGGACGCCCAACTGATTGCATTGGATAGTGTGTTGCATGGGCATGTGAAGTGAATAAAATATTAGGAATGGAGATATTTTACTATTGTTGTAGGCATGTAAGAAAAGAGGAATTCCTACATCTATTACTGAAAATAAATCTTAGAGATGGATCTCTTACTAGTCGAGAAAGAGGCCAACAGAATGGGAAATCATCAAAAACACTTACAGAATATTTAAAATGTGAAGGTTCTGCTTCAAAATCATCTGTACCCTGCGTCTGAGCAAATTGAATCATCTCAATATTGTCCTATGCAACATAAGCATAAAAGTACAACATAGTGATTCTTGTCAAAGAAGTAGATAAAAGAAATGATGTTTGCAAGTCAGAAGAAGAGAATAGATATTCATATATGGGCGACTCACAACATGGATATTATTTGATGCAGTTGATTTATGTCTAACATGTGATTCCATACAAATGGCATCGGAATGTATTTCAGCAACATTTCGATGAAGCAGTCCTTTAGATCGAGGAGTGTCCTGTGATTACAGAAAGAAGCAAAAGAGAACGAAGGAGATAAGGAAGAGCAAAAGCATATGTAGAAGAGAAATAATTAGACAAATGGGTAAAATGGAGTTGTTCAATACCTTCGTTGTGCCAAGGGAAATATTATGTGGCACAACAGATTCAACCGGTGTTGGAATATTGTGTTGACATGGTTCAACTACATTATGGCGAATACTTGCATTGTTGTCGTCTGTTTGGTTAACTTCATGAAACATTTGATGAACCACATTCAAGCCAGACAGAAGAGAAGATTGTTTTTGTTCTCTTTGCAAAGAATGTGGATTGAGATCAGGTATGTGCACATTTTCCCCATGTTTCAATGTTTGATAAAGGTGCAGAGATGATTCAACGTATTCGTTGATAACAACATTTCCAGTTGCAGGACCTTATGAACAAAAGAACATCAAGGCAAAGCAAAAGAGAAAGTCTTTACTAATATCTTCTTAAACACAATATGGGAAAAGGACAAGGGAGTGAAAGAATGTTTGCATAAGAATAATGTACGTTTTTATACATACCATTGAAAGAAATATGAGAGGGGACTGAAGTTGTTGAACTTCTTAAACGATACAACTCTCGACGTCGTGCATTGCACACTTCCTTAGTTTCGGCATACCTTAATCAAGCAGTTGCATTTCTTTTCATTCGTGATGCTACAGAACTTGAACATTCCTGTTTATGATCCAATGAAGGGTTTTTCTGAATACCATGTTTGTATTCTCTACGGTGAACAATTCCGGTGTTCTCCTCCGAATGCTTAACTTCATCCAAAAATTGATGAAGCACATTGCTGGGAGATAAGACAGGAGATTGTTGTATTTCTCTTTGTAAATGAGATTTTCTAACAGTAGGTATCTGCAATTTTTCCCCATGCTGCATAGTTGGAGAAAGAGGCAATGTATGCAAAGTGGGTTGGTTCATAGTAGGATTATCTCAAGAACCATGTTCAGCATCATGGCTAGTCTTTACCTCAACATTATTTGAATATGTATGCACTTGTCGTTGCATATCCATTTGCATTCTTTGATGTAGATGATTATTGGTATTTGAAGGCCCTCCTTCCCCTCTACCATGGTGGTGTTCGAAAGGAAGTGTGGTTTGCATGATATCGGCCAAACTCTTATGCTTTCGATACTTCATTCGTGAAGGGGCCAATTCCATGTCTTGTGCAATATTTTCATAACTCGTATCTCCAAAGTTTGACTGCTCAAGTCTGGTAAATTGCCCATGTGAAAACGGAGAACCACGTCTTTTGTTTGTCACTTTAAATAATCTATCGGATTCCATTAGCAACAGCTGTGGAAAGTTGAAAGACATTTTTAGTGAGTGTAAAAGAAAGCGTGTTAAATGGAAGGTAAAAAAATGTGAAGCAATGCAATTGACGACAGAAACAAAGAAAATTGGGGATGTAGAAGAAAATAACTTAAGTGCAGACAATGAAATCTATTGGACAAATAAAAATGTGGAAATTATTTTATGAATGTTGTTTTAATAATGTTTAAACTTATTTAATGTGGTAATTTTTAAAAAAATGTGTTAATGTATAATGCTATAATAATCAGATGACTAAAGTTAAATATGGTTAAATTGTGAACATGAATTAAAATATGCAAATAGCAGTAATAAGTGCAATATGCAATTAGTAAAAAATAATAAGTGGATCATTTATTGGTAGCTTCGTAAGTAATGTTCAACCATATTATTGGACCAATAGATGTATTTCTAATGCCAATGTGCAATGTTTAATAATGTCAATGTGCAATGTGCTAAGTTTAATGATGGTAAGAATGCTAATGTGTAATGTGTAATGCTAAACTATTGATGTATAATGTTTGTCTAAGTTGTAATGGCAACTTAATGTTTTATAATGTTTACCAATGTTTTATTAATGATTTTATAAACATTTAATTTATGTAAAGATTATTTTTTAATAATCTTAATGTTTAATAAAGTTATTCAATGTTTAACAATGTTTATTAATGTTTAATAATGTTATTTAAGTTATTTGTAATTTAGTTATTAATGCTATCTAATGTTTAAGCATGTTTAATAATGTTATTTAATTTCTTTTTAATTTATTTAATAATTTTATTTAATGTTTAACAAAGGTTATTAATGTTTAATAATATTTATTAATGTTGATCAATGCTTAAAAATGTTTATTAATGTTTAATAATTGGTTTACTAATGTTGTATTAATGTTTAGGAATAATTTTCTATGTTATTTAATGTTTAATAATTTTTAACGATGCTATTTAATGTATTTCAAATGTATAATGACATTTTTAATTTCTAATGACTTTTAATGTTTTTCTAATGGCATCTTTAATAATGTTATTTAAGATGTTCTTTAATGTTTAATAATGTTTAATTATGTTAATAATCTTATTTATTGTTTAATGTCTTTCTAATTTGAAATGTTTTATGTGACGTCTTTGTATCGTTACTTAAGTTATTTTTTTTAGTGTTTATTAATGTTTTATCAATGTTTTTTAATATATTTTTAATGTTTTAGAATGTTTCTTAATGTTTAGTAATGTTTATATAATGTTTTCCCAATGTTTGTTAATATATTTGTAATGTTTTCTAATGTTTCTTAATGTTTAGTAATGTTTATATAATGTTTTCCTGATGTTTATTAATGTGCACTCTTTTTAAAATGTCTAATAACATGTGGAAGAACATTTGAAGCAACAAACAAATGTTTTATGTCAATGTGGAATGTGCTAAGTTTAATCATGGTAATAATGCTAATGTTTAATGTGTAATGCAAAACTGCTGATGTTGAATGTCTTTCTAAGTTGTAATGGCAACTTAATGTTTTCAAATGTTTACCAATGGTTGATCAATGTTTTATTAATGATTCTACAAACATTAAATTTATGTAGAGATTATTTTTTAATAATCTTAATGTTTAATAATGTTATTCAATGTTTAACAATGTTTCTTAATGTTTAGTAATGTTTAGTATATTGTTCAAATGTGTAAAGGCATGTGGAAGAACATTCTAAGTAACAAACAAATGTTAATATTAATATTTGAAATTCCATTAGCAATTCATAGCTTAAGAAAAGGTGTAAACACATATGAAAACAACAAAATATTAATATTTCAAATTCAATTATCAATTCACAACTTAATAAAAAGTGTTTAACCATATCATTTGAGAAATAATGAAGAGATGGAAAAAGCTCAATCAAAAACATATTAGTAAATTTTTTTTGCGATATTTTGAAACACCAATCCACAAAGAAGAAAGTAAGAGAGAAAGATGTTCCATCAATATTAAAAAAAGTATTTATTTACTTACATGGTTCAAAGTTGAAAAAACTTTGAACAATCATTCAGCTGAAGCAAGGAAGGGAATGTCAGATGTAGAGTCAAGACCTAGGGATAGAGGGAAAAAATTCCCACTAAGAATGAAATTAGTACAGGTATGATCTTTGGCCATGGGAAGATGAATATGTCTAGATAGTGATAAGGGATCAACCCCAACATATTTTGTTGTCCGACTTGTCAAATCATAATATAGCAAAGATCTTTGAGAAAAATTGCACATAAGTATCATGTTTCCACTTGCACGAAAAGGAAGATATTCACTGCACTTGTTGTTAATATCAGATATGAGATCTTCCACAAGATTGCAACTCAATCCGGTACCATCTTCCCAATATCCATTACTGCATTTTGGAGGGCACTTAAGACAATCAAAATCTGGTATGATAGTACAAGAACAAACAATTGCGTAACGATTATGTACAATCCATAACAATCGATTTTCATGAAGTGTTAGGCACATAGATCCCCTACTAAATGCATGATGTACAAAATGGATACTTGTAACATCCCAAAAATTCTCCAAGTTAGTAATTTGAGAAAGATTGAAAATCTTTCATAAAAATTAACTAACTCCCTATCATATCATTTATATAACATTCATGTAATTATAATACATTCATTACAACTCTGATAATGAGAAAACAACTATATAACACTTGTGTTGTCCCATACCCAAATGAATCCAAGTTAGTTTTTATTGGAAATTGTAATAGATAGTTTCATAACCATAAGAAAATCAGACAATGGAATTACATCTATCTATGCTATCGTAACATGTACAAGGCGTTAAATGAAATTATCTTTTACTAAAGCACATTCGACAAGAAGTAACTAAGTCATAAGCAACATTATCATTAACATAACACACACAAAAGCACCACACATAAAAACACTATATACACGTGGTTCACCCAACTCTTTGGGCTACGTCCACAAAAGGTCATAGATCTTCTTATTCATATCCCACAATAGAGAGTTACAATCCTGCAATGCAAGGAGAGCCACTTTTCACTTTCAAAGCTTCGACGCTGCACCAAACTAAGACAGAGAGCTAATTCTTATCTTATCATAACTGAAAGGAATGTATACACCTTCACTACATAAGAATAAAAACATGCAACCGAGTCCTAAACTCATATGGACCATGATAATTTAACACAATTCTTTCCGCATAAAATGCTAAAAAGATAAACCGCTTATTTAAGAAGGAACTCGTGCAGAAATAAACTTACCATTAAATCTGAGTTCACAAAGGATTAAAGATTTCATTGCAACCAATGACTTCTTCTAAAATATTATCTAGTTATTCGAAGGCATTCACTTAATAATCTAACATAATCCAAAAAGCTTAAGATATCTATAAACTTTAACTAATAAGTGAACACACCACAGCTGGTAGGATCACTTGACAGGTGGCGGGCTATAACCGAACATTGCCCACTACCCGACATGAGACAATCCACTGTAGATAACGTGCACTCACATTTCGGAGGAAGCTATCAGTCGTTACAGGTGATGAACAGGTGGCATGAGTTCTGGAAATGCCAGTCGGAAAGGATGCACAACGTTTTTGTGGATTGATTACAATTCGTATCTATATATAGAAAAATTTCAGTTATCATTCTGGAAATGCAAATCAGTAATCGATGCACAGATGATGTAGAGGGAAAATTCACTTCATGATTGCGAAATCTGGAGATGATAAACAAGAAGTCGATTTACAAATAAAGGAAAAATGCAACTTCAATTCGTAATTGCGACATCTGGAGACGCCATGCGTCTGGGGATCCCTGCGCAAGATCTGAGCGTGCAATGCAAATCTCAAATAGAAGACAAGCAAGGAAATCTAATCTTTGAATGTCATATGGCCTGATCAAGAGTATGATTAAAGAAACGATTCGATTAAGGAAATCCTCATAGTTTGACATTTAATGCAGAGAGTTTAGACTTCATTCTATACAAAAATGCAGAGTATGAACAATGCCACAATGGGGCATCCGAAAAATATCTATAAAGAAATCACACCGAAGAATATCTATAAAAGAAATCATACTGAATCTGACACAGGGCTCCGGCTATATGCTGTCCCTTCCAATGAAATCACTATGCAGAGATTACAATAAAGAAATCAAACCGAAACTAACACAGCGCTCCAACTTTACGTTTTCCCTTCCAATGCAATCACGCTAATATCCCAATGATCTGGTAAATAACCATCCAGACATTCATGCTAACATTAAAACGATTTCAGAGATAAATATAAATGCAACTGATAGAGATTATGTGATATCCCCATTTTGTTTTATTATCCTATTGTTTTGTAAATATATTATAATGTTGTAAGTGGCCCAGGTGAGGAGCTCAAGGCCAAGGCCCCACCTGTGGACCTTGGAAGCATTGTTATCTTACTTCCTAAAAATGTTATTTTCGACCTAGGATATTGAAGACAATGAAGCAACTAAACAATGAGTAACGAAATTCACTAAAGGAGGGAGGTGGACTTGATAGGGAGCCATAAAAAAATCTAAGACGTAGATGATGGATTTCATCTTACTGTTAGTAACACTTAAACACAAAGTGACATCTACTTGGTCTTAGATTTTGCCTTAAGTCCTAGCAAAATAATTAATTGATATGAGCTAGTAATAAACTCATAAATGCTTACTCAATAACGTAAGGATATTTATCACTTAGATAATCCTTAGTGAAATCAAGGACTTATTATTATTAGACTCATCTCGGCAAAGACACATAAGAATTATCCTAAATATGCTTAAGTATTGGTTTTGTCTCCAACAAGACTATGAGAGAAAAGGGGTTAAACACCTAAGAATCTGTCCTTGACATATGAATTATTCCTAGGGGAATTACCAACCATTTATACTTGAAAAGATGCTATTACCCTAAATATTACACGAAGATTTGATTATATCACAAACGTATTCGCCAAAGTGGTAGTAGTACCGGATTATAGTTTATAGTTTAAATATATTACGAGGCTTATATTGTATAGTTCAACAAGCCGCAATCTAAACGGATAGTGGAAGAAAGTGGTCTACTTAAAGTGAGAGTTTTCTATTAGTTGGACTCTTTGATAAAGCGCCAGATTGTTGCTAAAGGAGATGCCAGTTGTCCCTACGAGGGAATGTTGAATTTTTTATTTTGCCATTTGTCATCTTCTTAAAAGAATGGAGTCTCAACCCCGGCGGATGGCGGTGCTATAATTACTGAGAGGAAAGGATTGTTTCGGGGGGGCGTTGAAGGCGTGAGATAACCATCTCCGGGGATAGCGAAATGCATCAATATTTGGCAGCATGAATCGCCAAGCTGGAGTGCTTGCTGTTCATTTTATAGTTAAACAAAATATCTCTGCCATCATTGAAGAATCTCTGCGTACAGAGCCCCAAAGTCCAAAAGTTTAGACCAGTGATCTCTGAGTTGAGGCGATGCTTGAGCCTGCGGTGGAATGGCATTATGGGATCTTACAGGGGTGCAATCGTCTTGGTGTGCTTGAAAGGAAGAAGGGGATCATCTCCGTTTGAGTTGAACATTGTAGGAACCTTTTCTCTGCCTGGTCTCTTTAAAATCGAGGTCTTAAACTCTACCTGGTAAGTTGTTCTTACTTGCTGCGTTCTTTGATATACTGTATAGGACAGGTTTCTGAGTTAGGCTCTACCTGACGTATTAAGTTTCCTGTTTGTTTCCTTTAAAATTGTTGTCGAGGCACTTCATAAGTTGCATGCTTGAACTCGGTCAAACCTTGATCTCTGTATAATGTGAGGATAGAAAAATGCAGTGATCCGTTTATATAATTTCATGCTGGTTGAAATCGCAGTGTCTTCTTATAAATAATGGACACCATCCTGTTTGTTTTTCCGAATAATTACGTTTTGAAGAACGTTCGCTACCAACATTGAATAGTGTAATATCTGTGTTGAAATCATCTGCATCGAATACATTTTAGATACACGCTGCATTCAATTTAGATCTGTAGTGTTTAAACTCGATTACTACTTGATTTTTATTGTGATCTGTGTGGAGAAACTTGACCAAGTTACCCCTTTGAATCTCCGTAATTTTTTCATTGCAATGGGTGGCCGGTCACGGTGTGTTGAATCCTTGTATGTCGGCTCCACGAGTTATAGTTTCTTTTTTGGTTATTGTGATTGAGTAGAGTCTAATCCGGGTGGAAGCAGGAAGGTTTGATCCCTGAATCTGACAAGAGATTCCTGTACATTCTTGCATACCATTGTAGTTACAAGCTGGAGACTATCTTGTAGAGAATTATATTCTGCGATCCCTCTGCATATGTACCTCTGTGTTGACGGAGTGGGCATTTTTCTCTCCACTAGTATGATCTCGGCTTAAACTCTGCGGTCTGCATTGGTAGAAGTATTATCTGAGTAGTGTAGGTTAAGCTTCTGCACCTTTTCGAGAGAAGATGGTTTCCCATTAAGTGTATTTTATCGCAGAGCTATAATTTTCTTGATCACGGTTTAAAAATAAGCGCCCAACTTTAAGAAGAATTTCGGCAAACCCTAAAAACCTCTGAGTTGTGATCTTCACGGATATATTTAGCCTTTGCCTTTGTTAAAGTAAAAGAGATTTAATCTCGGCGAATGTTTTGGGTAAATATCATAATTTTATTATTAGCCTTTGCTTTGTTAAAGTAAAAGAGATTTAATCTCGGCCAATGTTTTGGGTAAATATCATAATTTTATTATTAGCCTTTTTCTTTGTTAAAGTAAAAGAGATTTAATCTCGGCGAATGTTTTGGGTAAATATCATAATTTTATTATTAGCCTTTTTCTTTGTTAAAGTAAAAGAGATTTAATCTCGGCGAATGTTTGGGTAAATATCATAATTTTATTATTAGCCTTTTCTTTGTTAAAGTAAAAGAGATTTAATCTCGGCGAATGTTTTGGGTAAATATCATAATTAGCCTTTGCCTTGTTAAAGTAAAAGAGATTTAATCTCGGCGAATGTTTTGGGTAAATATCATAATTTTATTATTAGCCTTTGCCTTGTTAAAGTAAAAGAGATTTAATCTCGGCGAATGTTTTGGGTAAATATCATAATTTTATTATTAGCCTTTGCCTTTGTTAAAGTAAAAGAGATTTAATCTCGGCAAATAATTTGGGAAATGATCATATTTTTTATTATTAGCCTTTGCCTTTTAGTGGCTTGAGCAACAATCATGTTGCAGGATGTAAACCACCCCATGAAAAGATATTGAATAAATTATAGGGAATTGATGAGTACGTCAATTGTTGTAAATGTAAACTTCGGTCTAGCATCTAAAGACTCTTATGTTATTCAAAACTTGGTGACCATGAGTACAGCTAGTAATGACTCATATGTAAAAGGCTTCCAATTGATGCGAAATTTCAAGGATGGAAGTATAGCAACATTTAAGTTGCAACTTGTAAACACTTTGGTTTAATAAAGTATGCACACACACCTTTGTGGACTAGCCCGTGTACGGGTGAACCACGTTATATTTTGTCTCCTATGTTTCCTATGGTGTTCCTCAATGTTTCTTTATGTTTGAGTACTTGCTTCTTTTCTTAAGATGTTTTGATTACTTTGAAGTATAAAATTCAGTTAGAAAGTTGGTTGTTTATATGATGTATAATGCCAATATGTTCCCCTTATGATTATGATTAAGTTGTTACCATTTAGGTTATTGTATTGGTACAATTAATTTGATAAAAGATGTACATGCTTCTTGAAAATGAATTAACATCTTGAAGTGCATTTTATTTATTTGACGAATAACTGAATGAATTGATTAAAAGAAATATGGGGCTTAAATATAGTTGTTTATGGTTTCTTGGTCTATGGTTTTTAAGGTTGTATCTGGTACACACATATGAAGAGTTAGTTGGTTCAAAAGAAGAAAACCATGTGTTGAATTTAGAAGAGTTATGTATTTAGAGAGTTATAACTATTTGTAAGCAATAATTAAAGAAAGTAAACCCACACTTATGGTTCCGCATATATTTTAGTGGCAATTTTAGGCACTTAGAAAAGTTTTAAAATTTTACGAAATTATGGGTTCGTGACATATGGTATCAGAGCTGTAGGTTACAGCACTCGGGCCTGATGGGCTCAGCATGAAATAAATATGAAAATTGACTAATCAAATTTTTCTTTTGTTTCTGGATGCATGGGATTTGAATGGACGAGGACTTAATGTCATCCAGGTTCAAGGGAGTAAAGATAAGTAACTCAACATTGAAGGAGAGCACAGGTTGCCAACACTGGGGCTTAATTGGGCTCAATCGGAGGAAAGGAATATAAGTTAGTTATACTAGCAAAGACGCAAACCAAAAAAAAATCATTCCAAGGATCGGCAAGAGGTGATTGACAAGACGCCTTTGAATTACAAGTAAGTATATTCCACTGCTGAAGCATTATAATGGTGTAGCATTGCCTATATATGAGCATTGTATATGTTTCGTCATGTATTTGAATGATCTTGTATTGATAAATATTAGACGGTGAATATATCGTCATACTCTACAAATTAGTTTCATTGAATGACGAGAGAGTACTCTTTGAAAAGGTAAGTTTTTCAGTTAATAAAGTCAAATCATAGACATTCATCATAAGTGCTGGATTGCTTCAATTCTGTATTATGAGGATTAGAAATGTTTTCGGGCTTAAAAATGGCATTGTACAACTGAATGCAGGGTAGGATTCATATTTGAACTATAAGGGTTGAATAGATGATGGCTATGTCATATAAATATTAAAGGGTTGAAGCACTTTGAAAAGTTGATATAGTATATTGAAAGGTCCAATTAGGTCATCATATGAAGGACTGTAAAATTGTCATGAATTCACCTCGTTATTCATTTTATGCACTTGTGTTGAAATGATTGTATTAATTATGTACATAAGATTGTGTGATGGAGATGATACGCACTTGTGTTGAGAATGATTTTTCCTGTTCTTAAACTTAAATGTACTTCCACAAATGAGTATCCTTTGTTATTATAATCTTATATGAAGATGTCAAGTTATAAAGGAGAATAATTGTTAGGAGTCCCCGTGTCTCCTTGTGGTATGTGATTGTATAGGATAAGGAAGTATAAATGTGGAACATCGGAGCACGTGTATACCCTTGCTATAGGTGCGACAAATGATGATGGTTATAAATACTCAAGAAGTATACATGACTATTCTAAGTAGTTAATAAGATGCAACTGTATGATGTCATTTTTTATATATTCCTTATTTCAGTGATCCTTACTAGGAATGATGGGATAGTAGGAGTGGGTGACATAAAGATTAAACTTTTATGTGATCAAGTTTTATGTTATATGCATGGATACATTGATAATTTGTTTCATTTTGATATATAGATTCATATGATATCGAGAGGATTACTAATGTGTGTTAATACATGTAAACATGTACCTTGGTATATGAGGGCCATACAATAAAGTGGTATGCATTCTCCCTCATAAAGGTATGTGGTTAACCTTATGAAACTATACAAGTATGTATGTAGACGATTTGTTGATTACTTACATGATGTTGGTATGTACAAGAAAAGTTGTATAGCTAAATGTGGATTGTGCTTGACACAGTGTGAGCTAAGGATTGAGGTGAGGTGATCATATTGTCCATGGATCATCATAGGAATAATGTATTTCAAGGCATTATGTGATCTTATTAATTAAGCTAGTTATGTTGATCAAGTATGGATGTTGTATATGAAGGGTGATTTTCTTATTTTTTATGCATGCGAAAATATCTTCTTACAATATGTAATTTTGTTATGTAAAGTGATACTAACAAGTGAAATGGATAGATAGTCAAGATACTGGAGAACTTGTTGAAAGAAAAGAACGTCATATATTATGCATGGTGAATGGGTAAGGATGTAAGATCCACACAACAACTTTTTATTATGCTTTCATTACTAATGAATAAAGAACTAGACCAAGGATTGGTCCAGGTAACCATGTAGTTACTGAATGTTATAAGACAAAACTATGATTGAATAAAAGGATGAGGAAAGGGACAATGAATGCTGAAAGAGGAAATCAGGCATCCAAGAATGGGAGACAAGACTAAATGTTAACTACAAGAAAATCAAAACAAGTGTAAGAGTGCATTAATGGCACTGAAACACTCCCTTGAAATCAGGGAGTTGACAGCCGCAAAGATTCTCGAAGGAATAAATGGGCTGTAAAGACCTAGGCAAACTATAAGAGAATGCATATGCGAGAGGCAGGACGCTGCTTAGTATGCATGAGAGAAAGTATTGTTGCGTGAGCACTATGGTGCTAGGCAAGAAATCTCCGAAAGAATTGCTGTGCGAGCACTGAGGTGTTAGGCAAGAATTTATGAAAAGATTGCTGTGTGAGCACTCGGGTGTTAGGCAAGAATTTACTGGATCAAGTGAATAATATGTTTTGATTAAGTTAACAGTCTACATTCTTGGAGCGCTGGACTTATGTGTGCTTGTGATAACAAAATGCAAAAAACAAAGACTAAAATATAATCCATAATTGCAAATGGTATGTTGCAATAAAGGGGCTTGTTGTTTATGCTTCTAAGGTTGATTATAGAATTGATGATAGGTTTTTACAGAATAATTTTATTTAAATCCCAATGTTGTAGTCGAAAATGCAGGTTATGAGCAATGACGAATTACGGAAAGAATGAAGGTTCGAAGAAATTCAAAATGATATAGCAAGCAAGAAGGTGACTCAAGAAGGGAAGGCAAACTACTGAAATGTAAGAACACCGAGGACGGTGTTACTCTTAAGGGGAGGAGGATGTGATATCCCCATTTTGTTTTATTATGCTATTGTTTTGTAAATATATTATAATGTTGTAAGTGGCCCAGGTGAGGAGCTCAAGGCCAAGGCCCCACCTGTGGACCTTGGAAGCATTGTTATCTTACTTCCTAAAAATGTTATTTTCGACCTAGGATATTGAAGACAATGAAGCAACTAAACAATGAGTAACGAAATTCACTAAAGGAGGGAGGTGGACTGGATAGGGAGCCATAAAAAAATCTAAGACGTAGATGATGGATTTCATCTTACTGTTAGTAACACTTAAACACAAAGTGACATCTACTTGGTCTTAGATTTTGCCTTAAGTCCTAGCAAAATAATTAATTGATATGAGCTAGTAATAAACTCATAAATGCTTACTCAATAATGTAAGGATATTTATCACTTAGATAATCCTTAGTGAAATCAAGGACTTATTATTATTAAACTCATCTCGGCAAAGACACATAAGAATTATCCTAAATATGCTTAAGTATTGGTTTTGTCTCCAACAAGACTATGAGAGAAAAGGGGTTAAACACCTAAGAATCTGTCCTTGACATATGAATTATTCCTAGGGGAATTACCAACCATTTATACTTGAAAAGATGCTATTACCCTAAATATTACACGAAGATTTGATTATATCACAAACGTATTCGCCAAAGTGGTAGTAGTACCGGATTATAGTTTATAGTTTAAATATATTACGAGGCTTATATTGTATAGTTCAACAAGCCGCAATCTAAACGGATAGTGGAAGAAAGTGGTCTACTTAAAGTGAGAGTTTTCTATTAGTTGGACTCTTTGATAAAGCGCCAGATTGTTGCTAAAGGAGATGCCAGTTGTCCCTACGAGGGAATGTTGAATTTTTTATTTTGCCATTTCTCATCTTCTTAAAAGAATGGAGTCTCAACCCCGGCGGATGGCGGTGCTATAATTACTGAGAGGAAAGGATTGTTTCGGGGGGGCGTTGAAGGCGTGAGATAACCATCTCCGGGGATAGCGAAATGCATCAATATTTGGCAGCATGAATCGCCAAGCTGGAGTTCTTGCTGTTCATTTTATAGTTAAACAAAATATCTCTGCCATCATTGAAGAATCTCTGCGTACAGAGCCCCAAAGTCCAAAAGTTTAGACCAGTGATCTCTGAGTTGAGGCGATGCTTGAGCCTGCGGTGGAATGGCATTATGGGATCTTACAGGGGTGCAATCGTCTTGGTGTGCTTGAAAGGAAGAAGGGGATCATCTCCGTTTGAGTTGAACATTGTAGGAACCTTTTCTCTGCCTGGTCTCTTTAAAATCGAGGTCTTAAACTCTACCTGGTAAGTTGTTCTTACTTGCTGCGTTCTTTGATATACTTTATAGGACAGGTTTCTGAGTTAGGCTCTACCTGACGTATTAAGTTTCCTGTTTGTTTCCTTTAAAATTGTTGTCGAGGCACTTCAGAAGTTGCATGCTTGAACTCGGTCAAACCTTGATCTCTGTATAATGTGAGGATAGAAAAATGCAGTGATCCGTTTATATAATTTCATGCTGGTTGAAATCGCAGTGTCTTCTTATAAATAATGGACACCATCCTGTTTGTTTTTCCGAATAATTACGTTTTGAAGAACGTTCGCTACCAACATTGAATAGTGTAATATCTGTGTTGAAATCATCTGCATCGAATACATTTTAGATACACGCTGCATTCAATTTAGATCTGTAGTGTTTAAACTCGATTACTACTTGATTTTTATTGTGATCTGTGTGGAGAAACTTGACCAAGTTACCCCTTTGAATCTCCGTAATTTTTTCATTGCAATGGGTGGCCGGTCACGGTGTGTTGAATCCTTGTATGTCGGCTCCACGAGTTATAGTTTCTTTTTTGGTTATTGTGATTGAGTAGAGTCTAATCCGGGTGGAAGCAGGAAGGTTTGATCCCTGAATCTGACAAGAGATTCCTGTACATTCTTGCATACCATTGTAGTTACAAGCTGGAGACTATCTTGTAGAGAATTATATTCTGCGATCCCTCTGCATATGTACCTCTGTGTTGACGGAGTGGGCATTTTTCTCTCCACTAGTATGATCTCGGCTTAAACTCTGCGGTCTGCATTGGTAGAAGTATTATCTGAGTAGTGTAGGTTAAGCTTCTGCACCTTTTCGAGAGAAGATGGTTTCCCATTAAGTGTATTTTATCGCAGAGCTATAATTTTCTTGATCACGGTTTAAAAATAAGCGCCCAACTTTAAGAAGAATTTCGGCAAACCCTAAAAACCTCTGAGTTGTGATCTTCACGGATATATTTAGCCTTTGCCTTTGTTAAAGTAAAAGAGATTTAATCTCGGCGAATGTTTTGGGTAAATATGATAATTTTATTATTAGCCTTTGCTTTGTTAAAGTAAAAGAGATTTAATCTCGGCGAATGTTTTGGGTAAATATCATAATTTTATTATTAGCCTTTTTCTTTGTTAAAGTAAAAGAGATTTAATCTCGGCGAATGTTTTGGGTAAATATCATAATTTTATTATTAGCCTTTTTCTTTGTTAAAGTAAAAGAGATTTAATCTCGGTGAATGTTTGGGTAAATATCATAATTTTATTATTAGCCTTTTCTTTGTTAAAGTAAAAGAGATTTAATCTCGGCGAATGTTTTGGGTAAATATCATAATTAGCCTTTGCCTTGTTAAAGTAAAAGAGATTTAATCTCGGCGAATGTTTTGGGTAAATATCATAATTTTATTATTAGCCTTTGCCTTGTTAAAGTAAAAGAGATTTAATCTCGACGAATGTTTTGGGTAAATATCATAATTTTATTATTAGCCTTTGCCTTTGTTAAAGTAAAAGAGATTTAATCTCGGCAAATAATTTGGGAAATGATCATATTTTTTATTATTAGCCTTTGCCTTTTAGTGGCTTGAGCAACAATCATGTTGCAGGATGTAAACCACCCCATGAAAAGATATTGAATAAATTATAGGGAATTGATGAGTACGTCAATTGTTGTAAATGTAAACTTCGGTCTAGCATCTAAAGACTCTTATGTTATTCAAAACTTGGTGACCATGAGTACAGCTAGTAATGACTCATATGTAAAAGGCTTCCAATTGATGCGAAATTTCAAGGATGGAAGTATAGCAACATTTAAGTTGCAACTTGTAAACACTTTGGTTTAATAAAGTATGCACACACACCTTTGTGGACTAGCCCGTGTACGGGTGAACCACGTTATATTTTGTCTCCTATGTTTCCTATGGTGTTCCTCAATGTGTCTTTATGTTTGATTACTTGCTTCTTTTCTTAAGATGTTTTGATTACTTTGAAGTATAAAGTTCAGTTAGAAAGTTGGTTGTTTATATGATGTATAATGCCAATATGTTCCCCTTATGATTATGATTAAGTTGTTACCATTTAGGTTATTGTATTGGTACAATTAATTTGATAAAAGATGTACATGCTTCTTGAAAATGAATTAACATCTTGAAGTGCATTTTATTTATTTGACGAATAACTGAATGAATTGATTAAAAGAAATATGGGGCTTAAATATAGTTGTTTATGGTTTCTTGGTCTATGGTTTTTAAGGTTGTATCTGGTACACACATATGAAGAGTTAGTTAGTTCAAAAGAAGAAAACCATGTGTTGAATTTAGAACAGTTATGTATTTAGAGAGTTATAACTATTTGTAAGCAATAATTAAAGAAAGTAAACCCACACTTATGGTTCCGCATATATTTTAGTGGCAATTTTAGGCACTTAGAAAAGTTTTAAAATTTTACGAAATTATGGGTTCGTGACAGATTAAGCTTATGTGCGATTCCTTTCCAAGCAATCTACAATAAACGTGATGCATAGACAATCAATTAAAGAATCAATCTGAAACTAACACAATTTCAAATCACTATCTCTCGCAGCGATCACTATCTCAAAGGATAACACATTACCGAGGATAAAGCTCTGAGGTCGAGCTACACCGAGTTCATATCTCCAGCAAAGATTGCTATTTCAAGGAGTATGCTCCAAAACGTAACCTAGATTTATAATAAAAGAAGTCGGCTCTGATCAAACCAAGATCTATATTTTTAAAGAAGTATGCCCTAAATCTCACGACGATTGAAGATAACAGAAACAGATCTCAAACGGAGATCCAGGTTGAAATAGTTGCGCATAATAAAAAAAACAAAGATCCAACTGGAAAGGAATAATTACCCAACATACATATGGAAGTAGATTCTCACACAGAGGTCAATCTAATGCTAGGGAGACATCACAATATTAGAAATAGACGAGGCTTAACTCCAAAACGCAAACAATCCGACAGTCCTACAATGGCAGCCTTTGCGATATGCAAAGATCAATACGATTTACTTCTAAGAAAACAAACACGCAAATATGCACATCATCTGAAATTGAGGCTTAACTTCAAATCACAAATAGTAGATAGTCCTACGATGGCAGCCTCATCAATATACACAGATCCATCCCAACACTACAGAGATAGCTATCTTCCCCTATCCGAAAGCATCAAACGAATTATCTAATAGAGATCATCCAGCATAAAAAAAAAAAGAAGAAGAAACTAAAATAAAAACCAATAATGGGATCGAGCTTTCCATACTAATAGAGATCATCCAGCATAAAAAAAAAGAAGAAGAAACTAAAATGGAGCCGTCCCTTCCCTTTCTATTCATACATGTGAGCGTAATCCCCTCGGAGGTACCTGCCCCCGGCACTTTATCCTTTTCCTCCCCCTTTCTAAACGAAGCAGGTCTTCTTAAGAAGATCCGCTCGGCTCTCTTCGCCGGCAGGTGGCATCTCTCCGGCGTTCCAACTCTCCACTTGAGGAGACACATGTCATGATACGGAGGATCCACGATGTGTTTAGTGAAGACCGAAGGTAGTGACTCAGTAGTTCTTTATGACGTGTCAGAAAACATTCTTTTAATACTCCACTAAAGGGAGTGCGTCATTTGTAGAGGAAGGTCTTCCTCTAAATGTATTCGCACTCTTTTATTATAATATCCTTGCATATCATATGTAATTCCGTTTATACAATATTATCATATAATTCTAACGTATGAAATGATTTGACTTATCTAATAGTTCTTTCATAATCTTTCATCGTCATTTGTAATAAAAGCATTACAATGTATCATAAAATAGGAATTACAATTAGTATTATAACTCCTAAAACTTTATCAAAGTGATGTCACATATATATGTAATATATGTATGTATATAATTATCTTCATAAAGTACTAAATTGATAACTTCATTCCCCTTCTCCATCAAACCTTATTGTGTATATATATATATGCGAAACTTTGTTCCATAATAGTTTATGGGTATCGTAAATAGTATCTCACGTTGTCCCTAATACCTTTAGGTGAAGGGACTTTATTAATACTTTACTACTATTATTATTTTGTTATTTTGAATCATTTTTCTTCCTGGGAAAAATCCTCCATCATTTGGATTTTAAGTATTATTTGTTCAGCTTTAGATAATAATTATGATACTTAACCATAATAGTTAACTAGTAAAATAAGCCCTTATATCTTACTTAGATACTTGCGGCAGATTGTACTTTTTGGCTGGAATAGACCCCTCTCTTAGGATCTAACATAACCTAAGATGTTACTCCTGACGAGTAAACCATTAACTTTCCTCAAGGGTCTAGCATCAATATGATATCCGTCCCGGTCTATCATAGACATTTACAGTTTTTAGGAGCTTTAACACATTACTAACAAAGTTTATTGGTGGGGCCTTGGCCTTGAGCTCCTCACCAGGCCATTTACATAATTACAATTACATTTACAAAAATAATAGGTCATAAGGAGGGATATTACATCCTTTCCCCCTTAAGAGTAACACCGTCCTCGGTGTTCGACAGTTTATCCCTCATTCTCTAAAACAACCTTTGCTCGTTTCGTCATCTTGGTTATGATCATTGTTAAACATTCATGATTTTCTTGCAAGTGGTTATTGATCGCAACCTGCATTTTTATGCCACAAAACAGTCTCTCCAAAAAAAATTGTTTAGTAAACGTATCTTGAGTTCATAATTCAACTAAGAACATAAGTCCTTTCTGCAATTCAACATTTGCAAATCATGAAATATCTTCTAGCCCTTTTATCAACATAAGAAGACATAATACATCTTTCAAAGAATTTCATAAGTAATCTTCTTAAAGTTCCTCATTTATCCTCGCCCTTGAGGAAATTTTCCTACTCAAGTATTCATAACATTCACACATTAGGACATACAACAATCTAGTTATTTGGCAATTTGTTAGTATGTGTTTCATTTTTACAACATGAAGATGAAAACTTTCAATCGACACTTTCGTTTGATCATCGAACCTCCCCTTGAGGTCTTGAAACTTCAGCAACTCTCTGCTGAAACATAGATCCCACGATCTGTCACTAATTTACGTGTGGACTTATACGCTATAGTTTGAGGTTACTCTCCCTTTTGATTGCTAGTCAAAAGTTTTCTCCTCAAAAACATCAAACAACGTCCTGTCTTATAGATGTCAAACTTTGTGCCTAGGTCTTGCCATTGATATCATAGACTCTTTCACAATTCCCCTCAAGCCTCCTCACTTGAGTCTAGGAATAGATACTTTAGCAAAGTAGAGCCGGATCATCAATTTTTGCCACTTTATTTGCCTAACACCAATGTGCTCACATAGCAATCATTTGCCTAACACCATTGTGCTCACAAAGCAAATCATTTTCCTAACAACCTTGTGCTCACAAAGCAAAACGCTCCATTTCCACGACATACTCTATCCATAATATGTATAATGCTCTTGTCTTCCATCAAGTCCCATAGATATTAACGATCTACAAAAATCCATGATCATATTATTATATTTATTACCTATTTTGTCCGCATTTGTTGTTCATTACGACATTCAACATAATAACAGGAATAGGTTCACCTATTTACTTATCACATCCATGAGTTTTCATGATTTGTACCCCCTTGACACAAATCAACCATCATTCATGGTTTATACAATCCTGTAAGCCACATTATAATAATACGTAGTATAGAACATTACTCCATCTTGAGCTATTTTGCCTCACTTATTTTCACAAGTGGATTCATAGTCGATGTTCTACATTGATCACGTCATCGATCATAATCCTGGCAACATCTTGGAATGTCAGTACCTATTTAACATAATCCACCGTTAATCTATGGTTCATAAAATTTTTGTAACCCATTACATACAATGTAAAGAGTAAATCTGCACTCACCCTTGAGTTGTTTAACTTAACTACTTAGACTGGTGAATTGATAATTAGCAATTCATTTGGATTTGGTCACGTTCCGGGTGTAATCCTGCAATGTTAGTACATAATTTTTTACCACTTTACGACATTCATAACATCTAATAATCTCTTATTTGATCTACCTTTGGATAGCTATCAGTGAATGAAGACATATATCATACCTATATCTATATTTTAAGAAATAAAGAAATGATTTCCTTCAATTCAACATTGACACGCCAATTCATAAATATTCAGTTAATTGAATCCATAACTATATTCATCAGGTATTAAGACGAAGAACATGCTAAATTCATTCTCAAAAAGAGAAAATGCTTTGACTACTTTCTTGCTTCCTTCGTCATTTAATCAACCGAACATGTTAGACTCCTAATATTTAAAAGCAAGTAATTTCCAATGATTAGATTTTGTATGAGAAAGGGTATAGCCTTGTTATCTTATCCTATCATAGCGATATGGTTTAAATCTTTCAATAATAGAACCATGCATCTCCATATAATACTGATGAAATACTTATCTAACCTATTTTCCCTTTGATTTTTATTTAGGGGGAACATCACCTTTCGAGAACAAAAATGCATTGTAATTATCGAGCAATTGAGGGTACCTCTAGATATTAGTTTCCATGATTAATATCGTCATAAATTCTACACTTTACCTAACCTTTTCCTATGCATTCGAAGAGGAAGATATTATACAAACTCTCTTAGTCTTATACCCTATAATATTCACCTTTCAATATCTATGTGATCCATATTCTAACAATTTCTTGTTGGTATAATATTCTTTCTTGGAATCTATATCATCCAATGGCATTTCTCTTTTATCGATCTAAAGAAGATAGATTCACAGTCATAGACAATATTACACCATTAGGATGTTTGAGTAACTAATGAAATTTAATTCCTTCAACTTATAAACTATACGTTTAATCATTCACAATGAGGATGACATTTCGCTACACCATTTAGTTTACTTATACTCGATGAAGACAACAGATAATTAACATAATCCAATAAACTTTCATTCTAGAATTGGTCCTTTCAAATCTATATATACATTTTTAGTTCAATCGAATGTATATGTCCATAATTCAATGCATAAGCCACACTTTCTTATAATTATTCATCTCCTAAATCCACTAATTACAAATACATTTCTACAACACAATTTCCCAATGGTCGTTTTTTATTTACCAGCTGAAGGTTTTCAACTTGAGTCATCATAAGCTTTCCTTGCTAAATATTTATATAGAGAAGGTTCTAGCAGCAATTATTCAAGAGTATTTGTAGTTCAATTTTCCATTTTCAGTAGGTAACCTAATACAAGATATCCAAGTAGATATGGAAGCGTGTCTAGTATACTTACAGTCTTTTAATCCGACGAGTTTGGTATTGGAATAACATACCTCGCCATGCAGTTTTTATGACAAGCTGACACGGATATTGTACTCTCGTCCATTCCTCCCATGCATGCAAAACAACAATTAGTTTATTATTCTTTTAAATAAATAAAAAATTCACACTTCCTTACCTCATGTTGAGCCCCTATAGGCCCGAGTGTTGTAACTCCGACTCTGATACCATATGTAACATCCCAAAAATTCTCCAAGTTAGTAATTTGAGAAAGATTGAAAATCTTTCATAAAATTTAACTAACTCCCTATCATATCATTTATATAACATTCATGTAATTATAATACATTCATTCCAACTCTGATAATGAGAAAACAACTATATAACACTTATGTTGTCCCATACCCAAATGAATCCAAGTTAGTTTTTATTGGAAATTGTAATAGATAGTTTCATAACCATAAGAAAATCAGACAATGGAATTACATCTATCTATGCTATCGTAACATGTACAAGGCGTTAAATGAAATTATCTTTTACTAAAGCACATTCGACAAGAAGTAACTAAGTCATAAGCAACATTATCATTAACATAACACACACAAAAGCACCACCCATAAAAACACTATATACACGTGGTTCACCCAACTCTTTGGGCTACGTCCACAAAAGGTCATAGATCTTCTTATTCATATCCCACAATAGAGAGTTACAATCCTGCAATGCAGGGAGAGCCACTTTTCACTTTCAAAGCTTTGACGCTGCACCAAACTAAGACAGAGAGCTAATTCTTATCTTATCATAACTGAAAGGAATGTATACACCTTCACTACATAAGAATAAAAACATGCAACCGAGTCCTAAACTCATATGGACCATGATAATTTAAAACAATTCTTTCCGCATAAAATGCTAAAAAGATAAACCGCTTATTTAAGAAGGAACTCATGCAGAAATAAACTTACCATTAAATCTGAGTTCACAAAGGATTAAAGATTTCATTGCAACCAATGAATTCTTCTAAAATATTATCTAGTTATTCGAAGGCATTCATTTAATAATCTAACATAATCCAAAAAGCTTAAGATATCTATAAACCTTAACTAATAAGTGAACACACTGCAGCTGGTAGGCTCACTTGACAGGTGGGGGGCTATAACCGAACATTGCCCACTACCTGACATGAGACAATCCACTGTAGATAACATGCACTCACATTTCGGAGGAAGCTATCAGTCGTTACAGGTGATGAACAGGTGGCATGAGTTCTGGAAATGCCAGTCGGAAAGGATGCACAACGTTTTTGTGGATTGATTACAATTCGTATCTATATATAGAAAAATTTCAGTTATCATTCTGGAAATGCAAATCAGTAATCGATGCACAGATGATGTAGAGGGAAAATTCACTTCATGATTGCGAAATCTGGAGATGATAAACAAGAATTCGATTTACAGATAAAGGAAAAAGGCAACTTCAATTCGTAATTGCGAGATGTGGAGATGCCATGCATCTGGGGATCCCTGCGCAAGATCTGAGCGTGCAATGCAAATCTCAAATAGAAGACAAGCAAGGAAATATACTCTTTGAATGTCATTTGGCCTTATCAAGAGTATGATTAAAGAAACGATTCGATTAAGGAAAGCCTCATAGTTTGACATTTAATGCAGAGAGTTTAGACTTCATTCTATACAAAAATGCAGAGTATGAACAATGCCACAATGGGGCATCCGAAAAATATCTATAAAGAAATAACACCGAAGAATATCTATAAAAGAAATCATACCGAAGCTGACACAGGGCTCCGGCTATATGTTGTCCCTTCCAATGAAATAACTATGCAGAGATTACAATAAAGAAATCAAACCAAAACTAACACAGCGCTCCAACTTTACGTTTTCCCTTCCAATGCAATCATGCTAATATCCCAACGATCTGGTAAATAACCATCCAGACATTCATGCTAACATTAAAACGATTTCAGAGATAAATATAAATGCAACTGATAGGAATTAAGCTTATGTGCGATTCCTTTCCAAGTAATCTACAATAAACGTGATGCATAGACAATCAATTAAAGAATCAATCTGAAACTAACACAATTTCAAATCACTATCTCTCGTAGCGATCACTATCTCAAAGGATAACACATTACGGAGCATAAAGCTCTGAGGTCGAGCTACGCCGAGCTCATATCTCTAGCAAAGATTGTTATTTCAAGGAGTATGCTCCAAAACGTAACCTAGATTTATAATAAAAGAAGTCAGCTCTGATCAAACCAAGATCTGTATTTTTAAAGAAGTATGCCCTAAATCTCACGGCGATTGAAGATAACAGAAACAGATCTCAAACGGAGATCCAGGTTGAAATAGTTGCGCATAATAAAAAAAACAAAGATACAACTGGAAAGGAATAATTACCCAACATACCTATGGAAGTAGATTCTCACACAGAGGTCAATCTAATGCTGGGGAGACATCACAATATCAGAAATAGACGAGGCTTAACTCCAAAATGCAAACAATCCGACAGTCCTACAATGGCAGCCTTTGCGATATGCAGAGATCAATACGATTTACTTCTAAGAAAACAAACACGCAAATATGCACATCATCTGAAATTGAGGCTTAACTTCAAATCGCAAATAGTAGATAGTCCAATGATGGCAGCCTGATCAATATACACAGATCCATCCCAACACTACAGAGATAGCTATCTTCTACTATCCGAAAGCATCAAACGAATTATCTAATAGAGATCATCCAGCATAAAAAAAAAAAAAAAAACTAAAATAAAAACCAATAATGGGATCGAGCTCTCCATACTAATAGAGATCATCCAGCATAAAAAAAAAAGAAAGAAGAAACTAAAATGGAGCCGTCCCTTCCCTTTCTGTTCATACATGTGAGCGTAATCCCCTCGAAGGTACCTGCCCCCGGCCCTTTATCCTTTTCCTCCCCCTTTCTAAACGAAGCAGGTCTTCTTAAGAAGATCCGCTCGGCTCTCTTCGCCGGCAGGTGGCATCTCTCCGGCGTTCCAACTCTCCACTTGAGGAGACACATGTCATGATACAGAGGCTCCACGATGTGTTTAGTGAAGACCGAAGGTAGTGACTCAGTAGTTCTTTATGACGTGTCAGAAAACATTCTTTTAATACTCCACTAAAGGGAGTGCGTCATTTGTAGAGGAAGCTCTTCCTCTAAATGTATTCGCACTCTTTTATTATAATATCCTTGCATATCATATGTAATTCCGTTTATACAATATTATCATATAATTCTAATGTATGAAACGATTTGACTTATCTAATAGTTCTTTAATAATCTTTCGTCGTCATTTGTAATAAAAGCATTACAATGTCTCATAAAATAGGAATTACAATTAGTATTATAACTCATAAAACTTTATCAAAGTGATGTTACATATATATGTAATATATGTATGTATATAATTATCTTCATAAAGTACTAAATTGATAACTTCATTCCCCTTCTCCATCAAACCTTATTGTGTATATATATATATGCGAAACTTTGTTCCATAATAGTTTATGGGTATCGTAAATAGTATCTCAAGTTGTCCCTAATACCTTTAGGTGAAGGGACTTTATTAATACTTTACTACTATTATTATTTTGTTATTTTGAATCATTTTTCTTCCTGGGAAAAATCCTCCATCATTTGGATTTTAAGTATTATTTGTTCAGCTTTAGATAATAATTATGATACTTAACCATAATAGTTAACTAGTAAAATAAGCCCTTATATCTCACTTAGATACTTGCGGCATATTGTACTTTTTGGCTGGAATAGACCCCTCTCTTAGGATCTAACATAACCTAAGATGTTACTCCTGACGAGTAAACCGTTAACTTTCCTCAAGGGTCTAGCATCAATATGATATCCGTCCCGGTCTATCATAGACATTTACAGTTTTTAGGAACTTTAACACATTAAGAACAAAGTTTATTGGTGGGGCCTTGGCCTTAAGCTCCTCACCAGGCCATTTACATAATTACAATTACATTTACAAAAATAATAGGTCATAAGGAGGGATATTACAATACTCCATTTGTTATTCTTGATATTAACAGAAAATAACCTGTGCTTGATTCTTGGGTATCCACCAGAGAACATCTCAACATGTAACCAATATATTTTTCCCTTATAGAATACCACATCCGCGGGAGTGGCGGGTTCTGCATCATAGAAGTCTATAGCTGTCCATGTCGTATTAATACTGCTACAAACACTATATCTTGACACAAGATCTTCATCAAAAGTGTGTTTGAGTTGTGTCCAATCATATTTGTGTTCACTAATATTACTCAAGATGGTGAAGAAACCAAAATACCCTGTTTCAATACAACCTATGATTGTGCAGACTTTGGTAAAAGGGTTCAAGACATAATATTCTGGACATGATGGATTTGGACCAGGGACAGATAACAACATAAGGAAACCACAGGAACGTTCAATGGTATACATTGGGTATGGGAAAGGGATAAAAAGATCCGATAGCACACCTTTTCTATTAATGTATGAACATATGGAATGATTCGGATATGGATTCCATTCATCAATAAAGAAACCAATTTCTTCTCTGCAATTTATGTGATGTCTTTGAATACGGTGATGGTTGCGTATTATTAGATTCCACATCTTTGACAAAGTTTGAAACCGAAACAAATCCGAGAGAGGGAGCCACATAAATATTAATTCAAGTAGCTCAACCGACAAGAAACTCCATATAGTAGGATCCATATCGAATGTACTATACATTGCAAAAAAAAAAGAGAGAGTTAATAATAGAAAAATATTTGTATATGGCAAAGGAAAGAAAGTGTATTTAAGAAGGAAGTATGTAATAATACTTAGAAAACAACCACAAATGTATATAGTTATAGAAATAAAAATTCAACATTGTGCGAATTTCGGAAGTAAATTCACATGTTTTAAGGCTAAGCATAAGGTTTCATTTTTGAGCCCATCCCTTGTAACAATAATCTTTAACCATATTATTGGACTAATAGTTGTATTTCTAATTCAAATGTGCAATGTTTAATAATGGAATTGTGTAATCTGTTAAGTTTAACGAAGCTAATAATGCTAATGTGTAATGTGTAATGCTAAACTATTCATGTGTAATGTATTTCTAAGTTGCAATGAAAACTGTTTGTATTGAAAATGCCACAAATATTATTACTATATCACTTAAATAATAACAATGTTCTTTTTCTTTTATAATAATATGCCTAAAGGGCTAACAATCTCCTATATATTTTATTTAAAATATTAATGTTTCCAATTTTATAAGACAGTAAATATTAACTTTGTAAGTATTTGATTATAATTCCACTACTCTTTAACTATAAAATAAATATTAACTTTGTAAAACACATCTATAATAATATGTTTAAAAGTTAATATTATTATTTCATAATAATGATGTTAACACTCTATAATAACATTATTAATATTGATGTTATTGTTTTTTTAATGTCATTATTAATATTTTTATTAATAATAGTGATGTTATAATAATAATAATATTATTATTATTAATATCTTATTTGTTAAAAACAGTTTAAGTATCAACAAATCTAGAATTTAGACATAATTATTAATATTAATATTACATAATTATTTATAAAAAAGAAAATTTGCAATATAATGTTATTTAAACAATATGTTCTTTATGGAGCTTAAATCCCTAACATAGTAATATAAAACTTAGTAATATATGAGAATCCATAGCTCTTAAGTATCTCTAACAATTTGATATGTATTGATTTTAATATGATTTTAATATTGTTGAAATTTTTTTATTTAATTTTATAAATAATATAAATTTACAAAAAAAATTATAAAATTATTTTAATTTTTAATAAAAATAAATTTATTTATATGAAAACAACATAGATATTTATATTTTTTTAATAACTATATATACTTTATATTTTAATTTTAGAATGATAACACAATAGGAAGACAATAAGAGTTGTTCTATTATAAGGCTATAATTTCAAGCACTAAATTACAATAAGACAAACTAATACTTGCGAGTTTGCACCTTGGCTATTTGTATGAGAATACTTTAACTTCATATAGTAAAACACGGCCAGGCCAATAAACATCTACCAAAAATATGAACTAAACTGTTGTTCAAGCAAGAAATGCATTACTACACATGTTATTAAATACTAATAATGAAGGCAGTGCTATGGCTTATTTGAATTTAAACAAAAATAATTATTAATACCAAATTAATGCTAAGTCATGAAGTTGAAAATAAACTTGCCTAGACATTTATCATAATAAGATATATTTGTGAAGTAATAATTTATAATTTCTTTCTATAAATTTCTTTTTTTATTTCATTTTTTTGTTATTCCTAATATCTACATAACATTATAATAATTTTAAAGTATCTTAAAATAATAAAATAACTTTAATACAATTGTTAGTATTATTAGCATAGATTTATCTAATAAAATAACATTAACACAATTGTTAGTATTATTAGTATAGATTTATCTTATAAAGGGAATTTTAAAGAGACTCTACCAAATATATTTAGAAGAATCAAATCTCTCTGAATGCAATTTTTTCCTCAACATTTACACTTACATATATATATATATATATATATATATATATATATATATATATTAAAATTTAATTTAAATCTACATATTATTTTTTATAATATTGTATTCTTAGAAAAAATACATTTATCAACTTTAAAATAAACATAAAAAAAGTTATACATTTATCAACTTTAAAGTAAACATAAAAAAAAGTTACAATGCCCCAGTAACATTATTATAATTTTAAAATATATTAAAAAATTAATTTCAATAAATTCTGATTAAACAAGGTAATATTATAAAATCCAGACAACATTCTAACACAACACAATACATTAGAACCAATCCAAAAGACACATTATTGAATCCACTTAGAACCAATCCAAAAGACACATTATCGAATCCACTTAGAACCAATCCAAAAGACACATTATCGAATCCACTTAGAACCAATCCAAAAGAGAAAAACCATTCACATAAAACCGTTTTATGATGCAATCACAAATTACTCCGACATACATGTTGAAAAGCAAAACCAGCAAAGGGAAATACACCAATCACAAGTCCTCAGTCTCTGTGTACAGATGAGATTTTGTGTTATTCCAAACCCTCTTACTTTTCTTATGAGTGTTTTTCTCGATTATCATTATCATATAGTAGTTCAAAATAAAATGCACGAAGGAGACGAAATTAAAGATTAGTTTCATATTGTTCTATTTCCGACAAAGCTACAAAATACTAATTATAAAAGTAATGGTCACCCCGTAAAGCAGTTCTGCATTGCCCTTTGAGCGGTTTGCAATACCATTTTTCCACATGCAGATGTATCATAAAATGATGCATGTGATACTGGTTTCATACCTCAACCACCCATCATCCTGATCTTTAGTGCATGTAGACAATGTGGGATGAATCGAGAACCATCGATCCCTTCCTTATGGCTCTTTCAACGACGGAGATGATAGACAAAAGAATCAACGGCGATCATGGAGCACCACACCATGGGCCATGGAACGTGGTAGATGTAGAGGCAGGTGGGAAATGCATCCACTTATTTGACGATGATCAGACCATAGAGGGATGTAATATGGGAGATCAAAGGACGACATTGTCTCCGCATCATGGAAAGTGCACACTCAGTAAAGGGGAAGGTGGTCGAGGAGGCGAAACCACCTTAGCAGGTGTCAATTGATAGTTGATCCGCATGGAATTGTGAATGGGAAAGAAAACCACTGTTAAAGGTCACAGATACAACCAAAGAGGTAAAGGACATGTGATCTGATGGCCTCAATTTCAACACGTGTGATCAATGACTGAAAATAGGGTATGTTTGGAAAGTTGCAAGAAAGATAAGGAAAAAAGTCTATATAAAATAAAAAGGGCAATCAAAATCAACATATTATCTATGTGTCACTGTTCTTAGAAGCTTTGAAGACCAGTGGAAACTTCCAGTCGCGGCAGAAGAATAAAGGACGTGTCTACAATAGGTAGGGTCTGGTGACCTGCCTTGTATATTTCAAAGAAATTTGTTTTTAAAAGGAGTTTAAATGGAAATTGTGCACGATGTAGACCCCTTTAAAGCTAAAGATGACCTAGAAGACAGGGATGCAGATGTTTATGATACCCTAATTAGGTTGTCAGTCGCTGAAATTAAACTTAAACTGACGAAATTACTTGAAGAAGGCTTAGACGTTCATAGAATTCACCAGTCCTCCCTGTTGTCTTTTTGCCCAGACCAAACCCCGTCTTTTCCAGAGTTTGTGTTGTGGTGTGTTGTTAATTACTCCAGAGACGAGAGGACTGTCTTAAATGGTCAGAAAACCAAAGTTGTCTACAAAATAGAACCCTCGATTGTAATGGAAGCCCTAGACATTAATTTATCGCAAACCCTTAAACCTGAAAGTTTTTTCTGAGACCTCCGTTATCGATTATTACCATCAATCCCTTCCATAGAGTAAAGAAAAATTTCCGTCCACCTGCCTTAAACCAGAATTGAGCATTTCCGATGTCCCTTACCCTATAGATGTTTATTTATTTGACGAGAACACCCAGCTGGTTTTGTCATTGTTGTCTTTAGTTTTAGCATTTGATACAGACATGTATGTGAGCGAATTTCAATTGAGCCTTCTGTATAGAATGAGTATGAGTCCGCCGAGAATTGATGAAAGTCAAATTCCCCGAATAAACTTTGAAGAGTTCTTGGTTGAAAAAATCCATTGGCAGATGGCCAATTTCCCTGCCCTCATACATTTCAGGTTTCAGTCACTTTTGATGAAAATGGTCATGATGGCCAGTCATGAAGAGTTACATTTTCCAGAGATAATTTTCACGAGTCCATTAGCAAATAATATGTTCAATTATATAAATTATATGCTCTCCGAAGTTTACAGGATGATTTTGGGAGAGAAGATGCCTAGAGTATTTCCAGAGATGCAGACCTCTATGTAGTTAAGTGCAGAATTTGTTGTAGGGGATTGGTTCTTGTTGAAATATAGTACAGTGATTAGGTTATATGGTTTCAAACATAAACCTTATATTCTACAGGCGTTTCTTACTGTGAGGGTTTTCACCCTTGAATTTCTCAGTCAGAAATTGATTATGGAAGACAATAATTTCTTGTACTTCAAACAAGATACAGACATTAAATATCCATTTATAGTTGTCCCTTTCACTATAAAGAACAAAAATGCTATTATCTATATAGAAAAATTATTGAAAGAAATGGAGTTCGAAACAGATGTAGCTATTGAATATGATCCTTTACACATCATATCAAAATGAAGAGTAAGCCATCGCATCAAAGCACTGGATCATCAAGAGGTTGACGGAATGTCTGACAGAGCGAACTGGTTAGAATACGAGGAAAGTAAAGAAATAATCCCCATTTTTTAAGGGAAGGAAATGGTACTGACAGATGCAACGGAAGAAACTGAAAACATGATGGATACTGAGGTGGTTGGGTGTAAAAGAACTGTCTAGGACATAGTTGACCTTGAAAGTGAAGAAGCAGGAAAAGTAAAAAAGTCAAAGGTGGACGGGTAGCAAGAACTGATGGCATTTATGGAGGATGAAAGAAAACCTGAAATCAAAATACCAGAAGACATAGTGAATGAATATACTCTTCAAGAAGCCCAAATGGAAGAAGATGTAAAAATACCCCACAATATAATGGATATTTTTAATGAACATAGTCAGAATAAGAAAGAATCATCTCGGCACACTAGTCAACTATTTCCAAAAGTTAGACATTTATCCAGTACAGAAGTTAGTTTATTTACAAGCAGAAATGTCAAAGAGAATTCTCTAAGATTATCAGTTGTTACCAAGGATAAAATTTCATAAATGAAATTTGATTTGACAAATATTAATGCTCTAGATAAGATTCTGCTACATAGACAAACTGCAGAAGTTATATATGCAGAGTATTTGGAAGCAATCGTGAAAGTTCAAAAGTTAAGGGATATAGCAGACAAATTAATTAATCAGCTGAAACAAGAAAAGATAGAGAATAAACCACAACAATAGCAAATAAAAAAATTACAGTTCGATTTGGTAAATAAAGAGGGAGGCGCAGGAACAAATTTACTTAAGGAAAAAGATAGCATGATTAAAATGTTAAAAAATTAATTGAAGATCCCAGAATTTCAACTTATTCAAGGAGCCAAACTGACCATATTAGAGAAAGAAAAAGAAGAGCTGTCAAATGAAGTAAAAAATGTCACTGCAAAAATGTTGAAACTCACTGAGGAAAAAACTTATTGGGAGAAAGAGAAGATTTATCTGGGAGAGCAATTGGAAGATGTAAAGAGAAAGTTATCAGACTTAGGTCAATAGCATGCACATACAGGTCCAGTTGGAGAAGAAAATGGAGCAGACAGTCTCTTACGAGCTATGTCACAGATAAGTCTAAAGGACGTTGAAATTAAAGAGCTGAAAAATGAAACATAGAGGCTGAAGGAAGAAAATGAAATGAAAGATAAAGAAATTAAAACTTTACAAGGCAAAAATCAAGAATTATTTGATAATAATAAAAGGTTGGCAGCTCGTGTAATAGGACAAGCTACGATGCAAGGGTGTAAGCATTTGGTATGGGACCAAATTATAAAAGAAGTTGAAAATTTGAGGCCATATCTTGATTATATGAGAGTTGAAGAGAAGGTGGTGGAAGATGCTTTTGAAAGTTGCAAAGCAATAAGGGAAAATTTGAATAGAAAACCAAAGGAAACTGCACAGAATATAATTACATTCCTAAATGGTCTAACAGAAGCAGATTTAACAGTCATGAACATAAATAACAGGATTGCAGTTATCACATGGGCTAGAAGGATCATTGGGAAATATACACATGTTGAAAATGTTGAATCCAGAGCTGGAGAAATAAGAAAGCAAGTGGTCAAATTTAAAAGGTTATTTGAAAAATTGATTATCAAAGGATTGCCTACGTTCTGGGATGCAAAGCAGGAATTGATTCCTCGGAATGATTATAAAAGGTTATTGTTTGACATTCGGATGAATCATGAAAAATTTGAACATCTGGATCATTTTCTTACAGGAAAGATTTTAATGGATAAAATGGCAGAAGATTTTGAAATTTTAAATTAGATAGCTTCAATTGGCGAAAAATTCACTCATGTATCTTACATAGATCACATTGAGATGCGGGTCCTGGTGAACAAAATGACCAACTATGATCTACCCACAGACGACCAATGGAGTTACGTAGACAAGTATGGAAGAGTAAAGTACTCAGCTCATTCCTGAAGATGCATTTGGAACTTTTGCCAAGTGGCAAACAATGATGTTTTTATTTTTCAAAATTTGTAATATTGTTTAAAGACTTTTTAGTTAAGACATTTCCAGTTATTACTTAAAAGAAGCAGTTGTGTTATGTTTCTTCCCAATTTTGTATAAAAGACAATGTGAAACATTTTTGAAGGGGTTGGAAACCTTTTGAGAGAAAATAAGTTTTTGAGGTCAAGTTTTTGATGAAGTGAATAAAACGGCCGTATAGTGGAAATACCTATGTTTTGAGACCAGAGATTCATGTGTTAATCATTTTTACAGTATGTCTTTTCCTTATCTTTATATGTGCATGTTTATCTTCTTTGTCACATCCTCCATTATGTTTTTCTTCCATGTTTAAATGAACGTCTGAAATAAATTGGGATTCATACTAGTTATGCCTCAATTTATCGCATTTAAGTATTCATTTATTTCTCCAAAGTTAACAATGGATTCATTCTAGTTCGATGCCCGCTGTTGATAGATTGTCATTATCTCTTTCTATACCACTTGCAAAATTAAATTGAGTGTGATATGATAACTATCTTGCCTCTCTAAAAATCTGTTTGGTATAAATCACTTACTAGTACATTAAATCTGAAATATTGACTCCATGCCCACTGCTTCTTGTTTCCTTTTCAACAAAGTAAATCATTTTGAGAATTTGAGTTGTTTCATATATCTTTAGACTTTTATATATTTACCATAAGTTAACATTACAGATATATATGCATTGAGTTCTTGTTATTGACCAAGACATTCATATAAGTATTGGACTATATTTTGCTGCTATATTTCAAATAAAAAGTAAATATAAACAGTGAACTGCAGCAGGAATTTCTTGAAGGAGCCTATGAAGGATACTTTTGCTCAGCGGGCATAGATTGTGACCAAAAATTTGCAGACAAACACATTTCGAAGGTAGGAAAACGTACATACAAATTCTAACCTAGATGGATAACAACCATGAGGTCAAATATAAAAAGAATTTCCATACAGGGAAATCCATACGTGATCAATTTTCATATAAATGAAAAGATAGTCAAGATCTCGACTATGCACGACTACAAGATTTTAAAGTTAAGAAAGGATTAGAAATGATGCACCTGCTGATGCTGCTGGTGCTATTGGTCCACTAATGCTGCTGCTGCTGCTTGTGAGGCTGTTGTGCCACAATTTTAAAGGAGAGTGTGCCAACAACAAAGGGCAGGGAGGCATTACAAAGAATGGATGGACCGGTTTGAATGCAACGCATCCATCCATCCATAATGTATAGTAACGGCTACTGCAAGAAGGTGTTTTCATATGGAAGTATTCTATGTTGCAACAAAGCCGTTGTCATATTGCAATAGAGTCGTTTTCTATGTTGATACATTTACTTGTTCATTCACTATGTTATTAATCACTATCAACAGAGCCGTTACTTGTTCTATGTTCATTCACTATCTTATTAATCACTGTGCATTACACATTATATTTTACTGTATATTATCATTAAAACTATATCACTGAGGGAAGGGTTGGCTCTCTCGTGTTCTTGATTTTTCAAATCGAGACTGTATCCCTAAGGGAAGTGACCCGCCCGCCCCCAAAATTTGGTCTTCGTGTATCCCTAAGGGAAGTGACCATACATAACCATGAAAAGTCCATTGAAACTGCAATGAAACCGATACTGCTAGTTTTACAACATATATTCAAATGGGAAATGAGAATCATTCATCTGCTTCTATTGCATTACTTCTTGGCAATGGGAAATGAGAATCATTCATTCATCTGCATGTGGGTATTAGGATTCTGGTTATCTTCCTTAGTAGCACGAATTTCCACGGTCGTATTTCTAGCAGGAATGCTCGGTGATTGACATTGAATGCCTAGAGATAACCTACTCCCGCTACCCAGTATAGAGAGTGCAATCAGTGAAGGATTGAGGTATGTATATGCGCAACCCTAATAGGCATCTAAGTATCCTTTCCGGTAGTCTCAATATTCATTTCACCATCTATATAGTATGTTTCGCTATGGTAAGTATTGTACCGTATGCTGTTTTTTTTTGTCTTATTTGGATACTAATAGATTATATTGATTTTGTATTGGTTTTTAACAGAAAAGGATGTAGTTGAAGTTGAAGGAAAACCGGAAAGTCCATGGAGACTTTGCACGGTGACTGAAGTGGAAGAAGTAAAATGCATGCTTAGGTTGCTTCCCATCTGGTTCTGCACAATCAGGTTGCTTCAATGTCCGAGCTGCTGCAATGTCCATGTTTGATTTTTTCCATGTAGTAAACAATTTTTTAATAATATTAATACCCTTCAGATATCACGCCTATTTGTTATTAAGATAATACCATATTGACAATCAAAGTAGTGCCAGAGTAATGAAGGGATTTATCTTGCATTCTGCATTTTGCAGCTGTCATTCTGCAGTTGTAGGTTAACACTCTGTATCTTTAGATTGCATATTTTTATGAGCATTATAGAGTGAACTTCTATTGAAATTTGATGCATGTTTGTGAGTATTTCAGCAAGCAAGTTTAAATCCAAGTCATTATTTCATTTATTTGTAAATCCAAGTCATTATTTCCTTTATTTGTAAATCCAAGTCATTCTTAGGACTCTCCAACAAACATGTTTGTAAATTTGTAAATTTTTTAATATTTCTATAGTTAGTATATTTATTTTAGGATTAATTTAGTCTTTAGTTTATTTAGATTACTTCTAGTATTTTACTTACTTAGATTATTTTAAACCATTACTTGTTGGGTAAACAATCAAAATACAGGAGAAAATTGATCGCTACTCTATATGGTATAAATTGTAGCAATCATATTAATAGGCATCAATCATATTAAAAAAAGAAACATTGTTTACAATTCCACTAATACCAAAAAATTTAAGGTAATAGACTAATAGAAAATAATTTCAATTTCAAGTTGGACAAACTTTGGCACCCATACTTCTAAACTTAGTCGATATTGTAGGTTTGTATTTAAGCTCCTTGTATGACTAATGTTCATTCCAAACTTCATCTTGTTACCGAATGATTGTTGAACAAAACCTGTCAAGAAATGCATTGTGTTGGTAAGAAGGTAAATCAATATTCTCAATAGTGCATTTTTGCAAATGATTAAGTCTACTAGTGTGCCAAATTCAACCTAATTAGGGTATCATAAACATCTCCATCCTTGTCTTATAGGGCGTCTTTAGGTTTAAAGGGGTTTACATCCTGCACAGTTTCCATTTAAACTCCTTTTAAAAACAAATTTCTTTAAAATATACAAGCCAGGTCACCAAACCCTACCTGTTGTAGACACGTCCTTTATTCTTCTGGCGTAACTGGAAATTTCCACCAGTCTTCGAAGCTTCTGAAAACATCGACACATAGATAATATGTCGATTTTGAATGCCCTTTTTATTTTATATAGACATTTTTCCTTACCTTTCTTGCAACTTTCCAAACGTACCCTATTTTCAGTTGTTGATCGCACGTGTTGAAATTCAGACCATCAGATAACCTATCCTTTACCTCTATGGCAGTATCCGCGACCTTTAACAATGGTTTTCTTTCCCAGTCAGAAGTCCATGCGGATCAACTCTCAATTGACACCTGTTAAGGTGGTTTCGCCTCCGCGACCACCTTCCCCTTTACCAAGTGTGCACTTTCCACAATGCGGAGACAATCTCCTCCTTTGATCTCCCATTTCCCACCTACCTCTACATCTACCACGTGACATGGCCCACGCATCTCCCATAGTAAAGCTCCTTGGTGGTTTCCGCATGGCACATAGTGGGTTGGGATACCACCATTGTGTCGATGTGATGCAATACAAGTGCGCCACGTATCCTGATGGTTTATTTACTGCAACCACTTAGAACATATTGCAAACGTGCTTTTTGGTGGTGTGGCGCTCCACGATCATCGTTGATTGTTTTGTCTATCATCTCTGCCATTAGATTTTGCCGAGCATTAACCATTCCAAACTATTGCACCTTTGGGATTCAGATTTAGATCCGTCTCTCGATCGATTACTTCAAACTGACACATATAAATAATTAATTATGATAATGCAATTCAGCTAAATAAAATCTTTGCGTGCACCTGCATGGAAATGCCACACAACGACATGAATGAGTGAGTGTTGAATTTAGAAAATATCTGGATTTTAGTTTTAACGCGCTCACAGTTTTAAAGCATTTCTCTTCAGTTGAGGAATGATTTACATTTTGTTGCATGTCAATCTCAATCCAGAAGAAAGTACACACTGATAGAGCTGATTCGATTTGATTGTTGAGCAAAATTTTAAAAGTATATATTGCAAAATGAAATTCAAATTGACAGACTAATACAATAATTGTAGTTAGATTTGGTAGATTGAGGAGGCCCTACTCATGTCCTTGTGAATTTATTTTATTAGTTGCAAGACTCAGAGTCATGCGTATACCTATGGATTCAATCATGTATCTGAGTGTGATCATATTATTTCCCGGATTTGCTCATAATCAATAAGCCGTATATGACAGAGTCCTCGATGCGTTGATGTTATAAAACTACTCTGCCATTACCGCCCTCATGAGCCTGCAATATATAAACAAAACAATATAAGGGAAAGAATATAAAGTGCAAACAATCCATATAGTCTGAACTTCCAGAGGCCGCATAGAATGACAAAAACTGATTGTCTTTACCAGAGGCCGCATAGAATATAGAGAACTTCAACTGAGGATTGAAATCTTCGAGAACCTGTCTGATGACTCCCGATTCCACCAGCTTCCCGTTTATCTCTTCCAATGTGATGGCCATTATTTCTGATGGCGATGCGATCAGAAATCTCCGAAGCTATATTTTATGAAAGAATTGGTGGCGACAAGATCAAAAATCTATGAAACTATATTTTATGAAACAATTGGATGGCGATTCAAAAAATATTCACCCTTTCGTTTAAACAAATGGACTCCCGCGTGGAAGGATCAACCTTTAGGTCTCCCACAGGCTCAACCTTTCGTTCTCCCATTCGATTAAACAAAACAAACCGCTGATTATTGCTAATCCGATAAAACTTTTGGGTAACCTTTCAGCAAACTGCAAATCTATGTCGTTGGATATATGTGCTCGACAAAGAATATACCTAGATTTCCCATCTTAGCCTTCCATCCTTAATCTCGATTAAAAAGCTGCGATCGCCCTTCATATACACACAAAAGCTCATTGAAGCGCCTATCGGCGAATTATTTCTAGAACACCACCCACAATGCGGATAACGTTTTACGAATGAATTGATACCACACAATTGAGTTTGAATAAAGCTGTCATGGTTTCGCCATAATTTCCTTTCATTTGTCTGCCCTACTCTCCACCCACGTCAGCAAAATCGGATAACTTTGTCCGAGTGAATTGATACCACACAATTAAGTTTCGACAAAGTTGTCACTGTTTTTCCTTTGATTTGTCTGCCCCAACCATTCAATTGTCAACAAAATCTCTCGGCATCTCCAAAGAGACTTCTACACAGAACGACTATATATATATGTATATGTACATAGCCAAGAACACACAACGGATAAAAGACTTTGTAGTCCCATAGCGAGAAATGGATCTGCTGATGTTGTTGCTTCTGTGCTGCATGGCCACCTCTCTGCCTGCAGCAACGTCTATCCATCACTCAATGTGGAAGCCCTATTCCCTGCATTTTGATCTGTATAACCACATGCCCGCTGGATTCACTTCTGAACACATGGCGGAGGAAGGTGGTTTCGTATTATCATCAATGGATGCCAATCATAAAACGGATTTGGATTCTCTCTTGTCCTTCCGAAAGGGTATCACATACGATCCATGGGGAAAGCTCTCCAACTAGATAGCCGAGAAATCTGACAATATATGCTCCTGGTATGGTATTCGCTGCAGGCCACACACCACAAGAGTGGTCGTTATTGACTTTCATAGACGAGAACATTATGAAGGACCATTGATAGGTACTCTTTCCCTGGCTTTGGGAAATCTGTCTTTATTGTGCACTCTCAATCTTTCTGCTAATTTTTTATCTTGAAGAATTCCACCTGAGCTGGGCCAGCTTAAATCGTTGCAAGTACTTGATCTCAGTTACAATGATATCAATGGTTCCATTCCAGTCGAACTTGGCCTATTGCATAGGCTGTGCAACATGAATCTTTCTTATAATATTTTGACTGGAAGAATTCCACCAGATTTTGGCCAGCTTAAAGCATTGCAAGTACTTGACCTGTCAGATAATCATATCAACGGTTCTATTCCAGTGGAGTTGTGCCTGCTACAGAAACTAGAGTACTTGCTTCTCCAGTACAACGAATTCTCCGGCAGTATACCACATCAGGTGGGTAATCTGACTAAGCTTACACATCTATCGATTTATAGCTCTTATCTTTCTGGTTATATTCCTTCTGAAATATTCAGACTTTCCCTCTCCTATCTATCTCTTAGTATTAATTTCACCAGTAGCATACCGAAAGCCATTGCTAATTTGACCGGATTGACTCACTTAGATCTTTATAGAACTGAAATTGAACTCAATAACATGCACATGCTTAAAGGCATTTCCGAAGACAACATACTTGAAGAGATTGCCAACTTGACCAAGTTGAACTACTTAAGTCTCTCAGGAAATAGATTTAGTCGAAACATACCCATTCTTAACAATTTGCATGAGTTAATCTATTTAGAGCTTTCTCTAAACATACTCCCTAGCCATATATTTCAATCCATTTTCAATTTTCCGCATCTAACCACACTATATCTTTATTCAAATAGGCCTACGAGTAGCATTCCTATATCTGTTTTTAATTTGAGTCAATTGGTTAACCTGGATTTGAGTGATAATATGTTCATTGGTTCTATTCCTGAAGCCATTTCTAATTTGAGTCAATTGGTTCATCTATATTTGAGTTATAATATGTTCATTGGTTCTATTCCTGAAGCCATTGTTAATTTCAGTCAATTGGTTAATCTAGATTTCAGTAATAATATGCTCACATGTTCTATTCTTAAAGCCATTACCAATTTAAAGAAGCTTGAAGATCTTGATCTCTCAAACAACAATCTCACCGGGAAAATTCCAAAAGCCATAGGAGAGCTTCATTCATTGAAGTACTTACATTTGGAATTGAACAAATTCATTGGGAAAATCCCAAATAGCATAAGTCAACTAAAGGCTCTCCAAGAACTAAACACATATAATAATAGTTTTTTCTGGGACTATTATTCATAGCATTAATGGTTTGGTTTCACATAGCAGCTTAGATATATCAGAAAACAACTTGGAGGGGCCTATTACCACTGAGGCTTTCCACAATTTGACTTCTTTATCATTTTTCTCTGCTTATTCTAATAAATTTTATGGGACTCTAACTTCATCATTGGCAAATTGTACCTCTCTTTGGTTCATGGATGTAAGAAACAATGGATTTATAGGGGAGCTTCCATATCTTGCAAACTTGGGATTGTTGGAAGTTTTAATCATGGGATATAATAATTTCCATGGTGGTGTTCCTCAATGGATTACAAATCTCACCGAGTTGTTTATATTGGATCTATCCAACAATATATTCAGTGGAAGAATACCATATGATATTGAAAAGCTCAAGAGATTTGGAACAGGTATATTACGGGACGGATATTATCCTAGTGAAATGGAAATTAGCATAAAAGGATTTGAGTATAATCTCTCATATTTCTGGCTTGATGATGTGAGATTTGATTTATCAAGGAATAATCTTACAGGGCATCGGAAGTATGATTAGCTTGTGATTGTTGAATTTATCTAGGAACCAATTGGAAGGGAAAAGACCTACATGCATTAGTAAGCTATCTCACTTGGAGCAGGTGGACTTGTCCATAAATAAGTTGAGTGGAGTAATTCCTTCAAAACTATCTCAATTGTCAATGTTGGCTGTTCTAGACATTTCATGTAACAACCTTTGTGGGACAATCCCAACAGGGAGACAATTTAACACTTTTAGTGAGGCTTCATTTCAAAGAAATAAGTGCTTATGTGGGTTTCCTCTACCACCATGCAATCAAAAGGATAATCCAAAGATTGGAGACAATGACAATGGGAGTATTAAAAGAGGATGGTTGAGCCGTGTAGATGAAGAATTGTCTTTGGTTGCATTGCGGATAGGAAAAGGGATCGGATTCAGAGGAATTATTGCAATGTTCATTCTTTGGGACAAAGCAAAATGTTGGATAATGAATCTCCCTAACAATACACAAAGACCCTTTTATGGTCTCTATCGATTTCCTGCATAACTCAATAGCACTTACCCATATGCCTTACTATATTAATGTATGGAATGTTCTTTATGATGTAGTATTTGGATGTCCTTTGTCCATGTATATCTTGATCAATGTAATGTCATTTGTCCATATATGCCATTGTTTTCATCAATGTAATACCGATATAATACCATTAATGATATAGTATTTGAATTCTAGTTGTCCATATGCATCATTGTCATAAACCTTTCATGGTATAATGTTTGAAAATGAGTACATGTAAAAAGAAATCATTTTTTTAATTATTAATGTACAATGGTTTTGTTGAAATTTTTACCTTTAAAATAAATCACAATGAAAACACATTCTAAAATTATTTTCTAATAAGCTAATAAAAATAAGTGCAATTTCGATATCAATGGCCCTGCTTCTGGTTAAGGTTTCCAAGATTACAGGAAACCAGACATCGTTTCTTTTCATTAGGGACTTTATTCACCGTCGCCGTTCTCTTATTGGAAACAATTTTTCTTTCATTGGACAAGTTTTCAATCGATTCTTTCTGCACGGAGAATTTGATAAAAATGTTAAATAAAAGAATTCTAGACTGTGTAAGATACGAAAAGATTGTGAATATGGAAGCATTCCAGACTACGCAGGCAACGACAATAGTGTAAATAAAAAAAAATATTATTTCTTCACTATCACGTAACTTTTATTTGATTTATTGGAGACAATATTTCCATCGATTTGAGAATTTGTCAAAAGATTCCTGTCTACGCCGAGAATTTGATGAAACGTGAAATGAAGTTTGATATATGCTTACCATTTTACTTGATAAAAAAATGATTTTTTTTCCATTACATATTCACATCTAAAGTTATATTTTGGAAAATCTCCCGCAGTGTTGAAATTTGATATATGCTTGTACCATTTTACTTGATAATTAGACGAAATATTTCCAAGTTATAATTTTTAAACTTGATAATTAGACGAAATATTTCAAAGTTATAATTTTTTAAATTTTAATTTAGGTTTTCAATTTCTGGAAAGATTTGCATTGTTTTTTAATCAATAATTAGACAATTAAAACTTTCTTATCATATCTATAAGCGTTCACCTGCTACAGATTAAGTGGTTGTGCTAGTGTTATATATATATATATATATATATATAAACAGAAACTGAAATAAGATTGTATTAAAAGGTTGAGCACAACGATCATTTATAGAACTTTAAACATCATCAAAATTCTAAGGGAGACTAGCAAAGTCCATTCCATATATTTCTTTGTTGTATACAAAAATTTCCAAATATGTTTTTCATCTACTCTCTATCGCATGGGTGTTATAGAGCCTAATAAGATGCTTACAAAATAGAGAGAAAAAATACATAACAAAATGGGTTGCAGATTGTCATCTAAATCCTATCCTTGCCTATCCATTTTTCCTCAGACTGAGTGAATTACTGAAACTTTGTCCATGGGCCCGGCTTCATTCGAGGGAGACGCTTGACACTGACTACATTGGTTCATTTTGACCAATTGCTCCAAGTCCTTTCCACGTCTTATCTGTAGGCCTCCACCTATCCTCCGTAGGAGCAAGGCATCAATTCTTATGTCTAAAGGGGAGTGCCAAATAACTCCCCTTCCAATTCTCTTACTCGCATGATTTACCATGTCGTCCCTTGCCTTGGTTTTTCCCTAAGACAATGACCCCAATGCTTATTTTTAACAAGGAATCCATTTCTTAGTCGGGAGTTGGGAATCAAGGACTAACATGCATGATCTAGCTTTGTTCCTTGGTTTTCCATATCATAAAAAAATCAATTATTTTCTCGCTTGATTTGATAAAAGGAAACTAATCTTTGATTGATGAGAAGGTTGAGAATTCTCTTTTGTGCCTTTCCACACTTGGAGGGATTGGCCGTGAAGGAATTGAGCATTTTCTGGATTACAATTGTGGAGCCTCCAAAGATGAGGATAGTTGAAATATTTAGCTGAGTAAAAATTTCCATGCTTTGCAATAGGGCCAACCATTCTGCCTAATTATTTTTCTTCATTCCCAATCCCCATGCAAATGATTTCATTACATGTCATTTAGGATCCATTAGATGCTCCTGCCACCCCAGTATTTCCCTTAACGCTCCATCAAAAAACAAAGAATAACAAGATTGTTGTTTCCTTCATTCTTCAAACTCTGTTTTTTCCAGGTGTATCTCCCAATTAGATGTTTACCTTCTACATGTGATTTTGGATTGAAGATAACTCTTCGGAAGAAATTATTTGATCGAACTTGCTTCTAGACATGATAGAGATTCATTATCTAGAATGATCTTTGCATTGTTTCTATAAAGATATTTTTTACTCCAATGGTCGTTTTGCTTGGTTCCACTTTTTTGGCCTCAAAGATTACTTTGTTACGTGCAACTAGATCTCCCAAAAAACATTTTTCGGGAGTACATTCCATACTTTGAAGAGAGTAGGATTCTTTTGGAGGGATCCCGAAAAATTCTCTTTCCATTTACTAAAGAAATCCAGAATTTGTGAGGCAAGGCACAAGTTCCCACGTAAATATCTTAGCAAAATCCCCCAAACCGATTGAGCAAAATTATATTCAAGGAAGAGAAGCTTTATAGATTCTTCTATGTTTTTACACAGAAGACACCATGTTAGTCCTTCTATTCCTTTTTTTCTTAAATTATCTATTGTGAGGATGTCTTTATGAGCCAACATCCAAGAAAAAGGCATTATTTTTTTTAACACTATCTATATTCCATATCCTTTTCCATATTCTAGAAACAAGTAGCTGAGATATATTGGTTAAGAGTTTCTTATACCCTTCCCTTATAGTATACTTCCCTACTCCAGTCCAACCCCTACAATCCTTTTCGCTTTTATGGGATGGAGCTCTTCCTTCAAGCAAGAAGAGGAGCCGATCATATTCCTGAAGCAAATGATATGGGATGTCCAACTTTTTCCAATCTTTCCAAACCCCATAATCCATCTAGTCTAAAAGAGCAAATAAAGTGTGATAACCATTGGAGAAAATCTACAATAGCCAGAAGGTCCAGACTTGAAGAGAGGGGGGGCCTCCCCAAGATACTATCAGTCCAAAGGTGAATTCATTTTCCATTTCCTGGAATATAGTGAAGATGATCTCTGATTAATCCATCTACACATTTACACAGGATCCACATGCTTGTACCTTTTCCTGTTATTTTCTCATCCAAGCATCTTTGCCTTGACCTCCTTATGTATTTTTTCTACAATATTTCTTTCCACCACTCCTTTCCTTCAAAAATAATTCTCCAAAAAAATTTTGTCCCCCAAATCAATATTCATTATTCTGTGTTCCCTTATTCCTACTCCACCATTTTCAATCAGACATCTAATAGTCTCCCATAAAAACAAAATGAAATTTCTTGGTGGTTTACTACCCTCCTTTCCAAAGGAACTTTTAGATTTATTTGCTTATGCTATTCATTACACTTGTAGGAGATAAGAACGTAGTAGAAAAAAATAGGAATTAAAGAGAGAACTCATTTTGATAAGATTAATTTTACCTGCCATGTTAAGTTATCTTATACCCCAAGACTGGAACTTCTCTTTGATCTTCTGAATGATGTTTTTCCATTTTGCTGACTTGATTCCTTTGAGAGTGATTATAAATCCAAGATACTTAAAACATGTCCAATCTAATTGCACCTTAAACCCAAGAATTCTTGAAATAGCAATAAGCATAAAAGGGGATCAATTCCAGCCATATATACTATTTTCTTTTACACTAGCTAGGCCTGTTGAGGCATTTAGAAAAAGATCCAATGAGCTCTTAAATTTACACATGATCTGTTCTAAGGCACTTCTAAGAAGAATGGTGTCATCTACAAATTGTGCATGATGTTTGACTACTCGGGTGGCTCCTCTTGCTATTTTTATTCTTGGAATAACACCTTCTTCTCATTGAGTATTAAGATGTTTGCTTAAGGATTATTCTACTATAATGTATAGAAAGGGAGATAAAGGAAAACCTTGTCATAAACCTCTAGAAGCATTGAATAAGGGAGGTTTCCTGACATTGACAAGGGGGGTAATCCACGATTTCCCAATATAGGATTTTACCCATTTGATGAAAATGAGAGAAAACCCAAATTTTTCCATAACCAAGAAAAGGAAATGATGCATTACGCTATCAAAGGAATTGGCTAGAGCCAACTTTATAGCCATTCCTAACTCCTTCCTATTTAGGCTAGAATGAATAGCTTCTTAGACTATGAGAATTTTGTCAAAAATTTGCTTGCCTAAGATAAACCCTACTTGATCAGATGGAATTAAATTTGGGAGGATTATTTCCATTCTATGAGCGAAATTTTTGGTTAAAATATTGTAATAAGAGGTACACAATGTGAGATGGGTTTAAAACTGTCAATAGAAGTCAACCGAGTGTCCATAGGAATCAAGGATATAAAAGAAGAGTTTGTGGCTCCTCCTATTTTGTCTCTACCTTTCATGTAGTTTAACATCATAACATAGGTCTTTCTTTATAATGTTACAAAACATCCCGTAGAAACTAATTGGGAACCCATCTTGACCACGTGCCTTGTCTAGACAAAGAGACCAAATTGCTTCTTGGGATTTATATTCAAGAATTGGCTTGCGTAAAATATCATTTTCTTTTGAGGAAAGCATCCTTGGGATGGATTCGCACATAGAGTTAATTGTGATTGGATCAGCTTCCTCTCCTTCTATATGCAAGCCCTTGAAGAAATGAAATGATTCATTTTTTATCTCATTGTGATGAGATAATGTATTCCCATTCTCATCAATCAGTTCCAAAATTGTATTTTTCCTAAGCCTTTCTCTGCATTCATTATGAAAGAACTTAGTATTTATGTCCCCCTCCTTTAGCCACAGGCTTCTAGATCTTAATATCCACTCCTCTTCTTCCTTATGGGATAGGGACTGAATATTACAATGCATTTCTTCCTCCCAGTTTTGAAAAAAAAAATTGTTACTAACCTTCTTTCTATTTCTTTTTGGAACTTATCCAAAGTCTCTTGATCAAGTCTTCTCTCATGACGTGGGTCCTTTTAGTTTTTTTTAGCCTAGTGCTTAAGATCCCATTTAATCATCTCATCTTGGAATCCTAAATCAAACTTGGAGGTCCTTCAACATAGGTGTCCCAAGCTTGACATATAATATCCATAACTTCTTCTGATTTTAACCAAACTGCATTAAATCTAAAAGGAATAGGGCTTTGATTCTCCAGACAAGAGAAGAATAACGAAATCGGATTATCATAAAAAATACTGAGGGAATAATTTTAAAGGACAAGATTAAAGGATTAAACATAAATGAGTTACTTACCAAGAATCGATCCAATCTTGCATCAATATGGCTTGGCATGATTCTTCTGTTGCTCCAAGTATATCTTCCTTGTTTGGGTTTGAGGTATGTCAAGTTCCATTCACTTTGCAGATCTTCCCTATTTTTCCCAAACGGGTCGCTAACTTTAGATCCTCTTCTTCTTTCACAAGGGGAAACAATAGTATTGAAATCCCCAGCAATAATGCATTAATTTCCCTGAATTCCAATATCCCCCAAAGATGAGAGAGACTTCCAAAAATATATTTTATGGATGTATTTAATGGGTCCATTCAAATTACAAACCCTTGATTTTTCATTGTTTTCCATCACCTCCAATTCAACTAGAAACTAATTTTGATTTTCGAGGCACGAGATTAACTTAAATTTACTTTTATTCCACCAGGTTACTAAATCTCTTGAGGCTCCTTGTGCCCTCACTACTAGCCCTTCTCATTTTTTCCGTATTTGTCCCATTTGCTTGATACTGGATTCCTCATCCATATTTGTCTCCTAAATTAGAAAGATGGAGGCATTTTTGTGTCTATACATATTCTTTATTGCTTCCAATATTTGCTTCCCTCCTAACCCTCTACAATTCTAGGACACCACTTTCATCATTCCTTGATATTTGGTGGAACTTGTTTGTCCTTCTTGTCCTCCCTTTCTCTTTGTAGTTGATTCCCTAATGCTACAATTATAATATGTTGGTCTAGACTAGTTTTCCGACCCTCCAGCTTGTCCCTAGTTGTTTCCATTTCTCTATGGATCCTATTTGTATTTCTTCCCTTTTTGGAGTGGGGATCTAGTTCCTCTTCCTTGCTCTCTAATGTCTCTTCCTGGTTGGATTTTTATCTAGATGTAGTGGTTGATCCTCTAGAATTTCAATACTTTCCTCTAATTTGATTTCCATATAGGGTTGCGAAGGGAGAGTAGGAATATAGTTTTATTCTTGTCTTATTTCAATTCGAATCGACAAAGGTTCCTTATCCCTAATTTTCTAAATTATTTGATGGGCTTGCTCTTCTTCTTCTAATTCTTTTTTGAGGTTGGATAAAATCTGAAATTTGTTTGATTTCACTGACTTTTTATGTGTATTCTGTTGTGGAATGATTCATGCTTTCTTCCCTTTCTTTGTAACTTGATTCCATTATTCTTCTTGTTCACCCTCTAGCTTGTGCAGTTTTTTGGGGGACAATGCTTTGGGAAGTGTCCATACTAATTTGGTTTCACTGGATGATGTCAGTAATATGTCAAACTCTTTGGAGAACCCACTCTATTAGAGTTTGTGCAATTTTCCTTCTGCTCTAATTCTCTCCCCTCTTAACAACTTATGCCTACTGCTAAGGCAAGAGAAAAGGGATCTCCAGTTCCTAACATTTCAAAAGGTGCATTATTTGGCCTTGGTACATTGCGCCTTGGTGTTGAAGGACCATTCACAAGTGGATAATCAAACACATTGCATTCAGAATGACCATTTCCTTGCAAGTCATAAACATTTTTAGCTTGCTCCCTCTTTTCCTCTCTCTCTGTGCATGGAGAGGTCCTAAGTTCATTTTACCTAGTTGGTTCTTGTCTTTATCTATGTAACAAGAATTGAGATGTAACCGTTGGTTTCCAACCCCAGCTTCTATATACAAAATGTTAAATTTCAGAATAGCAATAGTTGAAGGATAGAGCACACACCATTAATGTTTTTTTAAACTGAATTCTATATCTTTGTATTGAATGATAGTATCTATTTGTAACACAAGCTTGTGACAAAACTATACAACAGTATCTATTTATAACACAAGCTTCTGATGGAACTAGAGAATAAAAATGAAGATAAACCTTTAGTTTTTATAAAACTAGCTTAAGTTTAACTAAAAAGGAAAATCCTAGAAGCACTAAAAATAACTCAGAGCTAAAGCTCTGCTAAAGATAAACAAAAACGTTTTTAAGAAACAAACTTACCATATGTTACCAGAAACAAGAAATGGGAAACAAAACAGAAAACAACAATGGAATGAGAAATAGAGGTGATATGGTTTTGATATGGGAAATGGTTCCCCTTGCACTACGCATAGTATAAATATGACAGATGATTTAGTATATCCAAATACATTCATGAATTATACATAATTTTGTGTATTCCATAAAACCACTTTGAAGACCAAAAAAGAGAGGTTTGACTAGAGTTTGTTGTAGAGGTGTGACCAGAGTTAAAGTTTGGCATGAAATAGGAAATCCTTTATAGGTTGGGTAAAAATTTGACTGTTGTGACTCTTGTTAGAGAGGTGTGGCCCAATTTTGTTGTAGAGGTTCAAATTACTAAGAATCCTCCTAAGCGAGATTGCTTCATAGGATGCACCAATTGTTTCTTTGTACTCTACTTTTGTGGAAGACAATGCAATGGTTGGTTTCTTTTTGCTACCCCATGGAACCACCCTTAATCCCATATTGGATGAATAACATGTGTATATTTACTTTCACTTATGCAACCTGACCAATCTCAATGGGTGTGACCAAGCAACTTAATGTTATTAGTTATATTTGTGCACATACTTAAGACCCGAGTGCAATCTTCTAATCTTGTGAGGAAATAGGATTTTGACAAATATTCTAAGCAATCCTATGATGAGATGTGGAAAGTCAAACCAAGAGATGGTATACAACCCTTTCAAAGTATTTACACAAATTAAAGACACCAAATGATTGGTAACCATTACCATTCCTAGTATAATATTGGCATGCAAGGAAAACCTAAACAAGAACGCAAAATCATTCATTTGTCAGTTTACCCAAAAGAACTCACTTAGTGGTGGGAATGGCAAGGGTTTTACTTACCTCCACTTGGAAAATGAAACTTGAACTTTGAAATGTTTCTCCTTCCAAGCTCTTGACATTCTCCATAAGTCCTTACATTCCTTATACACAGTGGTCAACAATGAAAACTTCAAGAACCATCATCGAGAAATGCAAGTCACACACAGGTGTGAGAAGAAAATATTTAAAGGAATGTTGTAAAAATGGTTCCAAAAATAGTGATGAGGGTGGACAACAAGCTTTAACTCTTATTCTTCCTCCTTACATTATAGGAGAACAAGCATTTCTCCTAATGTTCTAGAATCTTGTTGTGATTGATGCTCTTCTTTTTTCCCATGTGTTGACCTCCACCTTTCTAACAGATGTTTTTTATCTTCATTATTGATAGTAAAGTCGGGCAAGTCAAGAAACCTACTAAATGAGTGTGATGGGGAACTGAAGCTACTTCCACAACCCCCTAAAGTCTTGGCAACAGGTGTATAATCCTCTGGGTATACACCTCCATAGGCTCTTACTGACCTATTTGATGAGCTTATATTTCCATCAAAACCAGTTACAGATGTTAAAGATTCTGCACACCTAGGTATATCAGTCATCAGATCTCTAGTTAAAATTTCCCTTACCTGTCTTGCAATCTCTTTAGCAACTTCTCTTGGATGTTTAGGTTCACTGGCAAAACATTCCTAGAAACCTTCAATAACACTCTAAGATTTATCCTTGCTAGTTTTTATGGGATCCATTTCAAGCGCTACCTGTTTTTTTTTAAGATAATATTGACTGCTAGTTGTTTCAATTTCTTTTGTAGATTTGCTGCAAGTTTGGCATCTTAGAGATCATCTTGGGGATGTATCAGCTTGAACATATTGAGCCCTTCCCGGACAAGCCTTTAAGACAACTATCTTAGTTGGAAAAGAACTAGAATTGCTCCTACCATTACAACATGTTTCATACTTCTTAAACTGATCATGCATTAGGTCAGCTAATATTGATCTAGTTGGAGGTAAGCTCCAAGCTTCTTTTGTTTTTTTTTGTCTACAAAATCAATAGGTACAGTAGGATTCCTAATATGTTTCTCAGTTTTTGTCCTAAGAAGCTACAGAAGCTGGCAATGGTGCTGCATGGTTCTGGGCTAGAGCCGGGGAAACAGATGGTGGGGCCTAATAAAGCATGCAGAATAACAAGAGTTGGTACAATTATTTAAATTTATATGAATTAATTCTGCAAAATGAAATGAAACCTCGGGAAGAACTAGAATATAAGAATTTTTTTCAATCATGTCGAGATACCTATGTTGACAAGGCACTAAATGTTGATGCTTTAATCTATAAGAGATGAAATATGAATTTTAGAAGAATAAATTCATCTCTGAAACTATAAAATATGAAAGAAAAAATTTAACCAAGAGAAACCATGGCCCATGCATGACAACAAGAAAATGCTACAATCATGACTGCGACATAACTTCAAAAAGACAAATATAAAAATCTTCAATATTAAATTACTAAGAATTTATGGGTCCCTATCCTGATAAAATCCCAAATAAAACTTTGAAAAGTTCAACAACAAGCTGATAAGTACCATTTTTAAACATGTTTGCTTTACAAATTTCACATACTCACATTGCCTAGTTTGTTTCATTAAATATTTTCATATATCAACAGCAGGCATAACTTATGCCCAAAGTTTAGTTTCATTAGAACAATAGTACTAGAGAATAATAACTTAAATAGATTGTTTTTTTAGAAATGCTTCTTATATTTCATTTTGAAAATTAAAAAATACATCGAGTATACCACATTGAGTGAAAGCATAAACACAAAAGTTACCCTCCCTAGATAGGCAAGGAGATAGCATGTCAAGTTTAACTCCCATTCTAGGAGAATCTATATATTTCCTGAAAATGTTAATTCTCACCAAGATCTATACAACGAAATTAATAACAGAGGTTACCCTCCCGATGTAATAGAGTCCAGCTAGCACATTAGCTTCAAATCCCATTCCAAGAAAATCCACATCTCTCCTGAAAACACAAATCCTCACTGAGACCTGTACAACCAACATTGATCTAAAAATCATGATTTCTCCTAACTTAAACAGTTGCACTACATCTCATTTTCAATAGAAGGAGAATGACTGGCAACTTTAAGACTATCTACACTTCTTGCTACCCATCAGACCATCCATTTGTCCCCAACAAGGACCCCATTACAATGAAGAGATGCAAGAAAGGGAGTAGTTTATTCCATAGCAACCCATGCCAAGAAGATCTGGCTTTGCAACTCCACATTAAATGTTAAGTGTGTCAGCTTTAACTCCCATTACAATAAAATCAACATCTTTCCTGAAAATGCAAACCCTCACTGAACATTGCAGTCTATTTTTTTTTTAAGTGCTAATATAGCTCAGAAAAGAAAAAAAAATTGAAATATTCATCTCAAAAATCAACCCAATATACAAATTTCATTCAAAAACCCACGAAACTATTAAGGACAAATAAGAAACTACTTCATTCCAATGTACTCCATTGCATTCCAGTGAAGATCTCATCAATCATCCTCATCTCATGCAATGTCTTTCTCAAGGGATTTGCAATCCCATAGTTGACTTTGAGAATTAGTAATGAGTATTTAGAGCATGATAGAATAGGTTAGGATCAACCTTCCTATACTTCCAACTCTTTTTCCAAAGCCTGTTATACTAAATGATTCAACTATACTTTAGTGTTTGGGCTCAAGTTCAGATTTATGGTTGATGAGAAACATGCTAGTAGTTCTTATGAAACCTTGGAAGATTTATAGGTGAAGGGATTCCCTTTCCTAATGTCCCACTTGTTCTGTTATGGCTATCGTTCAAGTTTAAAGCAACAAACTGGAGTATTGACTACCAAAAGATTAATTTATATAGGTGAAAAAGAATAACGAGTCGATTTGGAAAGAAGGAAGTATGGGCTGCAACTGAGAACACCTATTTTTCCCAAGATGCCCTTGATACCACCTTGTCACGCCCCTCCTGATTTCCAAAATGATGAGGAAGACAATGTGGTAGGAAAAATTATACCACTAATATCAATCAATATTATAGGCCTTTTGGGCCATTGATGAAGCATTTATTCTACTTGATCTACAAATATAATATCATATAAATAGCACCAACTTCTGTCCCTAAGATAGATGTATGATGCCCTAGTTTATGGAGGCAGATAAGTGCCATTTTTAACACACACAACCACATTTAAATCTACATGCAATTATAAGGTATGGAATTAGTGTCCAAAAGAACACCTTCTTTGCTGCCAAGTGCCTATATTAGAAATATATTGGTCTAAAAATGTTCATCAAAATGTTGCCAATGCCCATACTCTAAACATGAAAAGTTGACCTACAAACAAACAATTTCGGTCTCGATAGTACTTTTCCCAAGCATGATCTAGTTCTCTGCTCATTAGGTCTGAACAAGCAAACAAATCAAGGTGTTCCAAATTAAGAAATTCATTCACCAACACCCTCAGTCCTTTTGGAGACAATTTTCAAAACTACATTTTCAGGTATTTTAAATTTTGGATGAACTTTGCAAACCAAGTAACCTCCTGATATCCACTCTAACAATAAACATAGATATACTTGGTATGAACTCCTTGTTTTAGAGAGGATCTGAGGGTGTAAGTCATGTTCCTCTTCACATTGGCCAAATTCTTACAACTAAGTCCAATTTTCTCTAATTCAACACAATATATATTGTGACAGTAACTAATATCAACTTAATTTTGCTACTTAAGGCCAGTACTTCTAAAATTTTTTAATGATGTGCAAATCAAATGGATAATTCAATCTTCCTTGTGCTTGAATTACATAGCATGGAGTGCATATGCTAATCGTTCTTCCCTATTTTGTGCATTCTATTAATGATGGTTTAAAAAATTATTTTTTTGTTTCGGTCTTTATGTTGGCAAGCGTGGGTATGTTGTTTGGTCTGCTGGGTAAGCAGTTTCTATGCCATATTATGGTCATCATTGTAATTTCTTGAATTAGCAATTTGGTTTGCTGTTATAATTACAGTATTGGTAGGTATTTCCATAACAAGTCCCTTGCTGCACTACTAAATTGAGTAATAAAACTTCTTGGAGTTCAAAGGATAGTCTTTTGGTTACCTAGAGTTGTCATTTTGGTAGCAGAACCTTTCTTTCCTTGTGTTTTTTCAAGATTTTAGCTAACACAGTTAAGACTTGAAGTATCTGCTTTCATATTTTATCATTTAGCAAATAAAACTACAGCTCCATAGTTAAGTGCATGAGAACCATGGGATAGGCCAATGGAAAGGACAAAAGGTGAGGGGAAATGTCCAAGATAACAGAATTGTTGGAGAAAAACCATAAACAATTTAAATATATTGAGAAGTTGATGAAAGAGAATGGATATTTTTAGTTCAAGCTCCAATAGCAAGAGGAGGTTCTTTCTATGCATGATTGAATAACTTAATAGAGTTACAAAGCCATTGTCTTGAATATGACAATCTTAGTTGTGAAAGCAATGAAACAGGCAGAAGAGTGCATGAAGAAGTTGTATGGATACTCTACTTCCAAGGAGGAGTTGTTGGGTTAGTGTAATGTACCCACCCTTGGACCCAATGCAAGAAAGGGAACGCGATGCCATTCTATGGGGCTTTTCATAAACTTAGCCAATTCATTAGATGCATACAGTTAAAAACAAATGTGTGCGGATGTAAATCTAACAAATAAGCACAGTGGAATTAAAAACTCATCCACACACATATTTTATATGCATACAACATATCAAAGACAATCATCAATCTAAACATTGCAGAAGTAAATGCATAGATAGCAAGACACTTATCTTTATGGTGAAATGGCCTTAGACAACTAGCTATGTTGCTGAAACGTTCCTCCAAACCGCAGGCCTTTTCCCAGCCTGTATTATTTCAGCACTCAGAGACCACCCCCGAGTTGGCCATGATATCTACAAGGAAAAGGGGACTCTCAATCTCATCACATCCCAAAGCAATGGATACCCATGTCAACCCCCAACATTTCTTAACATACAGAAAACTCAAAACTGAGCATGGATACACATAACAACAAAATCACAATTTCTGGGCATGAAGAAAAAGCGTTTGGCAACCAAAAACAAAATGGCAATTGGGGAATCACCCTAGGAGAGAAAAACCGTTTCCAGAAAATGTTTGTGGCACTCAAGGGACAAAAACAGCCTCCATAAACCCCAAATTCGTGGCTCCCTTCCTTCTAGCCATTGTGCAATACCAAAACGAGTTCCCAGGCATGGAAAATGCAGGAGATAGATGAAAAACGTGATGGGAAAATCCCCAGATAGCTCAAACTACATGAGAGGGAAAACGCTTGGGCATTCAAGGGCCAAAACGACCTTCACACAGTCATTAACTGCTAGCAGGGAACCAACACGATTTTTGGGAAAAACCGTGACAGGTTGGCACCCAAAATTGGCACATACACAGTCACACAATTGATGGAAACATTAAAAAATGACTTATGAGGTAGGAGATAACTACTGGGTTCACAAAAATGATTTTTCCATAATGAAAACCAATTCTGGAAATTCAAAAATGATTTCACAACAATAAGGAAACAACGAGCTATCAAACTTATCTATTGAGCTTCCCAATGGCTTCTCTTCTTTCCCCACAGTCTATCCTTCACAAAAACGGGATTCTCAGCTTGAAACCCAGTGAATTGACAGCATACTCCATGAGAGAAACGCCCAGCAAGCTCCAAAAACGTGAGAGAGAAAAAATTGATCATGAATAACGGCTTGGGAGGGAAATTCGTCAGTGTTTTCTTGCCCAAGAAGGATAAACACAATTTTCCATGAGGGTGGCTTTCCCATACTCGAATTTGGACAGCCATACCTCCCCAATCCCTAAGGCATTAACTACTTCACCCAACTCTTGGGAGAAATGAATGATTGGGCATCAAAGTCAACATGGGTAGTTGATGGTTGATGGGTTTTCTCATTGACACTTGGCTTGACTTCATTGGATCAAGGGTTTGAATATTTCCCTCCCAATTCCTTGTAACATCATGCCCCCATCTCTTATTGCATTGCATAGCTAGTCGTGGGCATTTTTACATTAAAATGCATATTTACAATTCCCATGGTTCACTAGCACATGGGTAGCATAATATCAAATACTTGCCTCTTCTAGATCGAGTGTTCACTAGCGAGGCCTTAGCCTTGAGCTCCACGCTAGGAATCATACATAATATGCATACATTATTTACATTATAGCCCAAAATATTACAAGGGTCAAAATGGGGGACATTACAGTTAGTGTGACAATAAATTGGAAGAAGAACAACAACAAGAAAAATCCACCACTCACAGAAAATCAACAACAACCTAATATGTGGGGACAATGACTAAAGTTGGATGAAGAGCATTGAAACTCTACATACACGCACTAGCTATGGGATGAGAAGGGAAATTCATATACAATCTCCTTCCATAGGCATAGAGGATGTGATTGAGATAACAAGTAATAACATGCACAATGCAAGCATAAAATATTTGTAAAGCCTAAATCCTAAGCCGATAAAAAGCACACAACACCCTAAACAAAAGAAACACAACCACCAACATGTCAATTCAATGCACAACAAATGCCTCCCGTGTATTGTTTCAAAGCACAAGATCATGTGCAACAAGCCCATGATGAGTAGCCAATGCCAACCCAGTAGAGAAAAAATCCTCTTGGAGAAGCTCCATGGACGTTGATGTAATCGATAACCATAAAGACACCTCCAAGCCACCATTGCATGAGTCAAATAAGGAACCAAATTCAAAGATATTATGGACATGATAGTCCATTGTCATATTTCCTAAACATGTCAATACTCTAATTCTCTTCTCCCCTTTATTTCTAATCCAATCTGATCATCATTGTCAGCATCATCATCATTGTCATTGTCATCGTCATTGTCATATAAACACATCATCCTCATTCTCATAATCTTCATCATCATTATCATCGTCATCATCATTGTCATCATCATTATCTTTGTCATTGTAATCATCATCATCATTATCACCTTCATCATCATTGTCACTGTCATCATCATCATCATCACATCATCATCAACAATATCATCATTTCCATCATCATCATCATCAACAATATCATCATTTCCATCATCATCATTGTAATTCCTCTCAAGGGCATTAAGAATTTTAATCTAATTAAGTATTTATTTTATTTATTTATTTTTGAAATGTATAAGAGTGTCAATACAAGCTCAATATACATCATGTAACCATAGCAGCATATAAACAACACATAAGCATTTTACAATAGCATCTAACAAATTTTCAACATTCTATAAACAATTTGAAACCACAAGAAAAGTACCTCGATATAAGAATGTGACGAAGTCCAAACTGAAGCAAGCTTCCTTCTTCATCTCGAGTTGCTTCTATCTTCATTTCCCAAAGTGGAACCACGGTTTACCTCCCAACCAACTAGGAGCCTAGCCGGCTCCCTAGCCCCAGGAAGCCATCTAAATGGTCCCATCCAAATGTCTCTTGGCCCTCCGTGCCCGAGACCCCTAGAGAACAGAACAGTGATGCACTAGTAGGCTATGTATCAAATCTTCCAAGAGTTCTCAAACTCTTCCAACTCTTCAAAACTTCTCATACCCCAAAATACCCAAAAATTCTCCATCCTAGAATATTCTCACCAAAATAATCTTCAAGAGAAAAAGAACCTCCCTCCTTCCACTCTCAAGTCTCATATTTATATCAAAAATCCTCATCCTCCTCCTCATCCATCAATAAATTTCCATAAATAATAATCATCAATCAAATAAATTCATTTTCTCCAAAAAATAGAAATTTGATTTAAATAATTAAAATATTAATAAACATGGATGCAAAGTCTCACTTCTCATGCTTCCATCTTAATGCAACTATGACAACCATTTTTTTAAAATTTGTGCAAATCCTAGTATCTATCCATTTATTTATATTATCCTTTCATTCATAAGTCAAATAAGATATTTTCATATACTATATTATACTATGACCTATTTTATATTATATGTATATAATTATATATGTTATATAATAATCCAATCAATTTATATAAATCTAAATCATATTAAACAAGTCAACAAACTCATACTTTCAACACACAAGTAATGCTTTCATCAATTCGTCAACCAAGTTACTAATAGATAATATAATCATATTAATTTATTCATCGATCGACCAATCATAGTAATGTAATCACGAATTGACATATGCATGGCCAGTGCACACGTTTTAAGCGTGCGTACTAATAATCACATTTAATGCTCCTAATAAATCATTATTACATCCTCACAAACAACATATAGAAGAACAATTAAACACTGCATCATTCATCATTCATAATCATTCATACAGAAACAATAAGACAAAATTAGATAACATAATGGTGAAATCAAACATATAATCATGATGGTTAATAACAATCAAGAACACAATCCAATCCATCATTGGTACCATCCATCACATCAGTAATCGAGCCCCCAAATCACCACTACTTCCATCTCCTGACCTCACCATCGCGTCCTCTACTACAATATACTATGGCATCGACTGCACGACCTAACCATATATAGAACCCGTAAGCGGAAGTGTCGATCGACTACATCGATCAAGCTTCCCCAGCAGGCATCCGCTATTCGTCATCACACGTCTAGGGGAGTGCACTACACAAACCTCCCACGACTCTAGGTTTCGGGGAATAAACGGTGGGAATTTCCTCCACCCCCCCCTAATAGTACTAGGGTCAACACCCTACATCAACCATACTGTGCCATCACTGTTCTAGGGGGTCCCGTCATTGAAAAACCACTTTGGGGAAAGTAACAATCCCTATCAAAACTCACACTCAACCACACGTCATAGAAATATTGGAATTCACAATTAAATAGCATGGACTTTGATATAACATCATTATACTTATGATGTTCAAGACATCTCGTGCCCTTTGGAAATATAGGAATCCGCCTATCTCATAGCCAATCAACATGCGGAATAGTTCATCATTAACATGAAACATATATATAGCCATACCCAACTCTTTCAAGTGCCAATCCATATCACTAATACGATATTTACAAATAATCATGTAAGTTCTTTTTGCAACAACTAAATTAACATTCTACACATGGATATTCTATATTAAATTTGCATGTTCAATATGAAGTAACATATTCATTTCCATTAATGAATTCAATAGTAAATTCTACTTACCATACACACCTCAAGGGAGTCCACATGTCCATATAACAATAGTCTTAATCAATCTATCCTAGTCAACATATAATAAGCAAATAAAATGGTAAGCTAAATCACATTAGAGTTTTTAATTATCGATTGTCAAGATATGGGGCATTACATACACCCACCCTTTAAGAAACTTCATCCCGAAGTTATGGTCATTCAGAATTTTAAGAAAAATCTCGATACCATATCTCTATTCCTTCTAATTAAAATACCTTAGCCATGCTAGTACCATGAGACCTTCACATGATCAACATGTTGTTATTATATAATGTTACCTCTTCCATCACATAAGATGTGTTCTCAAGTTACACTTTACATGTTATACACACAATTGATCTAACTTCATCAAGGTTTATCACTTCATTTATTCCTATTTAGTTAACATATAATCATAATTTGTTGTTGTTTTCTATATCATAGTTCATAAGAAGACCTTGTCTCCCATATAGCATTTCCTTAGGTTCAAGGTGTATTGTTATGATTATTTATCAATTCTTAGTTTTACTTATCTTCTTTCTAAATAACACCAATTACTTTTTCATTAGTAAATTTAATTAGATCTAAACCTCACTAGTATCTTGAATGATGTACTATATAACAATTTCAATAGCATCATGTTTAGCCACATAGCATACATTATTAGTCAACACTTGACAAATGAGAACTTTTACTGGGGAGTCTCATGTCCTACGCAAAGTACTTACGGTTTTAATTTTAATACATAGATCACTTCCATCCCTAAGGTAATGACTAAATTGTCCAATAGTGCCTACTAACTCTCTTTACTATTTATCATTGCTTATCATTCCAAAATATCATCATGACATTTGTTACTTATACTCATATTGATATATTGTTCTCACTATAATTACACTTAAATTGACCATTATTATCCATGCCTACTTGTTGCATTCCTTTTCTTATTTGACTAAATTTTGTGTGAATTATGTTCTACAATAATCTTATGTTTATGGCATTCAAATCTCACATGCTTCAAATTGACATTTGCATGTTATTAATTATGTAAGAATATACATCTAACCTTTATATTCCTTGTGGTGCATAATTTAATTATTTTACATTATTTATTTTATAAACTCACACAAAATTTAATTACTTTTTTTTTTTGTACATAATGTGATGGCTTTATGCTAAGTTACACATCTCCCCCATACTGGGGTGCAGGGCATGTACTCACGGTGCAAAATCTTTCAAGTTACTAGTTGGATTTTATTTTACAAATTTCCTACCACCAAAGCTCCCCACCCTTTTTTTTTTTTTCACATATTCCTCATCTATGCTATCTATGTTATCTGATTATTTTGTAACATGGACTTATTTAATTGGGGTAGTTCTTAAACCCATAGCCCATCACCCTTCTTTCACAAGGGTGAGGGGTGTTTCATATAGGAGTATGCCTTTGTTCTTTAATGTTCCAACTGAATATATATATATATATTTTGTGAGAGTTTGTTTTCTAATATTTAATATAATATTTTGTTTTCTTTAATTTATTTTATTAACAAGTACATATATATAAATTGGGTATGAATTGGAAAAAAATTCTAATAATAAAAGACTATAAATATAATTTCAATATATCCATCTATTTATACATTACATTTATACATAACATTTAGACAATATCAATACATAACAACATCATTATCTTGTGATGTTACTAAAACTTCCCCACTTACCTCAATGATTATTACTACATCATTTTTATTTTATTTTAAATTGATATCTATTAGTATAATGATATGTAACATTTAAATTAATTTTTAATTAAAATATAATTACTCATATTGCCTTTCATTCTTGTAGATTTGGAATAATATATATCCTTAATATTGAAATTAAAACCCATCCTTTATAATTTTAATCACTAAAGGTTCCTTTGATATGATAACCAAGTATTCTTATTAATTATTAGAATTTTATTAGAATAATTAATTATTTATGAAGATCCTATCATCAAGTGAGAAAAGAAAAAAAAAGACAAAATATGTCACAACCCAAGGAATGTCTCCATAAAGTTACTCCATACAAACATTAGGAAGTTTTCCCACCGTGTGGCATAAGGATAACTTGTCTAATCCTCGAGGTTTGTCAATTACGTCACCCAATCCCTCAGGTTTGTCATTTATGGATTACCAAACCGAGTAGTTAAGATACGGGTACCATTACCAACATGGCCCACTCTTGATTAAATATTGCAGGCTAAAAGGAGTTAAGATCTATGGATGTACTACTTTAATCTCTGTACCGGGAGGTAGCATTAAATGGGAGATTTCTCGTCCAGATTTATCAGTCAAGTTTATGTATTTGAATATCTAGGGCATTAAATGTGTGAAAGAGTTCATTCTTTAATTGACTGGTTGATGATATAACTTTTGTGCTCATAGTTCATGGTCTAATTTATACATATACATATATTATGTGCACCAAAAGACAACTTTTCACAATGAGCACAGGCGGCTTTTCTTTTTCTCTCTTTTTTTTTTATATATTCTTAGTAATATGTACCTTGACAAACCTGGAATTCCCCTATCACATTAAATAAATGGATTCTTGGTAATGCCCACCAAGAACTATATCTTAGCGGCCAATCATTCAATTCTATCAGGTGTATATTTCCATTCGAACTCACTTAAATCGAATTAGCTCACTTTGTTTGGGGGTTTATCTGCTCAGGGCTGTAAGCATTATTCCTTCTGGCTTATAAAGTATTGTGGCCTTCTAGATTTATACTTAAAGGCTAACTCATTCAACTTTGGAAGATATGGCATTTGTGGAATGATTTTAAGATTTGAATGTTGGGAATAAACATCGCATTTGTTTTTTTTTTTAACTATGGGAATAATAACTTCTCAAGGGTATATTCAATAGTTTGCAAGCCAGATATACCAGAAACTTGTGATCTAGCAGGGGTCGAGACGTCCCGAGACATCCCGAGACCTTTTTATCATAGGGGAGAGCCTCTATCCCAGCGGTCACCTACCCTTGGATCCTTGTCACAACAGACCAATGAGAAATCCAACCCAAACATCGTGTTTGCTGCTTGTTGTATTGAGGTTGTTGTAAGGGTAAGATCTTATAAAGTACAGCAAGCACTTTGGAAGGAAGGACAACGACATTAATTTACTAAATTAAATGACACCATTATTTATGTTGAAAGAACCGCAACTCAGGCTTCTATCACCCTACTACTTATTTGGAGGTGTCTTCTCTGGTTTACAGTAGGCATTGAATTAAAATGGCATTGAACCTACTGAACTGATATTATAGAATTTATATTGTGACGAAAGCCACTTCAACTCTGAAGTAGCGAAAGTAGCCTTCAACATCAGTTACAGGCGCACTATAAAGGAATTCATATCACATTTTGCTAAATGACATTGGATTTTTATTTTTATTTTTTTAACTCCAATGGTTTTCATACTGGATTTCCCTAAATTCATGTCAAAAGGTTGTGGACCAAAGGGCAGTAAAACCATGCTTCCCTGAAACACTAATATATTTTATTTGTTAAATAGTCGAACATAGTTGGACCCTACTTTCACAATCTCCATGACTGTCGAAACTTTTCTCAACACTATGGCATACTCCATAATAAATACTCCTACTTAAATCGTAATAAGCAGTTAAGTGAAAGAGTATGAGAAAGCATCATAATTGACTGGAGTAAGTAAAGGTGAATAACAAAATCTGCTCCCTTTTTTGTTGGAATGAAATGAAGTGCGATGGCATTTCAAGTTTGGCTGTTCAAATTCGAGCATCTGTTTCCATCTATATGAAGAGACCCATTAAAATACTTAACAAAAGGGGTTGCACAGGATGAAATCATGGACTTACTGCAATCTTATGGGCTTGCTTGCACGACCAACTTTAAATTATAGCTAATATCCAACTATGATATAATATGCTTCATTGCCAATATAGTAAATTTTGTTGCCATCCACAAAATGGCATTACTGAATAAGCTATCTGTTTAATAAGCAACCCAATGATCTAAATGCCCGATAAATGCATACCCATCAGCTGATATAAGCGCCGCTTGAAGTGCCTCACTACCAATGGCCGATAATAAATCAATCTATTTTCACATAACTGAACAACAGAGTTTCTTAATGCTTTCCCATAAGCACCTGTAGGAGATAGGACATCAGGACACTTACTTCCAAACAAAAATACCTCTATTGCCTGCGCCCAGCTGACAAAAGTTGAGAAGAACCCCATAACTTGGAAATCCTTCCCAAGGGGCTCTATCCCCTAAGCTTCCCAAGCTCACATAAGATTAGATTAGAATCGGCTCAGGAGTAAATTTGGCACACATCAAGGATTCCCACTAATCTTTCGAAGTACTTCGATGGCTAGGTCACAATTTAGTGATCCACACAGCTTAAAGGACTTTCAACTCCTCATAGCAGGAAGAACAAACTCTCAAAGCTAAAGAAAAGCAAGAATCCTGGTTTTCATTTATGATGCTGGTATCTATGTTGATGTTGACAGGATGAAAAGCAAGAATCCTGAGGATTTAATAATAAGTTTTTGCAGCATGAGTGGGATACACTCCAAATATCCCATCAATACACGCATCAACTCATCACTCCAATAGATACTATTTAATAACAGCGGCCCATAAATATTTGACTTCATTTCATTGAGTTATTAGACTTGGTGTACCCAGGCCTGGAGTTTCAAATTCTAAGTACCTGTCAATTCAAAATTTGATGACGGCTACATGGTTTTAGCATCTGTCACTTTACGTTTTATAGCAGTTAATAGAGTGTCAAATTTACTGATTTATAAAAACCCGTTTTTTGCTAAGAATTCCAGCCAGTACTTTTATCCATTGACACCCTCTTTATATATTTGGATGTTCTGCATTATCAGTGTCCACGAATAAAGAGGAGTTCAATTTGTTGTTTTCATTATTAATTTAGTAGTAGGGAAACTTACCCTTTCCATAACGGGCTTTTAAGTATGCATTTATTTATACATTCCTTCAAGGATGATACTTCAAAATTTCCCAGGAAGGCGTATGATGAAACGAGCTCATGGTAACTCGTCGGAATTTGACAGTGAGCAGAACAATCAAGAGCAGGGCAGAGGGCAGACAACAAGCTAGATAGGTATTAAATTTTCTGACGGGACATGTAAATTGATAAACGTCAAGTCTACGTTTTAATTTTTTTTTTTTATGGTTGTCACTGTTGACGTCTTTATTTTACATTTACCGGTCAAATACGTTTTCAAACGGAAAAAACATCCTACAGGACATCAAATTCCAGGACTGGGTGTACCCAATACCCATCCAACCAGTCAAATGGGTTCATCCTAGCATTTATATAATTTTATGGAAACATTAATCATTACACTGCAACTGCCGCAGTTTAGGTTAATTCATTCTAAAAGATGAATATTAAATCTCATTTAACAATCTTTATAACCCACGTCGAGGTTGCTGCTGGGTGCTCTGTGTCATCATTCAATCTCAGATGTCTGTCTGTTGCACGATCAAATCCTATCCTTGACAAGATCCATCGTAAGCATTGTTGTCAATGCATGCCTTCGATCCAATCGCTGAAACTAGTTCTGTATCGGTAAGTGAGGCGTAGGGTCGAGGGTGTAGGGAAGCTAGTAGAGTTGCAACACCACATGCCTTGAGAGATATTGGACATCGTGGAGATAAGATTTACTAGACATTAATGATCCGCACGATACATGCCTTAATAATTACAAGTTACAGATATCATAGAGATAAGATCTAGTACATATCGATGATCTTATACTGTTCATTGAGCAGTGTGCCAGCCGTTGTTATTGACAAGTAAATTGAGAAGTATATCTGCTGAAAGTCTTGTGCTGCTTCTGACTGCCATTTTCAGAGTTGTACAGATCCATCTAGTAAGAGCTATGGAAGTCAAGAAGGTGATAGAGTGGATTATGGGGGGGGGGCTTGATGGTTTTTATGCTGCAGATGCAGTTGTAGCAGCATTTGCATCTAGAGCTGTAGCAGCAGCTGCAGCAGAAGCTGCTCAAGAATCAGATGTTTTGCTTGGTTCCCATCTTCTTGTTTCAACTCAACAAAATGCTTCACATGCCAACTTGCCATTGGGAGGGTTTATGATGCGGCAAGCCCTTCTAGTGTTTCAAAAAATTTCAGGGCTGATGTACTACGTGAAAACACAGAGGCTGTTTTTGCAGCTTGTGATGTTGCTCATGGGAGGTGGGCCAAGTTGTTGGGAGTTCGTGCACTTCTTCATCCCAAGTTATGATTGCAGGACTTCTTAAGTGTCTATAATATTACTCAAGATTTTTTTTTTATCTGCAACTGAAAAGGTTGGTGGTCGTTTGGGCTACAGTATTAGGGGGACTTTGCAGTCACAATCCAAGGCTTTTATTGATTATCAACATAATTCTAGAATAACGAAGATCAGTGCAGTTTTAGACCAAGAAACATGGGTTGCTATTGATGTGCCAGATGAATTTCAAGCTATTTGTCGATTCTTTAATTTTCACTGAAGATGGAGTGATAAACAAGAAGCAGATTTCTCTTCAATCAAGCAATATAGAGAATTCAAATTATTTTGTTCAAGGAAACGTAAATGGTCAGTCATCATTAGCAAATGCACAAGTAAGCTAGGATGAAAGGATGGTTAAGCAGGGTGTTGTTGCTTCGTCATAGATGTCAATACCTGGAGATCAATCCAGACAACCAGAAAATTTATCACGGATTGTTAATACTGAACAAGAAACAATGAAAGATGCAGTTTCTTTAGCTAGTACATCTGATGATGCTGGCCTGTCTGATATTGACAAAAACGAGTGGCCACTTAGTTTTGACATCTCTCTGTGTGGGGATTTCTTTCGACATTCATACTTCCCTCCACCATATGAAACGATTCGTTTAATTTCAGTCTTCAAGTGTTGAACATTGGAAGAAGGGTTTTGGGAGGCGGGGGAGCTAAAACCCGTAAATGGATATAGCTGTTTTAGCGACCTCTATCTACCCAAAGACCCCTGGTATGGCTTGCACGGGCCTCTCTGTCTCAAATTTCAACGGAAGTTGCCGTCCTGAGAGCCGAATGCAGAGGTTAAGTAGCTGCAACAAGGTCTTCGTCGATGGCGGACTGAGAAGCCAGTTAGTAGGAAAACCTTTTGTTGGAGGAAGCCAGCACAGTTAACTAGCCGGGCAAGGGTTATTTTCTATCCGCAAAAAGCTGCAATTGGCATCACCCTGTTCCCCTGGCACCCGTGGCATTATTACCATGGTTATTCCCTTTCAAAGAGGAACTGCATGGGAGCAGCCGCCTCCAGATCTGGCATCCTATTAGTTTAAAGGTTGAATTGTATATTCGGGAATGTCACTTGTTCCAGCTGTGACAGAATTAATTATGGCAGAATTACTTTATCTACAGTATGATGACCCTGATAAGCCAATCTACATGTATATCAATTCCATAGGCACTATAAAGGATGGGGAGAAGCTAGGGTACGAGCTTTTGCAGTTTATGATACAATGCGGTAGTGTCCTGCGTCTATAAACTTGTTCTTATGTAATTTGGATTTTTGATTAATCCTATTTCATTGTTTTATGCTAAGCGGATGATCATATATCAAGTAGGTTTACACAAATATGATATTTAACTATCAAATTTTGTAATGTCCTAGGTCTACACAGAAACCCTTAAGTGAGTGTGGGTTCAACATTTCATGTAATCTAAGTAGGTCCATGGAGATAAGCAGGTTTTAGTTTCCTCACACAATTTTTGCAGATCCCAAAGATGGTGAATGTTTAAGGTTTTAAACATAATTCTCTGAATTTAATTTAAAATAATGATTGTAGTGGCCTCCTTAAATATGAAATTTTATGTTTGTTTTCTTATGCCAAATATGCAATGTCTTCTTGTTTTCTTATAAAATTTATAGAATTCTTACTCTACGGCTATATATATATATATATATAATTGACTATTTCTGATTTTTATGTTTGTGCAGATAAACTACTGTTACATAAATTAGGGAAGAAGGTTTGGAAAATATTGAACATTGATTTCGGATTTCTGCATAGAGTGCTACATAGATTTACAGATATTTTTGCTTAGTGATGCTTAGTTTCTATTTCCTGCAGGCCATTAGGTTCGAGAGTTCGAACCTGGGACCTATGGGTTATGGGCCCACCACGATTCATGTAATTCCTCTCAAGGGCATTAAGAATTTTAATCTAATTAAGTATCTATTTTATTTATTTATTTTTGAAATGTATAAGAGTGTCAATACAAGCTCAATATACATCATGTAACCATAGCAGCATATAAACAACACATAAGCATTTTACAATAGCATATAACAAATTTTCAACATTCTATAAACAATTTGAAACCACAAGAAAAGTACCTCGATATAAGAATGTGACGAAGTCCAAACTGAAGCAAGCTTCCTTCTTCATCTCGAGTTGCTTCTATCTTCATTTCCCAAAGTGGAACCACGGTTTACCTCCCAGCTAACTAGGAGCCTAGCCGGCTCCCTAGCCCCAGGAAGCCATCTAAATGGTCCCATCCAAATGGCTCCTGGCCCTCCATGCCCGAGACCCCCGGAGAACAAAACAGTGATGCACCAGTAGGCTATGTATCAAATCTTCCAAGAGTTCTCAAACTCTTCCAACTCTTCAAAACTTCTCATACCCCAAAATACCCAAAAATTCTCCATCCTAGAATACTCTCACCAAAATAATCTTCAAGAGAAAAAGAACCTCCCTCCTTCCACTCTCAAGTCTCATATTTATATCAAAAATCCTCATCCTCCTCCTCATCCATCAATAAATTTCCATAAATAATAATCATCAATCAAATAAATTCATTTTCTCCAAAAAATAGAAATTTGATTTAAATAATTAAAATATTAATAAACATGGATGCAAAGTCTCACTTGTCATGCTTCCATCTTAATGCAACTATGACAACCATTTTCTAAAAATTTGTGCAAATCCTATCTATCCATTTATTTATATTATCCTTTCATTCATAAGTCAAATAAGATATTTTCATATACTATATTATACTATGACCTATTTTATATTATATGTATATAATTATATATGTTATTTAATAATCCAATCAATTTATATAAATCCGAATCATATTAAACAAGTCAACAAACTCATACTTTCAACACACAAGTAATGCTTTCATCAATTCGTCAACCAAGTTACTAATAGATAATATAATCATATTAATTTATTCATCGATCGACCAATCATAGTAATGTAATCACGAATTGACGTATGCATGGCCAGTGCACACGTCTTAAGCATGTGTACTAATAATCACATTTAATGCTCCTAATAAATCATTATTACATCCTCACAAACAACATATAGAAGAACAATTAAACACTGCATCATTCATCATTCATAATCATTCATACAGAAACAAGAAGACAAAATTAGATAACATAATGGTGAAATCAAACATATAATCATGATGGTTAATAACAATCAAGAACACCATCCAATCCATCATTGGTACCATCCATCACATCAGTAATCCAGCCCCCAAATCACCACTACTTCCATCTCCTGACCTCACCATCCCGTCCTCTGCTGCAATATACTATGGCGTCGACTGCACGACCTAACCATATATAGAACCCGTAAGCGGAAGTGTCGATCGACTACATCAACCAAGCTTCCCCAGCAGGCATCCGCTAGTCGTCATCACATGTCTAGGGGAGTGCGTTACACAAACCTCCCACGACTCCAGGTTTCGGGGGATAAATGGTGGGAATTTCCTCCACCCCCCCTAATAGTACTAGGGTCAACACCCTACATCAACCATACTGTGCCATCACTGTTCTAAGGGGTCCCGTCATTGAAAAACCACTTTGGGGAAAGTCACAATCCCTATCAAAACTCACACTCACCCACACGTCATAGAAATATTGGAATTCACAATTAAATAGCATGGAATTTGATATAACATCATTATACTCATGATGTTCAAGACATCTCATGCCCTTTGGAAATATAGGAATCCACCTATCTCATAGCCAATCAACATGTGGAATAGTTCATCATTAACATGAAACATATATATAGCCATACCCAACTCTTTCAAGTGCCAATCCATATCACTAATACGATATTTACAAATAATCATGTAAGTTCTTTTTGCAACAACTAAATTAACATTCTACACATGGATATTCTATATTAAATTTGCATGTTCAATATGAAGTAACATATTCATTTTCATTAATGAATTCAATATTAAATTCCACTTACCATACACACCTCAAGGGAGTCCACATGTCCATATAACAATAGTCTTAATCAATCTATCCTAGTCAACATATAATAAGCAAATAAAATGGTAAGCTAAATCACATTAGAGTTTTTAATTATCGATTATCAAGATATGGGGCATTACAATCATCATCAACATCATCGTCATTGTTGTCATCTTCACATCATCATCATCCTCATCATCAACATCATGACAACGATGATGACAATGAAATTAATGATGCTGACAATGATGATGGCATTGATGATGACAACAATGATGATGATGGCAGTGAAGATGATGATTATGACGATGATGACAATGACGGTGATAATGATGATAATGATGATGATAATGATAATTATAATGGCAATGAGAACGAAATGAATGATGGTGATGATGATGATGATGATGACGATAATGACAATGACAATGATTATGATGATGATGATGACAAATATGACGACACTAATGTTGATGATGATGAACTAGATGACAATGATAATAACGATGAACTAGATGACAATGACGATGATGATGATGACAACAAGCTATAAATCAACCCTTGACAGCATTTCTAGATTTGGAAGAAGATAAGATTATCCACGTAAAAAATAAACATATGGCCTCTCTTTCCCTAGGCTTTGGTTAGGCAAGTTATAAATCCCATCGTTACTTTTAACCTTGTCAATCCCATCGTTACTTTGAACCTTGTCGATCAAGAATGCTTTTTTGGGTTAATATTTTGAAATCGACCTATTAGTTGGTGCTAAAGTGGATGCAAAATGTGCCTAGTTTTCCACCTAGATAAACTGGCATAAGGATAATTTAAATATAAATGATTTGGGATGCTAAAGTGGATGTAATTTGTATACACTTTAGCGCCATCTCGATTTAATGCACCTAGTTTTGCACCTAGACAACCTAGCACAAGGAAAATTTAAATGTAACTGATTTGGGATGCTAAAGTGGACGTAATTTGCGTCCACTTTAGCGCTATCTATTATATACCTAGGGGGAATAATATGGGGTACTTTGATGGTGTTACCCTACCTTAAGGGTTTCTCTATATCTTGGTGTTATTCTTATGGTGAATGGTTTTTGACTATTTATGAATTTTAAGTGTTCTATATCTTTGTTTTGATTCAATTTTTGGGTTAAGGATCTCTACAAGTGGTATCAGAGCTCTTTCATTGGCATCAAGTGGAGATTTTTTTTTTTCTTTCATGTTTTTGGAAAACTTTTTAGGGTAAAATTGGGTGGCGACTTTCATATAAATTTATGAAAATTTTTGTGCATATTCAGAAGAAAAATTGTAGATCTGAATTCCTCTTGCACAAATACCCAATTTCAAAAAAAAAATCATCTAATTTGGAGTCCAGAAAGTGGAAATATCACTGATTTAAAATTAGTTATTTTTAAGAATTTCGGTGACGACTGCAAAGATTGCAGAGCCAATATCTTCCTACAGGGTGCCCAAATTTCTATTTCTCCCACATTATTAGATGCAAAGTGGTTGTTCTAGTTCTATAAACATGTTATAATAACAATTTTGGGAAAGAGTGATCGAGTTATGGCGATTTTAAAATTTTCGGCTCAAACCCCCAATTGCAACAAAAAGTAAGTGAATTTTTTCAAACCCTAGGTATAAACGAAGGAATCACTCCACAAGCCATGCTTGTACAACAATAATATCCAACATGACTAATACAATGATACTCATATCTATTTATACTTTCTCATGAGTATATTTAGGGTTTATGCCTTATTAATATATTATTTCTTCTAACTAACCCCCAACCACCAAGTGGATCATATCCCACAATTAATGTCCACATTACATTAATTACCCCCATTAGGTACACATTACATAGTTTATTCCTTTTTGGGTACCCATTACATCATTTATTCCCCTTAGGAACCTCCCTAAGTACCTCATATTATTCCCCCTAGGTATATAACACCATTTCGATATAATGTGCCTAGTTGTGCACCTAGACAACCTGGCATAAGGAGAATATAAATGTAATTGATTTGGGATTGTTTGGGTACACATGGTACTGCCAAAAGACCGAACACATAGAGCAACCACTTCACACAAACAGATGATGGATCAACACACTGATGTTTTGACATGGTTTAAACCCTCGAAAGGGAAACACTCCATGGCCCCAGCCAAATAGATTCTACGGAGCAATTTCTTATGCAAACGAAAGAAAGTTACAAATGAACTTCTCATAATCGATCAAATTTCCAATGACCTTCCATTCTCTTTAAATAGAGATCACAGACCGATCTGGTGTTAAGCAACGAATCAAGGGTAGGTATGATCTAAGAGAAGTTGAGCCTTCAGATCACTCTATGTCTAGAACATATCGTGACCGTCGGATTAAATATTTACAAATGCATACTAATATATACTAAAGAAACGCACTTTACCTAACGTATCTATTACACAAGTTGATCTTAACTAACTCTTAAGTGTCTAAATATCCAAACATCCCCCCTTAAGAATAACTTGGGATAGGATTGAAGGATTTACAAAAGTGACACTATTAGGAGAAGGAAGGAGGCATTAGAGCCTATCCCCCCTTAATGACAAATTCTTGAACTCCTAACATATATTGAAGTTTAGAAAACTTCGCTTCTGTAAGAGACTTGGTGAAGATGTCTACAACTTGATCATCTGTAGGGAAAAAGAGCACTTCAAGAACATGATCATGAACAAGATTTCTGATGAAGTGCATATGTAGCTCAATGTGTTTGCTTCGTTGATGTAGGACTGTACCTTTGGCAAGCTTGATGGCACTTTGATTGTCACACCAAAGCGGAGTAGGCTACTGCTACTCGAATCCAAACTCTGAAAGGATCTGTCGAAGCCATAAAGCTTCCTGACTGGCATTAACTGCGGCTCGATATTCTGCCTCTGCTGAAGAAAGAGCAAGAGCTTGTTATTTCTTACAATCCCAAATGATAGGTCCAGATCCTAGACTGAAAACACAACCTGCAGTAGACTTTCGATCATCAGGATCGTCGGCCCAATCTGAATCAGTGGAACCAACCAACAAAGGTTTCCCCCCTGTACTGTAATGAATCCCAAACTGAATTATACCTTGAATATATCGAAGTATTCTTTTAGCTACTTTCTAGTGACTTTCATGAGGTGTTTGAATATAATGGGCAACATGACCAATGACAAAGAAAAAGTCAGGATGGGAATGAGTCAAGTATAAGAGACTACCAACAAGCTGACGATACAAGGTGGCATCTACTTCAGGTGAAGGACAAGTGGCAAAAAGTTTGACTCCAGAATAGAAGGGAGAAGGGGTTGGTTTACAATCGTCCATGTGAAAGCGACGAAGAAGGTCACAAGCATACTTAGACTGAGAAAGAAAGATTCCTTCTTTGGTTTTTCCTTCTTTGGTTTGTAGAACTTGGAGACCAAGAAAATAATGCAAATGTCCTAAGTCTAACATTTCAAAATTTTGCTTAAGACTGGATTTCACATTGGTTATAATCTTAGGGTCACTACCAGTAAGAATAAAGTCATCAACGTATAGAACAAGTATGATGAGATGGTTTCCTACTTTCTAGGTATAGACATTGGGATCAGAATGGCATCTAGAAAAACTAGTGTCAAGGAGAAAGCTATCCATTTTGGCATACCAAGCTCTAGGAGCTTGCTTAAGGCCATATAAGGATTTCTTAAGGCGGCAGACAAGGCTAGAGTTATTCTGAACATATCCAGGAGGTTGTTCCATGTAAATTTCCTCCTGTAAATCACCATGTAAGAAGGAAGACTTGACATCCATTTGATGGACTTCCCAGTTATGTAAAGCTACAAGTGAAAGAACAAGGTGAATGGAGCTCATTTTTGCGACAGGAGCAAATATTTCATTGTAGTCAATCCCTTCAACATGGGAAAAACCTTTGGCAACTAACCTTGCCTTAAGTCTTTCAACACTTCCATCTGATGCATACTTAGTTCTGTAGACCCATTTACATATGAGAAGTTTTCTTCCTTTTGGAAGAGGTACAAGATCCCAAGTATCCTTCGCCATTAAGGAACGATATTCTTCATCCATAGCTGCATCCCAATCTGGATTTCCTAAAGCTTCTGCAAAGGTTTATGGATAATATTCTCGAAAACTTGAGCCAAATGAGAAGAGGCTCGCTGAAACTGAGAACATGTTCGACGTTGATCTCTAGGATCGCCGGCAAGATCACTAGCTGCTCCACATGTTGAAAGAACCCATCGAGGAAGCACTTGTGCTTGTGCAACTGGAGGAACATAAGCAGGCGGAGGTGGATTTTCATCCTCATTGTCATCATCAGAAACTAGAGTTGGAAACCTGTCAAGGAAGTTGGAAGATGAAGAAGGCACAATTGCCAAATCAGGCTCGCAGGCCAAATATGGCACAATCATCGAGTTAGGCTGATAGGCCAAGAGATTTTCATCAAATTTAAAATCTCTTCTAATGATTACATCATGAGAATGTGGTTGAAGAAGTCTATAACCTTTTACATCTTCAGAATATCCAACAAATATGCACTTTTCACGTTTAGGCTGCAATGCTTTCCATTTTACATCTGGAATGTGAGCCCATGCTTCACTACCAAACACACGAAAGTGACTTACATCTGGTTTAATTTTACTCCATGCTTCTTTCGGTTTGATACCTTGTAAAGATTTAGTTGGGGTGCGATTAATTATGTAATTTGCACAATTTATGGCTTCAGCCCAAAATTGAAGACTTAGTCCCTTAGATTGGATCATACAATTAGCCATTTCTTTTAAAGTACAGTTCTTCCATTTAGCTACAGCATTTTGTTGTGGTGTATATGGAACAGTGTGTTGTTGTTGGATTCCTTGTTCAGTGCATAAAGTAGTGAACTTTTTGTTAACATATTCTCCTCGATTGTCGAATCTTAACTTAATAATTTGATGACCAGATTGTTTTTCAACATGGGCCGTCTAGGCCAAGAACATGTTAAATAATTCGCTCTTAAGTTTTAGGAAATAAACCAAAGTCTGTCTGGAGTAATCATCAATGAAATTTAAGAAGTATTTGAAACCAGAAAATGAAGTAGTTGGAAGAGGAACCGAGGCGTGCCAAGAGGCACGTTTGTCAAAATTATCCCGATGATGTTTTTCGAGTACACAACTGGAACAAACACCATCCCTGCAAGATACCATTGGAAGACCTATCACCATATTGTCTTTACATAGTTGTTGCAATGAGCGATAATTTAAGTGACCAAATTGCTCATGCCAAAGTTTGCTCAAGTTATCACTATGAGCAACAAAAACTTAAGGAAAAGCTGATGACCCAAAGTTGTTAAATTTGTACAACCTAGTAATATCATCAACAATTCCAGTATCTAGGACATGTTGAGGATGTTTAAAATCCTTGATTACAACTTGGTCAGGTGTAAACATCACAGTTTTACCTTCACCAGAATGAGTGATTTGATAGACTAATAACAAATTGCAGGAAATTCTTGGAACACATAGTATATCACTAAAATGACCATTATCTACTAGAACTTTTCCAGTTCCTACAACACTTAGAGATCTATCATCACCAACAAATATTTGTTTGGTGTTATATTCATGCATAGTAGAAAAGATGGCTTGATCCTTAGCCATATGATAAGATGCTCCAGAATCAATGAGCCATTCATTTGAAGTAGAGGAAGAAGATCCAGTATAAGAATAACCAGAAGCATAAAGTGCATGTCCATGAGTGTTAGATTTTGAAGGCGAATCTAGGCTGATGTGGTGCTTCTTCATTGATGCTTCCAAGGTTTCCATCTTCTTGAAATACTTAGATTCATCATGATTATCTTTCCCACAATAGTTGCAATGACGCTCAGTCTTCTTTCCTTTTGGCTTGGATCATTTGTCATTTTTTAAAGAAGGAGCTAACTGAAAGGGTTTGGGACCCTTGTTTGACTTATTATTGCGAAAATTTTGTTTATTGGGAGGCTTGGACTTTTCTTTCTGTTGGGACAATAATGCTTTCCCATATGTATCTGCATTGTTGATTATTCCAAGATGGATGAGCTTATCTTGCTCTCTAATCATAGAATCACAAAACGATTCAAGATTAGGCTCTTGATAGCTAGCTGCAATCAAAGATTCTTTCATGGAGTACAATGTAGATACAAAAACAGAATATGCAGGTCCAAGTTTTGAAAGAATATGGTAAATGCATTGTTTTTCTTCCCTCTTAATCTTGTATTCTTCACATAAGAGTTTAAGAGTTTTGTACTTAGATAAATAATCTTGAATGCATGAAAAATCACTTGGATTTAAAGAAATCAACTCATTTTCGAGTTGGTGACCTCGAATTTCATTGTCTTTACCAAACACAAATTCCAACTTGTCCCAAGTAGCATCAGGTTCATCAATTCCAGATATGTGGAATCGCAAATCAGTAGAGATTGACATCCCAATCAATCCACGAGCTTTATCACATCTATTTTCTCATTTGATTTTCTTATCATCATCAATGGGTTATGTTTCTTTCCCTGAGGTAATTCTGAAAAGTCCTCTACTTCGTAGAACATCCTCCATACGAGATTTCCATGAGAAATAGCTCGAACTGGTAAGTAGAATATCACAAGGGATGGCCATATTTGTAAATTAATGGATGTAAAAGCAAAAACCAATAGTCTGGATGCGAAGAGCTCAAAACAATAGGCGGTTTAAAAAAAAACGGCACTGAAAACTGACTCTGTATGATGAAGTTATGCTTGATCAAAGAAAATGTTGAAGATTCCCCCAATAGAAACGTGGTAGATAGAGAATGACCAGCTAAAAAAAAGAACCCCCCTCTTCCCAAGATGAACTTTTGACAATCACTTTACAAGAAAGTTACTTTAAGTGAATCACTTTTACAATGATGTTACTTTAAATAGTGCAGCAATAAAAAGGAACTTAAGTGACTCACTTTTTATTTTTATTTTTTATTATTTAAGTGAGATGCACTTTTACAATAAAGTAACTTAAAAATAGAAATTGCATGCACTTTTTCTTTTAAAAGTAACTTCCTAAGACTTGAACTTAAGACCTATTAAGGAATAAAGAAACTTTGAACCAAGTGAGCTAGATTAAAAGGTATGTAAAATATAAGAAGGAGGAAAGGGGTCTTTTTTCTTTTTTTTTTTCTTTTACTCTTCTTGCTCGGTTTTTGTGCTTGCCTTTTTTCCTGCAAATCACACCATAAACCAAAACAAAACAAAAAAATATTCCATGCTTGTGGGGTTAGATCTCATTAGCTTGCCCAGAAATTCTACGTTTCCTCTCTATTTTTGATTTCCCGAGATCGCACAAGGTGCACAGCAAAGAACATATGCAACCAAGAAAAACCCTTTCCCTTTTTGTTTCTGATTCACCGAGATCTTAGAAGGTGCACGACAAAGAGCATACGCAAAATGGGAAAACAACAATCCGAAACTAAAAAAAATCTAATAATAAAAACTGATAAAATATGAGACATTTTTTTAAAACAAAAATTAAAAAAACGTCACTGTAACATTATATCTTCAGATCTGATGAAATATGCATTTATGAAGCAACCGAGAACCGTTTTCGATCAAACAAAAACTATTTCCCAATGGAAACAATGCTCCAGATGCAATGGAACACCTCCCACAACCCAGAAATTCACAGAAATACTAGAACCCGAAACCCTTTTAAGTTTTGGCAACAAAGTTCAAGATCTAGATCATTACCGGAAGCGGCTCTTCATAAAAGCTCTGATACCATGTTCGGGTACACAGGGTACTCCTGAAAGATCGAACACCTAGAGTAACCACTTCACACAAATAGATCATAGATCAACACACCGATGTTTTGACGTGGTTTAAACCCTCAAAAGGAAAACACTCCACGACCCCAGCCAAATAGCTTCTATGGAGCAAGTTATTATGCAAACCAAAGAAAGTTACAAATGAGATTCTCATAATCGATCAACTTTCCAATGACCCTCCATGCTCTTTAAATAGAGATCATGGACCAATCGGGTGTTAAGCCACAGATCAAGGGTAGGTATGATCTAAGAGAAGTTGAGCTGTCGGATCACTCTATGTCTAAAACATATCGTGACCATCAGATTAAATATTTATAAATGCATACTAATGCATACTAAAGAAACACACTTTACCTAATGGATCTATTACACAAGTTGATCTTAACTAACTCCTAAGTGTCTAAATATCCTAATAGGGATGTTGAACTAGATGCAATTTATGTCCACTTTATCATCGTCCTGATAGAATGTGCCTCAATCTGGACCTAGGAAACATAGCATAAGGAGAATTTAGTTGTAATTGACTTGGGATGCTACTCTAGGTGCTAAGTGCACCTAGTTTTGCACTTAAATGATAACCATATCCCATATGATTTAAATAATGAAGATGATGATGAACTAGATGACAATGATGATGATGATGAACTAGATGACAATGACAATGATGATGTTGTCAATGGAAATGTTGATCATCATCATCACCATCATCATCATCATCATCACTGTCATCGTCATCATGATGATCACTATAGTAATTTTCATCATCATCATGACCATCAAGATCATGATGATTATTACATTCATCATTGTCATCATCACCATCATGATCATGATGATTGCTATATTAATCAGTGCCATCATCATTGTCATGGTCATCATCAATACAATCATGGAACATGTTCCTTATAAGAAAGTGTTGGGGTCTAAGTGAGCAATTTATGTCCCCAAAAAATGGCCCAATACCCAATACACATTCATGCTATTTAAAACAACAAAATGATGCCCACATCCTAGGCATAGACTAATTTTTTAATCTACATGGTCTATTTAGTAGTATGGTTGTTTTCATCATTATCATTATCATCATCATATAATCACATGGTCAACAATGTCATCATCATTGTCATTGTCATCATCATTATCATTGTCATTGTCATCGTCATCATCATTCCCATCTCCATCTTCATCATTGTTGTCATCTCCATATTCAATTCTTTTATAGTTTTTCAATGTCCTTTTACAACCCACCATACTTACATTTATTATAGTTGATTATAATTCTCCACATGTCATTAATCTAATTCTCATATCCCCTTTCTTTCTAATATGATTTGATCATATTTTCCAACCTTACCAATCAAATCTAATTTTATTGCTAAGAATTTAGTTGGTAGAGTTAAAAAAAATCCAATTTCTCACAACCTCTAAGATTACAGTGTGCTCAATCATGGTTATAAGTCATGCATACTTTAAATTGTACCCATATCCCAGTTGCAGGTAATTTTTTCTCTGTATAGAGCATGTATGGTAGCATGGAGCCTTGCGCATGGTCCATGATCCCTAAAGAAAAATATTATGGATATGGATATGGATTTTACTCTATAACATGGATTGGGCCATGAGAACTAACCATACTATGACAAGCCTCTAAATGGACACCACATCTTCCTCACATGCCAAAGATTCTCTACACAAGCCATGTTTGGTAGCCTCGGGCCGACAAACATGGTCTTTGAGCCCCATAAGTAGATAACATGGCCTAATCCATTATATTTTTTCCCCACATCCTACCCTCATTGTTAGTGTTATCATCATTTCCATCAACATCTTTGTTGTCATTGTCATTGTCATTATCATCATCATCATCATCAATATCATCATCATCATCATCATCATCATTGTAATTATAATATAATCACATCATCATCAATGTCATCAACATCATCACCATTATCAATTTCATCATTAGCATCATTATCATCATCATCATCATTGCCATCGTCATCATTGTTGTTGTCATCATCATCATTGTCATCATCATCTTCATTATCATCATCAACATCACCATTTATGCCATTGTCATTATCACTATCATCATCGTCGTCACCATTGTCATCTCCATCACCATATAATCACATCATTTCCATTCTCTTCATCTTCCTCAACGCTGTCATCATTATTGACATCACCATCACCTTCATCATCATCATCATCATCATTGTCATTGTTGTCGCCATCATCGTTTCCATAGTCATTGTCATCGTCATCATCATTTTCATCGTCCTCATAATCCTTATCATTTTCATCATCATATCCATCTAATAACATCATCATCATTCTAATTAACTTTGTTGTCATCATCATCATTGTCATCGTCATCATCGTCATCGTGATCATCGTTTCATCATCATCCTCATCCATTTCATTGTCATTGTCATTGTAATAATCATCAATGACAATAATGACGATGACCAATGATGATGATGATCAACATCATCAAGGTCATGATGATGATGATGATGCATCATCATCATCATCAACAACAACAACAACACAATGATCATTGTCATCATCATTTCCATCATTATAATCATCATCGGAATAGTCATTGTTGTCATCATCTTCATATAATCACATCACCATTATCATCATCATCTCCATTGCAATTGTCATCATCATGGACATATTTAATGGCATCGTCATTGTCGTCATCATCATTCATGTCATTAGTAATGATGATGACCTAGATGACAACGACAAAGATAATGGTTGTGATGATGACAATGATGGCATTTTAAGAATTGATCACAAAGGTCATTGGCATTCTCATCGTCATCATAACCATCATCGTTGTCATCATCATCATTGTCATTATCATCATAATCATTATTCATGTCATCATTGTCATTGTCTTCATCATCATCAACATCATGATTATAGGCATTGTCATCAACTATTCATAATCACCTTTGGCATAAGAAATATCACCAACCCAAAAGATGTGATTACTGGAAAAGGGTCACGGAGGACACATATGATCTATGCATGAGAAATAACAACTCCATTTTGCAAGACAATCATCATCATAATTTTCATTATCATCATCATCATCCTCATTGTCATCATCAACATCATCATCATCATCATCATCATCCTCATTGTCATCATCATAATTATCATCATCATTGTCATTGTCATCATCACCATCATCATCATTCATTTCATTTTCATCATCATCATCATAATCATTTCCATCATCATCATTGCCATCATTATCATCAATCATCATCATCAACAGCAACAACAACATTATCATCATCATCAGAGTCATTGTGAATGTCATCATCATAATCCTCATTGTCATGTTCAACATTCAGGTGCAAAACTAGACACAAAACTAGATGAAAAAGTGGATGAAAACCTAGATGCAAAAGAGGATACAAACGTGGATGCAAAAGTGGGGGGTAAATTAGGTGCAGAATGAGGCACAACAAAAGTGGATGCAACAGTGGATGCAAAAAAGAATGCAACCATGGATGCAAAATATGATGCAAAAAGGGACACAAAAGTAGATGCATTCATGGGTGCAAAATTGGATGCAACAAAATTAGATGCAAAACTAGGTGCAAAACACCAGGTGCAAAAGTGGATGCAAAAATGGATGCACAAAGGGACGCAATACTCAATGCAAACCTGGACGTAAGAAAGGATGCAAATGTGGATGCAAAAGTGGAAGCGAAAGCGGGTGCAAAAGTAGGCACAAAAAGGGGTGCAAATCGGGGCACAACAAAAGTGGATGCAACAGTAGATGCAAAAAAGGATGCAAACATGGATACAAAACGAGATGCAAAAAAGGATGCAAAAATGGGTGCAAAAGTGGACGGACAAGTGGATCCAAAAGTAGATGCAAAAGTAGATGCAAAACGAGGCATAAACCCAGATGCAAAACTAGGCGTAATAGGGGATGCAAAAAGGAATGCAAAAAAAGAAGCATAAGTGGATGCAAAAAAGGATGCAAAAGTGGATGCAAATGTGGGTACAAAAGTGGGGGAAAACATGGACGCAAATTTAGGGGGTGTAACAAGAGTAGATGTGAAAACTAGGCACAAAACTTGGTGCAAAACTAGGCGCAAAACTCGGCTCAAAGCTCGACATTAAACCTGACAATAAATCCGAAGATAAACTTGGTGCAATTTGCACCAGGTTTAGCACCAACTTTAGCAAAAGGACACAAAAAATGCCTAAAATTGCATCGACCCATGAAATTGCACCGACTTGGATAAGGAAATGAAGGAAAATACATTAAAAGAAGGTCTAGAAGCAAAAAGGGATGCTAATCATAGATTTTTTTTGTAGTGATATTCCATTCCATTCACAATTTGACTCAATTTACCACACTATATCTTTATTCAAATAAGCTCACTAGTAGCATTCATATATCCCTTGCTAATTTGAGTCAATTGGTTAAATTAGATTTGAGTTATAATATGCTTAGTGGTTCCATTCTAGAAGCCATTTTCAATTTGACTAAATTGGCTGACCTATATTTCAGTCATAATAGACTCACTAGTCCTATTCATGAAGCCATTACCAATTTACAGAAGTTTGAATCCCTTGACCTCTCGAACAATAATCTCACAAGACAATTTCAAGAGCCATATGAGATCTTCATTCATTGAAGCACTTGTATGTGGATTTAAACAAATTCATTAGGAAAATATCATATAACATAGGGTAACTAAAATATCTCATAGAACTAAGCATTTATAGTAATAGGTTTTCTGGGACTATTCCTAATTATATTAATGGTTTGGTTTCAATTGAGACCTTAAATTTATCAGAAAACAACTTGGAGGGACATATTCCTACTAAGGGCATCTACAATTAGACTTATTTATTATTGTTGCAAGGTTTCTGTCGTGGTTAGCTTCACATAAACCTTGCAATAATAATAATTTGTATGGGACTCTACCCTCATCTTTATCCAATTGTACCAATCTTTTGTTCCTAGATGTAAGGAACAATAAATTTACAGGTGAACTTCCTCCATGTCTTGCAAATTTTGGCAACTTATATGTTTGAAGCATTATATATAATAATCTCCATGCAAGTATTCCTCAATGGATTACAAATTTCACTGAGTTGTTTGTCAATGACAACATGAATATAAAAAGAGTGTGGTTAAGCCATGTAGATGAAAAAATGCCTTTGGTAGCATTGGGGATGGTAATGGGGATTAGATTTAGTGTAATTATTGCTATGTTTATTCTTTGAAATGAAGCAAGGCATTTGGTAGTGGATTTTCCCCTAACAACACATGAAAACCTTTTTATAGCTTCTATCAATTCCCTACATAACTCAATAACACTTATCCATGTACCTCACTATCTTAATACATTACAATCTTAATATATGTAACGTAGTTATGATATAATGTTTAAATGACATTTGCCCATGTGTATTATTGTCTTGGCTAATTTAACACCACTTAATGATATGGTATTGATATTACACTTTTATCATTGTATTGTATAATGTAATGGCACTTAATAGTATAATGTTTGAATATGAGTAAGCTACCTTTCCCAAAAGATGTAAAATATAACTCAAACAAATTATTTATTTATAATTTCAAGTTTCATATTTTAAAACATTACTAGAAATTGCACTTGATGGTGCAAAAAGTACGTTGTAATAAGGGGAAAGGTGGAAGTGATGTAATTATGAATGTATGGGACAACTTTTGAAGTGGAAATGCTCATGAAGTTCAAGGAAGTGTACAAAAATGCTAAATGTGGAAAATGTACAAAAAAAATCAAGCAATTAATGTATGAAAACATGTAAATGTAATTATAGGTGGACAAATGATAAGTTATCTTCAAAATTCCGAAGGTGCTGCAAATATATTTAATTTTGTAAAATAATATAAGTTACAATGTGAAGTACACATACAAGAAGTTAGAAGTGTAGTCAAACAAGATTAATTTAGAGCTAAAATTTGATAATAAAGTTTGCTTAGTTTAAGGCCTTGGTGTCTTATTAATGTTGCAAACCTATTAAAGAGTAAGAAAATTTGAGTGCAAACCTTTCAATGCTTAAAAGATTCAAGATTAAGGAACTGTGGTAGTGTTTTTTTGGCTTTATGGTAAATTTATGTTTCTTTTTTAGTTGACGACTCTTCAAGATATATATCTAAATATGTTAGGCACTTTGTTTTTGTCACGTGTAAGTATTCTCTTGTGATCAAATCTTAAATCCACTTTTTGATTGCGTTATAATATGGGAGTAGCAAAGAGCTTATAAGTTCATGAAAATACTAACAAGGAATGAAACTTGTAACATTATTTGTTTGAGTTATGACCAAATAAATTAATCATTCTATAGTGCATATATTCAAATGTAACTTTGACCACAAGTTAGGGTTGTAGTCCCTCTTTTATAAACATGGATATTCTGGACATTTAGAGAAGTATTCCTCCATTAGTAGGATATGTAGGTATACTTCACTCTTTGAGATGTGAATTCCTCTCCTACAAAAATTTCCTTGGAAAAAATATATGTAATTTATTTTAAAAAAAGGATAGAAGACACCATAAAAAATTTTATTAAAAAAATATTAATGTTTATGGGTGATGAAATTTCTTCCATTAATGTAGAAAAGAATAAATTGTTAGGAACCCATGTCTTTACTTTGTTAGTATGTTGTTGTTGGACGCATATGCTTTGTAAGTTGTCCCGTAGTATTTGTTGATCAATAGTTTGTGTTATTGTTGTTGGCGCATATGCTTTGTAAGTCGCCCGTAGTATTGTTAATCCATAGTTTGTAATGGCCCATGGTTTCGACCCATAGTATTGGCGCCTAGAATTAGTATATAAGTGTGTGTTGAGACCTATGAAGGCACCGTGAAGTTATTTGTATTGAGCTTGCTCATAGGAGGTTGCCCCCTCGAAGTGGCCTGTGATCAATATAAAAGTGATTCTGAGTTCTGTCATTTCTGCTATTTCGCATATTCGTATAAAATTCAGTTTTTTCTCCATATCTCCCTTGCTTTTACTCTGTTTCGCTTGAAATTTTCGGGGAACCCCTGTCATCCCATTCTACATATTTCATTCCTGAGGACCCTATCCCCAATTCCCCTTCCCAAAGCCCGAAAGCCCACATTTGTCTATTTTTAGGGTTTGCCATAACTTCCTCAGATTTCACCCAATCACCTTCAAATTTTACCACAGAGTTCCTTTCTGAATTCTGCTTCTTTGTCCCCCTTTGCCAAATTTTCCCATTCTTTCACCCCGCTTCTGAAATCCTCATTTTTACTTCCCTGTCTAGTCGACAGTGTCCAAAACCTAGTCAAACCCCAATTACCCTTCAGATTTTTTCCCTAGTCTAGATTTTCCCTTACTGAAGTAGTTTCTGTTTTTGTTTTCCTACCCAGTCAAGCGAAAAAAAAAAGAAAAATAAATAAAAAAATAAAAAAATCCTGGTTATGGTTGTCACCCGTGCAGGAGCAAAAACCATGGAGGAAGCACTTGCAGCCATCCAAGCCAAACTCCAGGATCTGGATGAAAAATTTCTCGGCCTCCATCTTGAACATTCAGCTATGAATAACAAACGGCAGTCCGAGTCTTCATCAGACAATGGGTTCTCCTCTTCTAACAATTTCTGTGGTCCGAAGCTTGATTTTCCTCGCTTCAATGGTACTGATCCAACTAGATGGATCTATCGTGCAGAACAGTATTTCAGTCTACATAATACTTTTAATGTCAACAAAGTTCTGCTGGAATCCTTTCACTTGGAACAGGAAGCTCTTCAATGGTACCGTTGGTACATCAAGGCTCATCCAGAGCCCAAATGGCCAGACTTTTGCCAGCTCCTTTTGCAACAATTTGGTCCTAGTGCTTTTGATGACTTCACAGGAGCCCTCACTAAACTTCGCCAAATTGGCACAGTGAGAGAATATCAAACCGAATTTGAGAATCTAGCCAACCACACCGAAGGCTTGTCTGATGACTTTTACCGGAGTTGTTTTATCAGTGGTCTAAAGGATGCCATCCGCCCTGAGGTCAAAATGTTCTGTCCCAACACAATGATGGAATCCCTAGGGTTGGCTAAGTTGGCAGAAGACAAGATTGCAGCCCAACAACGCTCCAAGCCCACTTTTGTTCCTTTCCAAATTATGGATTCTCAGCGACCACCTATACCGCAGGCTCCTCAACTGACTCCTATCAAGCGTTTGTCTGAAACAAAGATGCAAGCATGCAGAGAAAAGGGGCTTTGCTATAATTGTGATGAGAAATTCACTCGGGGACATAGATGTGTTCAGCAAAAGCTCTATCTCTTGGATGTGGAGTCTCCGCCTGCCTTTGAAATTGGTGACGAAGATCCAGAAACACTGGATGCTCCGGTCGACATTCAAGAACCACCTATTGACCCTCCGTCTCAGGATGACCAGCCAGAGATCTCTCTCCATTCTTTAGCTGGAATCACCACCCCCCAAACAATGCGGGTCAGGGGTTACTTCAAAAAGCTTCCTCTTACAATACTCATTGATTCTGGTAGCACTCATAATTTCATTGACCCTCGGATCGCCAAACAAGCTGATTGTTTTATCCATCCTTGCTCCAACTTTGAAGTCATGGTTTCCAATGGGGGCACCTTACCTTGCAAAGGGAAGTGTCGAAATGTGCGTATCTCTATGGGAGATTATACCTTGCGCTCTGACATGTTTGCCTTGCCCTTAGGAGGATGTGATGTGGTTTTGGGCGCTCAATGGCTACGCACACTTGGCCCTATCTTATGGGATTTTGCTGAACTTTGGATGCAATTTTCCCTCAATGGAAAAAAACACGCATTGACAGGATTACAACCAGGTTCTCTCAGCATCATCAGTTCACATCGCATGGAAAAACTCCTCAAGAAGAGTTCACATGGTGTCATCGCTCAGATCCATTCCATCCAGATGCAACCATCAGCGGTCTCCACTACTCCTTTGGATCTACAACAAATTCTGAATCGATATACAGGTGTCTTTGCTGAACCAGTGGGCTTACCACCTTCCAGGCCAGAAGACCATCGTATTAAGCTCCTTCCTGGCAGCGTTCCTCCCAACATCAGACCCTATCGCTACCCATTTCATCAAAAAACGGAGATTGAAATGCTCGTTCGGGGCTTTTTGAAGCAAGGTATTATTCGCCCAAGCACTAGTTCCTTCTCTTCTCCAGTTATTCTTGTCTGCAAAAAAGATGGGTCATGGCGTCTCTGCATTGACTTCCAAGCACTTAATCACCTCACCATCAAGGATAAGTTTCCAATTCCTGTTGTTGATGAGCTTCTTGATGAGCTTCATGGGGCCCACTTTTTCTCCAAGTTGGATCTTCGTTCTGGGTATCATCAAATTCGGGTTCATGAGGATGATATTCTTAAAACAGCTTTCCGCACACATGATGGCCATTATGAGTTTTTGGTCATGCCCTTTGGCCTCACTAATGCTCCTTCCACATTAGAGGCCTTAATGAATAAAATATTTCGACCCTACTTGTGGAAATTCATTCTGGTATTCTTTGATGATATCCTCATCTACAGTAAAACATGGGATGAACATCTCCAGCATCTGGATCTTGTCATGCAACTTTTCTATGACCATCATCTCCATGCCAAGCAGTCTAAATGTGTTTTTGGACAGAAGGAAGTTGAGTATCTCGGGCACATTATCTCAGCAAAAGGGGTTCGCGTGGATCCTGCCAAAATCGATGCCATGAACAATTGGCCACATCCTCAAACACTGAAGAGCCTTCGTGGTTTTTTGGGGTTGACTGGATACTACCGCAATTTTGTTAAGGATTATGGGAAGATTGCAGCTCCATTAACTGCTCTATTGAAAAAGGATGCTTTTACATGGACACCTGCTGCTCAGTGTGCATTTGACAAACTAAAACAAGCTATGTGTACTACACCTGTGCTAGCTATGCCTGATTTTTCCAAGCCCTTCACTACTCAGAGTGATGCTTGCGGCAATGGACTTGGTGTTGTTCTCCTTCAAGATGAACATCCCATTGCGTTCACCAGCAAATCCCTTTCAGGTAAGAATTTAGCTGCCTCTACCTATGAAAAGGAAATGATGGCTATTTTTCATGCAGTACAGAAGTGGTGCCCATACCTATTAGGGAATCATTTCTGCATCAAGAATGATCACCAGAGTCTGAAATATTTCTTGGACCAACATGTCTCCTCCTCGGCACAACAGAAATGGGTTAGCAAACTCATGGGTTATGAATATGAGATCACTTACAAGAAGGGTAAAGATAATATTGTGGCAGATGCTCTTTCTCGCACATTTGATGCCCAAGGTTCTCTTTCAGCTATTTCTATGCCTATTCCAAATTGGTTGCAATCTGTTCAACAGGGTTATGTCAATGACTCTTCCTTATCTCAAATAATCCAACGCTTGACCAACAATCCTTCTACTGTACCACATTACTCTTGGGATGGGGATTCTCTATGATACAAGGGTCGTCTGGTGCTTCCCCAGAGCACAGATCTTCAACAGGCTGTCTTCTATGAACTCCATGCTTCTCCATCGGCAGGGCACTCTGGGTTCCTCAAAACATATGAACGAGCACGGCGTAACTTATTTTGGCAGGGCATGAAAAGGACAATTCAACAGATGGTGGCCGAATGTGATACCTGCCAGCGCAATAAGGGTGAAACAACACTCCTTCCAGGATTGCTTGAACCCTTTCCCATACCTACACGGATTTGGACAGATATTTCTATGGATTTCATTGAAGGGCTCCCTAAATCTGGAGGGAAGACAGTGATTCTCGTTGTGGTTGATCGCCTCTCCAAATATAGTCATTTTTGTGCTCTCAGCCATCCCTATACAGCCTCCTCTGTCGCTCAAATTTTTCTGGACCAGATCTTTCGTCTTCATGGCATCCCTTCTTCCATTGTCTCGGATCGTGATGCGACTTTCACCAGTCATTTTTGGACAGAACTATTTCGCCACACTGGCACCAAACTGTAGATGAGTTCATGGTATCACCCACAAACAGATGGTCAGACTGAAATTGTCAATAAATGCTTGGAAACTTATCTTTGTTGCTTCACCTCGGAACAACAACATCAGTGGGCAAAGTGGCTGCCTCTCGTTGAATGGTGGTACAATACCTCTTACCACACTGCCTCTAAAATGACCCCATATGAAGCAGTCTATGGTCAGGCACCTCCAACTCTTCTTCCATACACCCCCACCAGTTCACCAGTTCAGGAAGTTGACACGGTCCTTCGCAACCGCGATCAGATTCTTCGCATTTTGTGAGACAATCTTCACATGACAAAAAATTGCATGAAGCAACAAGCTGATCAGCACTGTTCGGAGCGCACTTTTCAAGTTGGCGATATGGTTTTTCTTTGTCTCCAGCCATACAAACAATCCTCCTTGAAACTCAAAGGGCGTCATAAGCTCGCTCCAAAGTTCTATGGGCCATATCGGATTCTTCAGAAGATTGGGTCCATTTCTTATAAATTGGAACTTCCTCCTTCGTCCCGCATTCATCCAGTCTTTCATGTCTCTTGTCTGAAGAAAGTTCTTGGCACCAACATCAGCGGACAAACAATTCTACCCGAACTGGATAATGAAGGATCCATCCTTTTGGAGCCAGAGGCCATCCTCAATCGGCCCACGCATCAGCTTCGCTCTTGCTCTATCACAGAGGTCTTAATTCAGTGGCACAGCATGCAACCAGAGGATGCTACATGGGAACCACTCCTTCAGATTCAACAACAATTTCCACATCTAAAGCTTTGAGGACAATGCTTTTTTAAGGGGGAGGGGATGTTAGGAACCCATCTCTTTACTTTGTTAGTATGTTGTTGTTGGATGCATATGCTTTGTAAGTCATCCCGTAGTATTTGTTGATCAATAGTTTGTGTTATTGTTGTTGGCGCATATGCTTTGTAAGTCGCCCGTAGTATTGTTAATCCATAGTTTGTAACGGCCCATGGTTTCGACCCATAGTATTGGCGCCTAGAATTAGTATATAAGTGTGTGTTGAGACCTATGAAGGCACGGTGAAGTTATTTGTATTGAGCTTGCTCATAGGAGGTTGCCCCCTCGAAGTGGCCTGTGATCAATATAAAAGTGATTTTGAGTTCTGTCATTTCTGCTATTTCACATATTTGTATTAATTAATTGTTGCAGGTGCCTCACATAAATATAAAAGAAAAAAGAAAATATTTAAATTTTAAAAATGAGAAACGGGTATATTAGAATTATATTCAAGAGAATATGGAAAAGGGGAAAAAAATATGCATGATAAAACCTTAACAAAAATGTTTTCTCATGTGAAAAAACTATATTGGAGGTTTACTGAATATACTAGAACTAAATATTATTTTATATTTATCGTATCTCTATGGCTATGAAGTTTATGTTTTCAATATTTTTAAAGAAATTCAGAGAAAAAAAGAATAAATTTAAAAACATTTTTTATTTTAAAACGTTAAAGTTAAGAGTAATGCTCCCCATCCCATTCTCCTCTTAGAGGCAGGACTTTGGTCTACCAAGAGTGAGCAAAGTAGTCAATGTTAAAATTCAATATGCTAAGACAGAAAATAGCAGCATTACATTCCATTTCACAATAATAGCATATACAGGATCACTGAAGAAACAACAAGCACAGCATAAACACAAGAGACAGAGATTTATCCTGGGAAACCCTCATGGGGTAGAAAACCCAGCAAAGCTTCCTCAATATAGATGACCAGCAATATACAAAGATGAAACCCTGAGACATGATCTCCTCCTCCACAATAGCAGACCTCTCCTCCACAAATGCACTATCCTCAAGTGTGTGAGTGTATCAAATGAGGAACACACCTCATCTATTTATACACTACTCTGATATGTATTTTACACAAGTACATGTAGGCTCGTATTTAACCATTAGGTTAAATACCCCATTATAACTGACTGGGCCGACCCCCACATGGTGGGTCTAATAACCCTAGTTACCACACCCAACTCGAAGGAATAAACATCTCCGGATTTATAGTATAATCACATCGGAGGTATGGAACATCTCCGGAATAAATAATATACAAATATAATATTCTTTGATGTTACAATATTTCAACACTCCCCCTTAACGAGAAGGATATTTTAACAGTATCTGCACGAGCAAGGAGTCATCAACATCATACATGATACATCTATAAATCATTGGAAGCTTTCTCAACATCATCAGTAACTCAAGCAGTTACTGGAACATCTTCAATACTGGAACATCAACATCTTCAGTACTGAGTCTTTATCTTCTGCAGCACTCGAACAACTACAACAACATCAACATCTGGATCCTCACGATCATCAGTATCGTCATCTCACGATCATTAGCATCGTCATCACACGATCATCAGCATCGTCATCACACGATCATCAGCATCGTTATCACACGATCATCAGCATCGTCATCACACGATCATCAGCATCGTCATCACACGATCATCAGCATCGTCATCTCACGATCATCAGCATCGTCATCACACGATCATCAGCATCGTCATCTCACGATCATCAGCATCGTCATCACACGATCATCAGCATCGTCATCACACGATCATCAGCATCGTCATCACACGATCATCAGCATCGTCATCACACGATCGTCAGCATCGTCATCAACACAGGTATCCATAACAATACAAGTATCCACATCATTAGTACAAGTATTCATGCCAATACAAGTATACATATCATCAATACAAGTATCCATACTGATACAAGTAATCATGTCATCCATACATGTATCCTACCGATACAAGTAACCACATCATCAATACAAGTATCCATACCGATATAAGTAACCACGTCATCAATACTAGTATCCTACCGATATAAGTAACCACATCATCATTACAAGTATCCTACCGATACAAGTAACCACATCATCAATACAAGTATCCTACCGATACAAGTAACCACATCATCAATACAAGTATCCTACCGATACAAGTAACCACATCAAAAATCACTTTCTCGGAGACCATACGTCTACGGATCAATTCAGGGACCGAAGTCCAGGGATGATACAATCCCCACTTCTCGGAGACCATACGTCTACGGATCAATCCAGGGACCGCAGTCTAGGGATGATACAATCCCCACTTGTCGGAGACCATACGTCTACGGATCAATTCAGGGACCTAAGTCCGGGGATGATACAATCCCCACTTCTCGGAGACCTCACGTCTACGGATCAATTCAGGGACCTAAGTCCGGGGATGATACAATCCCCACTTCTCGAAGACCTCACGTCTATGGATCAATTCAGGGACCTAAGTCCGGGGATGATACAATCCCCACTTCTCGGAGACCTCACGTCTACGGATCAATTCAGGGACCTAAGTCCGGGGATGATACAATCCCCACTTTTCAGAGACCATACGTCTACGGCTCTCTTTAGGACTGAAAGTCCAGGGATGATCCAATCCCCTCAACTGTCCACTAAGGACTTCATTCTCGGAGACCTCACGTCTACGGCTCTCTTTAGGACTGAAAGTCCAGGGATGATCCAATCCCCTCAACTGTCCACTAAAAACTTCATTCTCGGAGACCTCACGTCTACGGCTCTCTTTAGGACTGAAAGTCCAGGGATGATCCAATCCCCTCAACTGTCCACTAAGGACTTCATTCTCGGAGACCTCACGTCTACGGCTCTCTTTAGGACTGAAAGTCCAGGGATGATCCAATCCCCTCAACTGTCCACTAAGCACTTCATTCTCGGAGACCTCACGTCTATGGCTCTCTTTAGGACTGAAAGTCCAGGGATGATCCAATCCCCTCAACTGTCCACTAAGGACTTCATTTTCGAAGACCATACGTCTACGGATCTATTTAGGGACCGAAGTCCAGGGATGATACAATCCCTACCTATCCACTAAGGACTTCATTTTCGGAGACCATACGTCTACGGATCTATTCAGGGACCGAAGTCCAGGGATGATACAATCCCTACCTGTCCACTAAGGACTTCATTTTCGGAGACCATACGTCTACGGATCTATTCAGGGACCGAAGTCCAGGGATGATACAATCCCTACCTGTCCACTAAGGACTTCATTTTCGGAGACCATACGTCTACGGCTCATTTTAGAACATGTGTTCAAGGATGATACAATCCCCACATGTATTCTCATCAATACAAGTACAAGTATCCTCAACCATACACGTACATTAATCAATACATGTGTCATCAAAAGTATGTATTCTTACCAATACATCTTATCATCAAAAGCATGTATTCTCACCAATACATCTATCATCAAAAGCATGTATTCTTACTAATACATATAACATCAAAAGCATGTATAAGTAAAACTAAGTATTCTAAGTATACGAGTCCTAAATCTAAATATTTCTAAGTATCTAGGTGTAGAGAACAGGTTACCTCATCATCGACCTTGTTGATCGATGAGACAATCTCATCATCAGTGACTATACTACTCCCCCTTTCGAGGAGGGTCCTTTTGAGCTACACCAAGCTTGGCTCGAAAGTATTCAAATTTCACTCGAGACAGAGGCTTGGTTAGTATGTTGGAAACTTCTTCACTCGAGGTAGAGGTTTGGTTAGTACATCAGTAACCTGTTACGAATTCAAACTTTATAGTTCCTTTCTGTGTCATATCTTGTTAGAACCCTATGATCTTTGACTTATCATGGAACATTGGATTCTATGTCATCTTGATACAACTCTATTTGTCACATAGGATCACAGTTGGTTCTATCTCTAAGTCAAACAATCCTGAAGCCAAACTTCTTCACAACTAGCAGAGCAAACAACCATATATTCTGCTTGTGCTGAGAGCCACACTAGACTGCTTCCAGCTAAACCACGAAATCATGGCTAATCCTAGACAATAACATCCTCTTGATGTGTTCTTCTTGTCTGATACACTTTCTGCCCAATCATCATCTGAGTAGCCATCTGAAGTCATGATCTCCAAGATAGCACAGATCAAAGTCTATCGTATCCTTTAGGTGCCTCATCACATGCTTTGCAACTATCAGGTGAAAACATCTAGTTTCCACTAGATACTGACTCAAGGTAAACAAAGCATATATCTAATCTAGTATATGTTAGAAACATCAATGACCCAATAATTTGACTGTACAGAGTTATATCCACTAACTCTGATGAGTTATCCCTTAACAGCTTCAAGTTCGAATCCATAAGAGTGGCCATTCCAACACCTCAAGTCATATTTCTCATCATACTTTCCCTGGTTGAGAAATATTCCTTCTGAGCCTTGCCATACTTCTAGACCTAGGAAGTAAAGTGTCAATTTGAGATCTTTCATTTTCATTTCTGCATTGAATGATCTTCTGCATATATATCTGTGCCATCTCTCGTTAGATGGGTCTACTAATATGAGCCTTAATATCATTCGAACTCTGTGGTGAGTTCCTTCTTGCATCCATGTCATTTGTGTATAGAAATCATATTCAACCTTGTAGCAAAGGTTGAAATCCACATCACCCATGGTGATCATTAAGCTTATCAATTTATTATCGATCCTATGTACCTATACAGAACCTGATTCACACTTCTTCTTTAATTACACCATACTTGGAGCAAACATCTTGTCGTGATTCTCTTCCCCTTTCTAAGAGAATCTTCTAGCCATGAGCCTTCTATATTTTGTTTGATTTGTAAATCTTCTTGTTTGAACATCCACCACTTGTACGGTGTCCATCATTCTTCATGACCTTTCCTACAAATCAAAATTAAGTACATGATTAGTAATATTTCATAATCATCAAATCATATTGACATGATAACCTATTATGCATACAGATATCATTTACATAGTGATGCAACTATTTTGACCAATACTTTGGCACAACACTTTCCCATATCCTGTATGCATACAGTGGCTATCTAGATGCCTTCCATCTCTACCAGAACATACTATCGAGAGTGTGCACAACTCTCAGCATGTCAGTAAAGAGGGTTCATTCTAGACAAGCAACAATGGAATGTTTGTCCAACTTACCAATCATATGCATATTAGTAGTATACTATTCAATGTTCTATGAATATTTACACTCAGCATGATATATTATAGGAATACAAATATGCATACAACCTATTACAGGCAATATCATTACTATTTCAAATAACAACTCAAATACTTATCTTTTATGTTTGTGTGGCTGCCTCCCGCTTGATCTTCTGTATGTCTTTTGAACTTCTATTCATTCTGTACCACTGTGCATGCTCAAGAGTCATCCTCATGATCTCATACACAAACATACACTCATTAGTATATTCTAAATGCTATCAAAACATTATAGTACTAAATAATCTTGAAAATGTATAGTCATGATTATAGTTAATAAACATTAGTATTCAAGATTTCAGGGAAGTCTTCTTTTACTCATGCATATCATTAATCAAGATAAAAGATATAATATGCATAATCCCTTGATTACTAACTTTATGAATAATCATAACCAATCATTCCAAGTATACTTATATAAGGGATCCTAACACAAGGTAAGATTCATGGGAAACATACCTGGATTAGTATATCTACTTGGTTATGTACAACATACCTAAACAATCTCTTCAATGATTTAGAGATCCTGAGCTAGAACCTGCATGTCTCATAGGTTAAGCATAATATAACAAAGTCATACATACCTCGTAAGTAGAACAAAGATTATGGATGAGTCTTTGTCTTCATGTTTTTATGGTCATGGAGCTTGATTTGTCTTTTGTTATGTACCTGTATCTTGTTAGTAGACAACATCAACCTCACACAACATCATAATGCATTAGTACAATCATAAGTGTCAACACCCTAGCCAATGAATATCTTCTATCATGCATTCATAATTTTGTTAAGGTGATACAACAAATCTAAAATCAAGATTGTACTAACCGTAATAACATGAAGACAAACATACCATAAACTTAATCATGAACAAATCTCAAAACATACCTCGTTGAGTCATACCTGTCGAGATCGCTTGTAATCTCCTTATGTAAAGCCTTAGCCTCATCTCCCTCTGAAACAGTAACTCCTTCACTTATGCAGGTGACCAATCCATCTTCTTCTAGGATTAACCCTATCCACTTGATTTGCAAGAACTGGACCTGGAGCTGGATATGGGTTTGTCAGAGAAACCCCAAAAATTCAAACTTTGAATTTCAAACTTCCGAAAGGATAGAAATATGCGCCTTGATGAGCTGATCAAACTGATATATTCAGAATTTGAAAACTGCAAAGTTTCACTCCTCAATTTTGCCTTTGAAACTTCTGAATTCACTGGATGTGACCCTGAACTGGGGTTTGGTGAATCCCACTCTTCTGCCCAATCAAAATGTTTGATCCAAAGCTCTAAGCTTCTATTTTTCTGAGGAGCTTCCAGCCATGGTCACAGATTTCAAAAATTCCCATTTTTACAGAAGCCCTAATTTTCCACTTTTCTGATCAAAGTCCCGAACTAGGGTTTGATCAAGCCCAGCCTTCTGCCCAACCAAAAAATCTGATCTTGGTATCTAAATTTCTATTTTGATGAGTAGCATTCAGCCGTGGTCTCCGTTTACAAAAATTCCAACTTTCTTCAAAGCCCTAAATTCCGGAAGCCATGAATGAAGGTATTCAAAAATAATTATGTTTTGACAGAAATATGTACCTGATTTTTTCTGGTGTAACTCCAAACTTTTCAATCCACAGGGTCTGAAAAAGTTTTCTGACATAGCCTGACCTGTTATATTTCCATCCTGACAGGTCTGACCTCAATTGGATTCTCTGAGAGAGAGTTATGTCAAATGTCGCAACGTGACCTGTTTTGGGATAAAACAGAAGAGCGAACTTGTACGGTGTGCCACGTGTCACTGTTTGAACTTCGGCCTCTGAAAAACTTTTCTGAGGTAGCTCGGCCTGTTATCTTTCCATCCTGATAGGTCTGACCTCAATTGGACTCTCTGAGAGAGATTTATGCCAAGTGTCGCAACATGACCTGTTTATGGGATAATACAGGAGGGCGAACTTGTACGGAGTGCCACGTGTCACTGGTTCAACTTCGGCTTCTGAAAACGTTTTCTGAGATAGTACAGACTGTGTACTACCTGTCACTTTTTACGAAATTTTATTTGGAGCTTCCTATCCCAAGATATGACCTTTTTCCCAAGGTCACCTGATTTTGACTCAGATCTGAAAGAGGCAGAAACCCTATATTGTACAGATCATAAATCACAAAGTACAACGAATTAGAGGTTGTCCTTTGGACAGAAGGTACCTGGAGATTTAATCTTCGTCCTGTAACAATTTCAGATCCGAAAACTTCGCCAAAACGGATTTATAGTGAAAGTTCTACGATGACTGGTTTTTGCTATGTAAAACCCTAACCTTCAAATTGTCGTAAGTAAAGCAAGTGTCTTTAGTGCCATACCTTGTCTTCCTTCAGGTTAGCTCTGATACCATGTTAAAATTCAATATGCTAAGACAAAAAATAGCAGCATTACATTCCATTTCACAATAATAGCATATACAGGATCACTGAAGAAACAACAAGCACAGCATAAACACAAGAGACAGAGATTTATCCTGGGAAACCCTCATGGGGTAGAAAACCCAGCAAAGCTTCCTCAATATAGATGACCAGCAATATACAAAGATGAAACCCTGAGACATGATCTCCTCCTCCACAATAGCAGACCTCTCCTCCACAAATGCACTATCCTCAAGTGTGTGAGTGTATCAAATGAGGAACACACCTCCTCTATTTATACACTACTCTGATATGTATTTTACACAAGTGCATGTAGGCTCGTATTTAACCATTAGGTTAAATACCCCATTATAACTGACTGGGCCGACCCCCACATGGTGGGTCTAATAACCCTAGTTACCACACCCAACTCGAAGGAATAAACATCTCCGGATTTATAGTATAATCACATCGGAGGTATGGAACATCTTCGGAATAAATAATATACAAATATAATATTCTTTGAAGTTACAATATTTCAACAGTCAAAACTAGAACTAGATCTGTAGTACCCCTAACCTAGGTCCCTTATTTAATAAATAAATATAACCTTTTTACTGTTACATACTGTGTCAAATTTCATGTTTTCATGTTTCGGTTAAGCTTCATGCTTGTAAAAGAAATATAAAGTTCACATTTACGGGATTGGAATAAACATGTCATATTCATTTGTTACTAACATTTACTAGCTATTGCAAGTGTAATAGCATATAAATGTATGTTCTAATTTTAAATAAGTTTCATTCACAATAACTTGAAATAATAATATGACAGAGTTAGAAATGATCAATATACATGTAGGATAAGTACCTGTAATTAGCTAGTAGATCTCCTTTGTTGCTCTTTTTTGCTCTGTTGTATGCTCTGCTTGCTGTATGCCCTGTTGTAGCCCTGCAACCAAAATCCTTCCCAAACCCTTGAAACTCAACCGACCAGACAATCTGGTATGCCACCCTGCCAACTGGCGAGGTGTATCCACGTACCCATCATTCAGTAATTTGCATATATAAGACATAATTAACACATGATACATATCTATCATGACTACATATCATAATAGTAACATCTCACACACACACGCATATGTATATAGGCAAAATAATAGAACCATATGTCCACAGTGTTGTCAAACCAACAAAGTCTCACAATCAAACAAATACAACATATAACAGTAGTTCAGGTAGTAATGTCAAAACGGGGCGTTACAAGATCGAAATTCCTTAAATCACGAACCAAAATTAAAATCAAATCAAAATCTATTAAGTGGGCTTGATGGTTAAGAACATGTGTTTCCTTTTCAAAAACATGTTTGAATCTCAGGAAATTTCTCATGTATAAGATGTGTAAAGATAATTATAGAAAACATGCAATTTATATGTGACACATATAATTGACATTATGAATGGAAATAAATAAAAATTGAAGCTCTAAATAGCGTGTAGAGTAAAAAAAATCATATTGCATAGTACAAACAAATCACTCCATCCCAAGAAAATCATTCCCTAGATCAAGATCCTCGTCAATGTTAACATGTATATCGCCATCCTCATCTTATATCAACATAAAGAGAGATCAATCTCTTCCAAGATAGTGGGATCGTATTTTTCCCTACGGTTGGTTGTGCTTCTATTAAAGATTGACCATTGATCTAGATTTTTTATCCACTAAAATCAGTCCACAAATAATTCCAAATCAACTCCAGTGTCTCTCTAAATAAACTCTCTTTTATATAGCTCTTAAGTCTTCAAATACTCTCGAATGCTCAATGATGAGTGTGAAGAAAACAAGGGGGGTTTATATATTTATTATTTTAGTTTTGTCTTTGTGTTGCAGGTCAAGGAGGTCAAGTTGGTGCCAAACTAGCGAGTTGAGATCCAAATCAATGAGTTAACCAATTCTTATTTGAACATGCCAATTCTTAACCAAATCGACCGGTTTAGTTAAGAACATGTCCAAAACCAATTTGGAGTTTGAACTAGGCTAAAATTCCCCAAAACTGGTTTGCATTGCAACCAACTAGAGAGGAGCAATGTGCTCTACAGTCCAGTATGAGGGAGATGTTTTCATGTAACATAATGTAACATGACATTATAAAAATAATTATTTTTTTAAATATATCATGTCGGCTTATAAAATACAAAAAATCAAACCAAATGAAAAGTATTTAAAATATCCATGTCTACTTATAAAATAAATTATTAAAACCAATATAGTTCCCTCTTAAACCTGGATCTATGGAGAACCAAGAGGGATCAAATTTCTCGAGGTGTAAATTTTTTTCAGGACATGTAAAAAATTTAATATAAGAAATAAACCTCAGGAAATTGGATCCCTCTTGGTGCTTTATAGATTTGGGTTTAAGATGGATCTATACTGGTGTAGATACATATACCATTTAAATTATCCAATAAAGAGAGGATGGTTGAGCATGGATGCATTGTGAAGGTATAAAGTTCTTTGTGTGCGCTGGAATGGGAGAAAAAAAAAAGTTCTTTTTTATGTGAGTTTGGAATGAGAGAGAAAAAACAAAAGATAAGATTTGAATGTAATGGGAATATAGAGGTGAAGAAATAGGTGGAGATTCTAATTTTATGAAAATTGAATGATAGTGATAAAGTTTGAAAACTTGAGGAAATTATAAAGAAAGATGGTTTTATTAACTCAACTTACTTGAATGCAATTTGAGATATAGAGGTAAATGAATAAGTGGGTTCTTTATTAATAATTTTATAAAACTTGGCCATGACCATAAAGTTGGCTCATTTTATGACTTAATTATGGAGAAAGAGAAATTGTTGTATTCATCTAGTTGAGTGAAGTGGACATTATTTTGCTCATCTCATTGAGTCAATTGGATTGGGGGCATTAAGGCCAAGAAATAGGTGGGGATTTTTTTCAATACTTTTATGGAAACTTTATGATGGTGACAGAGTTGTGAAATTGTGAGAAAATTGTAGAGAAAGATAATTGACCTTATTCACTCAATTGTTTTAAGTAGACCGGGGGCATAGATGCTAAGAAATAGTTGAGGATTTTTTCAATAATTTTATAAAAAATTTGGTGATGGAATTAGAGTTGGAATATTGTGAGGCAATTATAGAGAAAGACAAACTATCATATTCACCCTACTAACTTCAATGGAATGGGGGTATTGAGGCCAAGAAATAGGTGGGGCATTTTTCAATAATTTCATGGAAGCTTGGCAATGGCAATAGAGCTAGAAAGTTATGGGGCAATTGTAGAGAAATTGAAATAGTCATATTCACCCAAGTGACTTGGGTGCACTAAGCACATAAAGGCAAAGAAATAGTGGAGATTTTTTCATTAATTTTATGGAAACTTGGCAATGGCATCAGAATTGACAAGTTGTGAGACACTTATAAAGAAAGAGAAATGGTTGTATTCACCCCATTGACTCAAGTGGATTGGGGGAATAGAGGCCAAGAAATAAATAGATATTTTTTAGTAGTTTTATGGAAAGTTGCTTATGGTGAAGGGGTTCGAAATAATTATCTAGAATCATACTATGGGATCGTATTGTTAGCCATTGATTCGAGTAGCATTAGTTTGAGTAGAATCATACTATGGGATTGGATTGTTAGGCATTCATTGCTCGAACTGCGGCAACAACGGACACAACTCCACAACTCCAGGACGTGCCCTAACTGCGGCGGGGTGAAGCTCTTCGGTGCTCACCTCATCGATGGCCCGATCAGAAAGAACGCTAGCATGGCGATTTTGATGGTGGTGGCCAACCCTAGCTCTCCCGCTGACCTCTCTGAACCGGCAACTGCCGCGGCCACCGACGGTTATCTCTCTCATGGCCTCGTGCAGGCCTCGACCTCCTCCAGTTATCGCGAGAGGAAAAAAGCTGGATGATCTTGACTCAATTCTCTGCAAAATGTTCAAGAAAATGTTCTTATAACTGATAATTGATGAGAAAAATGCTTTTTTATCTTTTAGTGGAAAATCGAAGGCTGCATTTGAGCGCTTAGTGATTGTTTTAAAGATCATTATATTTTCCAAATCTGGCCTTCTTCCTGTTTTCCTGTGTTAATGCCTACAATGAAAGCTTATATCATTTAATGAGAATATTTATGTAGTTAAAAATAAGGAAGATCGAGATTCAATTCTCTTCAAAGTGTTCAAGAAAATGTTGTCTGTTCGGGGGATCAGAGATATTATAGCGCTGCACTTGCATGCTCATTTTGTGTTTAAAGATAATTTTTATCTCCTAAATCATAGATCTTCTTCTTCGGTTTCTGTGATCATCCCTAAGAATAAAAGCTTATGATTCTGGTATTTGATCAAAAATAAGGCCGCATTTGGTTACTTCACGATTGATTACTTATTTATGTTTTGAAGAGTTCTTAATCACTCCCATGCTCCTTTTATCTTTTTAAAACTGTGGAGTATATTTTTCAGTTCTGCTTTGAATAAACTGTTATGATTTTCAAATACCTGCGGGCTCGAAGACAAAAGATATGTTATTATGTAGATAGGCTTTCAAATATCATTTCTCTGTAGAATGTTCAAGAAAATGTGTTGGGTTTGGTCTCTAATCTCAGTGATCGTGCTTGTAATCAAAGCTTATAAGTAATTGGAGGAGAAAATATGTCTTTAGCTTTTAGTATAAAATTCAAGGCTGCATTTGATTGCTTCTCGATTGTTTTCTCATTTCGCTTTAAAGATCTTTCCTATCTTATATATCGGCGTTCTTCTTGCTCTTCTGTATTCATGCCTATTCTAAAAACTTATAGCTCTAATATTTAATGAGAAAATATTGGTTTGGTTAAAAACTAAGGCTGCATTTGCTTGGTTTGGGATTCTTTGCTCATTTTATTTTAAAGGATTCCAAATAGACGATCTTGTTCTTTTTATTTAGGTCTTTTGAATCTTTGGGGCATCTCTTTAGTTTCTGGTTTGGATAAATAGAGAAAAGATCTATGTAGTAGGCTTTGGTGAAATCTAAACCTCTGCCTCGCCTTGCTTTAGTTTCTGGTTTGGATAAATAGAGAAAAGATCTATGTAGTAGGCTTTGGTGAAATCTAAACCTCTGCCTCGCCTTGCTTAATTTATTATTCATGAACATCTTTATCTTATTTACATTGCATTTTATTTCTGGTTTATATGTCTATTGCAAGAGGCATCTCAACACTTTGTTATTTACTTGCTTTATAACAAAAAGTTTCTAATTTTTTTTCAATTTTTTTTAAGAGATAATTTATTTTTCTCCCATATAATTTTTTAATTTTTTTTAGTAATTGCATACAAATTTAATGATACAAAAATTGGATTTAAAATTCTTTATAAAATTATTCCAAAGTCGTCAAGATTGAGTATTTTATTTTATTTGGACATAGTGTTTTCTTATACATATTCTTATTTAAAAAATCAGATACATATTATTAGAATAAATAAGATAAATAAAAGAAAAATACATATCATACTATTAAAAAATACATATCTTACTAAAAATATATTTGTCAATAAACTAAAAACAAAGTTTAATATTTGATTTATATAATTTATATAAATTTATAGTTATAATCACAAATTGTACTATACCAATTTTTTGTCTTACTTGATTGTTTTAACAATTTCTAAAGTAATAAAGAACCACAAGGTGTTCTTGATAGATCATGTAAATATATATACTAGTATAATGGTAGCAATGACTTTATTAATAAAGAAGAATCCTATAATTACAAATTATACTTAAAAAACATAATTAATTATTAAAAAATTTAGTTATAAAAAATGTTGAATTATTATCTTTAATTAATTTAATATAATTTATAATATTTTAAAATTTTAAAACACTCTTTTTTAAGAATAATTGGATTTTTCTAAAGATTAAATTCAAGACATAATATATGATCATTAATATAGTTTGAAAATATTATTAAACTAATTTATATTTCTTAATCAACTATTATCTTAAAACTTTGTTATGCTTTGCCAAAGAAAAAGTATGTACATCAATAAAATTTTGTGGTGATTCAATGAATGTTATCAATTAGATAAACAAAACATAAAAATATCGCAACATGTTTTTACTCACTTTGTTCGAGGAAGTGCACTCCATTGTGGAAAATTTTGATTTTTGTATACTTTGTCATGTCTACTTAGAGCGGAACTCACTTGTAGATAAACTTTCCAAAAAGAGAAAACAACTAGCTTTTGGATAATGGAAGATTAGATAAGTTCGGAATGGGACCTTTTATTATTTCTACCATCAACCTTGGAACAATCAACCACATGGAGTTTCTTCTACATTAAAAACATCGTTTTTGGATCATATGTATTATGCAAAATGTTCGAGTATGAACTAACTTATAATCGCTAGTGTTCGAGTATGAACTAACTTGCAACTATAACCTATCACCTACTCACAACATATAAATTCAAATCAAATCAAAACTACCATAAGAAAGAAAACATTTATTTCACAAAACACGGAGATGACAACGTGCATTAAGCATATTCTTGGTGATTGAATTGCTCTTCTCGAATTACTATGGAAAATTTTATGCTCCCAAGCCACATTTGTAAAAATTGGGTAGAGAAATCAACTATTCAGTGTTTTGTACAAATATTTCAATCATTATGATTAAGTTTACCGAGTAATACAAGCACATCAAATACATATAGCATATATATCAAATACATATAGCATACATATACAATGACTACATATACCTTAGTCATTGGAGAAAATAATAGAAAGTACAAAGAATGAATTTCCATTTGATCAACGTGAAATTTATGATGAGGACCCTTAATGTACAACACTCTTGTTGAAGTACATATGAGAAATTGGAACATGGTTTATATAATCATTACTTTGTAGATTGGTGAGCATCGTAAAGATCATGATGGATATAGGGATAGCGAGTTTATCTTAGGTTTCAATAACCACATTTAATCAAGATATTAACAATCTCAATTCCAAGGTACAAAGAGGATTTGGATCAATAGGGAATAATAGGGAATAATAGGGAATATTATATGCAATGGGAAAGTATTGTGTTTAAGGATATATTAAAGATTATAGAAGAAGGTTTATTCGAAGAAGAAGACACAATGGGAAAACATAGTTTTGGATGAGTGAGGAGAAGAATAATAATAACAGGAGCAACATGTGTCTCAACCTTAGTTTTTAATCTAACCATCTCAAAACAATCATCATCGTTGAATATATATGTATGTAAGATATTTTCTTATGCTCTATTGAGCCACCACACTTCATCAATTTTGAATTCATTCCAAAACTTCCATTTTTTTAATTAATTTAAAAAATTCTTTTAATTTGATTTTTTAATTCATATCTCTTTTCTAAATCTTATTTATTTAATTTAATTTTATAAAAATTAAGTTATATCTTCTTTCTTTTCTTTTCTTTCTTTTTTTCTTTTTCTTTTTTTCTTTCTTTCCTCTTCCTCCTCCTTATTTCTTTTCTTTCTTTTTTTTTTTTTTTTTTCTTCATGAAGTAAAACTTCAATTGGATATAGTAGCATGGCTTCATGTATGGAGCTAATTTTTGGTGAATACATGATATCATATGAGATTTACATAGCTTCAATGATGATGTAGAAGAGGGGATACTAAGTATATTAGGATATTATATGGAGATGGAACCATCATTTTGGTCCTGGATTAAGATATAAAAATATTTCTAATTAGCTAAGAGATAATTTTTCTTAAATGTAAGGAAACAAGTTAATGGCCTAAAAACCAAAGACATCTAGCAGGAGTGAAAGTATGCCCCCTTACAAAGCACTAGAAATTCATCTATGGTGGCTTGATTTTCCTGAGTAACGATGATAAATGAGTTTGGATTAACAAATAATAACCAATAATACTTGTCCTCACTACCAATTCACAAATAAGTTATAATAGGTTTTGTTTGGTGCTTCATAAAAAAGAAGAAGAAGAAAAGAAATAATTTAACCACTAATTAGGTGAATACCTAATTTTAACTTTTAATGGCAACTTATATAAAACACATGTTGCTTGTATAAACTCTTCACATTCAACATTAAATTATGATGGGATTAAGTTATATAATCATTTGTATTTAATGTTTAAGAATTTAGATCAATTTATTAATTTATTATTTATTGTAGTGTTTAGAAAAATTCTTTAAAATTTTATGAAATGTTTAAGTAATGATTAAAGAATATATAGCTAATTGGGTGTAAATGATTATATTTGTTTACTTGCACCATTCCTTCCTTCTATTGTGTGGGGATATGTATAATATAATATAATAATTAAAAAAAAAACTTATTTATGTCTATTTTGTGGACTCTCAATTATTGTTTATTGGTTATGACCATAAAATATCTTGAATTCTTGTGTGTTATCCCACCATTTTAATCAGACATTGTGTGCAAATCCATATAAATTCTATAATACCAAAATATTTATGATACATGCTTTTCAAAATAGTTTTATTATTCAACTTTTTAAAATCTAAAATGTTCAAAATATAAATTAAATGATATAAAACACACTACAAACAACACTACACCCCGATATGATCATGGATTCCAAATTCTTCACCAAGTCTTGATAAATTGATATGCCATGGAAAATCTCCAAATAACTTGTTATATAGGAGGAAGCTCAAAATTGACCAAGTGGGAAGAAACTCCCGTGAATCATATTTAACATACACTTAACAATGACTCGAGAAAAACAATGTAATAGCCATTCAACACAAGTCAATAAATAGAATACCAACAACTCATGATAAGATCTAGGTTGTATCATAAATGGTGGTGAAATCAACACTGAATCAAACTAAGGAAAGAGTAGAATGTTGGGCATTGATGAATGACGACAAGTAGTGTTAATTCAGTATGATAATGACAATGATGATGATGGTGATGATGATGATGATGAAGATGATAATGTGATGAGGATGGTGATAATGATGACGAGGAGGAGGATGGTAGTGAATGTGTGCTAGTATCAAAGATGAGCATTCAAGGCTTGGGTACTATGAAGGGTGAGTGCCACTGACTGGTTATATTTTCCAATATGATAGGTGAAGGCATGGATATAAATATGGTATGGCATGTTAATTTTTGGGTTCATAGCATAGGATCATTGTATAATTGTTTTATATATGTCTTTTTAAATAGGGCATGCCTATTATAATTTTTTTTAATATGGTTCACTCAAATATTTTTTATTTAAATGTTATATATATGTTTTTAAATATGTTTTACATATGTTATGTGATGATGATGACAATGAAAATGACGGCAAAGATGATGATGATGACAATGACTATGATGACAACACTAATGATGAGGATGACGAAAATGATGGCTACAATAACTACCCCTGAGTATCACTAGTTTTGACCCTTAATTACCACTAATTAACCCTAGTTACCCCTAATTAACCCTACTTACCCCTAATGATCAAGATGTAACCCTAATTTCCACTAATTGACTAATAACTACCGACAATTAACCCCTAAATACCCAGAAATGCCATGAATTACAAATAATTAACCCATAACTAACTGATCATTATCCCTAATTGACCCCTAGTTAACCCCTAATTTTCTCCTAATTCCTTTTAATTCCCCCTAATTAACCCTTGATTAACCCGTAATTAACCCTACTATCACTCATTATGACATAGTACCCGTACTTAACCCTTTATTAACCCCACATGCCCCTAACTAACCCTATTTAGTCCTAATTAACCCCCTTTGGCCATTAATTTCTCATTTTTTTGTAATTCAATTACTTGAAAAATTTTGAGCTTATATTTTTCTAGGAACAATGTTACATTTCAAATATTTTAAGCTTATATTTTTCTTAGACTTTTCTTACTATTAATAATTTTATAAAGTAACTAGTTAAACTTTGCTTATTTTGTTATAGTTATGATACTTAAGACTCTATTGGGTTTCAAACACTTTAAAATGTTTTTCAACATATATTTTCCAATAACTCAAGTGATAAATCATGAGATATTGAAGTGAAATTGATAGTTTAATTCATGAATTCATACAAAAATCCCATATATCCATATTAAACAATGTTTACTTATTATATGAATACATGAAATTGCTTTGATTGATATGAATACAATTGATGTGTATATAAATACGTGGATTGGGTAATAGGTCATGTTGTTTGGAAAAATTAATGGCTTACAATTATTACAAAATTGATATTGTTTACCTAAATGACTACTATTATAATAAGACAATATATATTATTACATAGTGATAATATATCATAGATATATTAAAATTCATTCCTTAAAATGTTTTGTCATCAAAGTACGGGTAGGGAACAATACTTTTAATAGAATGATCCCTCTTCTTGTAACTTTGTTTATTTGGTAAGATTGAGAACATGAGGTGATAAGATTTATGAGGCTTTGAACAATATTTTTGCATAAACAAATGATCAATCATTTCTAAATGGATTATTTCTTAAATTCTCAAATAATTAGTTTATTGATTCAATCATTTTTGTTGTTGATTTTGAGTTGTATTTATTTTCGGATGCGTTGATATGTAAGAAAAATGTTGACATTGATATGTTGATTCATTTATGCCACCTTTTATGTAATTCGAGTGTCAATACGGTATTCTAATAAGTGGATCCTTCTTAATATCTAGTTTAATATTTTCATGATTTACTAGTGTCACCATGTTAAAACTTGATTTTTTTTATTCACTGGTGTGCCAAGATTCTTTGGATGGCATACAACTTCATAGGTGCAATTGAAGGAACACCAACCTTCATCGAATCGATAAGTTATGAGGTTCCATTGAATTGCTTCTTGAAATCCTTTTCCAAATACTCTTACACTAACATGGTTGTTTAATGTTGTGAAATTAATAACAATAGTGAATGGAGATACAATTATTCCAGGGGTCCTTGCTATTATCCCTGCATCGTCTTTGTTTATATAATACAATGACTGTTTGGAATGAATTGCACTTACAATTTTCCCTACCTAATTTTTCACTGGCGAAATTTTTAATTTTATCAAATCCAAAAATGGCTTTATTCACATGGCTATGGTGTATCTATTCTTGTGATTTATCCTATATTGTTAACCATAGTTGCTTTGGATAATATCTCAATGGGCTCCATTACTCCCCAATTTTTTATTTTTTTTTATTATTTATTTTTTCTATCTAAATTTTGTAGCCATGAACCTCAATTTAATTTTTTCTTTTAAAATCTTTATCAATGACAAACGTTAATGAATTGGGACTCAATACTTACTTGGATATCTTCTATCAACACAACGATCTTAACCATAAGAAAACAAAAATGACTATGATATTGATTGAAGTGAACCTGATGGTCCACATCATGAATTCAACAAGAATGCATATTAAAAAAACCCATATATATGTAGTAAATAATATTGATTTATTATATTAATATATATGAGATTACTTGATTGATATGAATACAATGGACTTGTACATAATTATGTATAGGGTGTGATAAGTGTTAGAATATTAAAAACCCACTTTAGATTTATGATATAAAGTATTAATCATTTTGATACTTTCCTAGGTGTTTGACTAAGTAGATTGGCACAAATTGCCTTTCTAGTCTCACACTTGCCATCGTTATCCATAGGACCACACTTGGAAAGATTCTGGATAAGTTTCTACTTTATGACTGTCCTAAATTAGTAAGAGCGCTTACCTACCTTTACACAATTTTGTCCTACTTTTTATGCTTTTCAGTGGATAAGGATAAGGTTGAGTGCATTTATGGACATGGCAAGCTGTCTTACTTTTGGCCAACTCATCCTCCATATTTTTCTCGCCAAAAACCATCATCTCATTCATTTTTATCTCGCCAATCTAAATTTATTTATAATTACTCCCCCTTCCATCAATATATTACTTCTTAAATTAATTTGTTATTTCATAAATTTCTTGATTAATAAATATTTTATCTCAATATACGCACTTCTTTCTAATATAGAAAATACATTATAATAGTCCATTAGTTGTAGCTTGGGTGGTTAGGAGGAATGATTCTTTCCTTCCTCACCCATGTTCAATTCTTGTAAGTGACATTAGATTTATCTAATTTATACAGAATTCTTGACACAATAAGTGAATATTGTGGAAACATACTTGAACCAACTAATCATCATATATCTCCATCCAATTTGAGCAGTATAGTTATCAAATTTTCTCCCTAGATAAATCAATATTGATTTTATTGATTTTATTATTATTGTAATATTTTTTTTTATATTGCATAATTATATTTTTAATTTATTTATTGTTAATTTTATATGAAAATTGTATAAAGGATATAATTAAAACGTTAGATGTAATACTAAATCTATTTAAGGATAGTAAATACACCTAATTGTTATTATTGAGGGAATTTATACGAAAATATATTAATTATTTGAGTTTTTTAATTTATATATATGATACATTTACTTGGGAAAACACTTTGTAAAATATTTCTGAATAAATTGCATCAAGTTTTAATTGTATTTATTTATTAAAGTAAATATAATTTATCTCTCGAACAATCAAAGATGTATGCCACATTTTGGCACGTGATTTGTTTCATGAAAGGTCGATGATTTGTTTTATGAAAGGCATTAGTGAAACATGCATATCATGCACCTTAGAAGTTAGACACACAGGCATAGAGGTTGCATGGATACACGAGACATTTGGAAGGTGATTTGTTTCGTGATAGGCATTGGTGAAATATGCATAGAATGCAAGTTAGACAGATACACATAGAGGTTGCATGGATACACGGGGGCTTCACTCAATAAACCACTATCATAGTACGCTCGTTTGTGGCATATGAAACAATACCCCTAATTTCACTAAATATTGGAAAATACCTTCCAAAATCATTTTTTTAACCCCCTCCCAATATGCCTTCCCAGTTTAAAAAAACCCCTATTTTCACTAGATATTGTATGTATCAATTTTTTCATTAACATTTTTATACCCCTTTATATTTCTACCTTGTATATTGATATGATACCCCTCTTATGACCCCACATGCATTCTACAATGCACCTTGCTTCTTTTGATGTATATTGTGGATGCACATTACTTTACCCTCAATGCAATTACTCAACCACATATCATTATGATTTTCAACATCTAATGGTCTAATGAAGAGATATGATATCACTTCTTGTATGTCACTAGAGCCAATGTACATAGTACAACATTTAGATTGCATGTTACAGTTCCCCAATCACTGACTAAGCCTGTTGTGGGCTAGGTATCCAAGACCCCAGGGCTTGTAACAAGCTCTAGGAAGCTGAATAAACCTCCCAAGCCCTTTAACAGGCACGAGTGGTTGGGTATTCAAGCCCCCAAGGCCTATCGAGGGCCTATAACAGGCCCTGTTGGCTTAGAGCCTCCCAAGGCTATTGGTAACAACTGGCCGAGTGTTATTGCTAACAATTGGTTGTCAACGACCACTATCTCTCGACTATGATGGATTGGAAACCCACTTCACCACGAGACCCCCTAGCGTCAAGCATGCCTCAAGATCTGATTTCCCTGCATACTAGTAAGCCCAAGCCTTGCCTCAACCTGATTTCTCATCCGGTCGTGATCCCGCCATCTCCATTTGTGGATATTTGTCATCCCGCCCATATAAAAAAGACCCCAAATTATTTTTTTATTGTCACATTAAATAAAAAAAACCTTTGCCCCTTAATATATAAGCAATATAATTTTTAGTTTTTCATGAATATTTAATACCGCAATATGAATGAATGTGGTATTATATTGCCTTCTAGTGAAGCCCCCATGCATGGATACAAGAGGGAACATTAGAACACATTACAGGTCTAATTTTATACCAATATTTGATTTTGTATTAATATGTGGAAGCGTTTATGATCCTTGTATTTTGGAATTTCAGTTAATGGTCCTTGAAAGAGCACATGATACTTGTTATTTGTCTATATGTGCTCATATGGAAGATCCAATGGTCCTTAAAAAAGTACATGATACTTACTATTTTCTTATATTTCCTCATACGGAAAGCATGATAAGCATCCATACATATATAACTACTTTGATCAAAATAATCATGGGAAAGGAAACCACCTTATTTAAAAAATTCATTTGTGTAATAACACAAGTAACAACAACGAGGAAAAAAGGCCATGCTTGTAGTTAGATAAGTTGATTCATCCTATAATTATTTTGCAAATACAATAAGTTGCTTCCATAATATGACAATACAAGACATGTCAAAACAGATAATTTAAGAAACAATAAATTAATAATCAATATTGTTATATCATATTTTTTGTAGAGCAATAGACCAGCTGAGCACATCTTCATGCATCCTTCATTAATCAAAACTCACCCCATTATCTAACTAAGAAAATTTGTTCATGTTCAGCTTCTACAATTCGAAAATTATTTTGGTAGGTATCTGCTACCGTGTAGCCTTGTTTCTAATAGTTTTGCACTTGATAATATAAAAACATTGGTTTTCGGTTTTTTTCGAGATGTAAGAAGATTATCAATTACATTCAAATTATTGAGGAGTTTAAAGGATTCTCGGCCATGGAATGATGTCCTTATTGGATATATTCTTGGACTATAACTAAAATTCAATGTTATACTTGAGTTGTAATACCTTGACCATCATTTCACCACTTATTAAAAATTGAATACATAAGGTATGATTGTTTCCAACATTAGGCCAAACTTCCTTTAATGCCTTAGATGCCTTGCATTGGAAAATGTCAACTTGCCTAACCAAGGGGACAAGACCATTGGTCACCAATGCAAGGTAGAGAACATGGACTGTATTTCATCCAACCACATTGCTTTGGTCATTGATAACCTTATTTGGATGTGATTCCTAGATAGACATGCCCCTGGCTCAGGCACAAATTGCAATAAAAAATTCAATGATTAATGAGATTCTACAATACACACCAAATATCACATTTTTCTACGTTATTCATCATAACTAGTGAAAGATATATTCTTTGATGAGATTCATTGCTTTTTGGACTAAGAAAAATGCAGCCAAAACCATCCATTTAGACCCAAGGATAGTGGGAAAACAAAGTTCTCTCAATGTCCGACACACCCTGCATTGACAAACGCCCGCTCACCCAACCAAGGGGACATGACCACTACTTGTGAAAGCAAAGCAGAGAATATGACATGTATTTCAACCAACCACACCAGATTGGGCTCTCTAATAAATGCCCACTCAACCAACCAACCACACCACATTTGGCCTCGATCTATAAATATCAAAGAGCCCCACCACAAATCCCTAAAGATAATCAAATCCCACCAAAGATCCCTACAATGATTAGAGCTCACAGATAATACAACAACAAATCCCATAGCACTGATAGGAGGACCCATAATATCATTCATTGCCTCTTAAATAAGTAATGAAAATCCCTATCATCTTCAAATTTATCTCTAATTCTATGTGCCCTTGGCTTCACTCACTACAATTTTCTTTCCACTTTTTTTCATTATTTGGTTGATTGACGATAGTTAATCAAATCTAGTTACTGAAAGAGTTTCTCGATGAGTTTCTTGGGTTCCCATTTTTTCCTTATGAGTTTCTTGGGTTTCCATTTTTTCTTCAAGTAAGACTCTTGATTCTAGCAACTTAAAGTAGTCATAAGAGTTCGTGAAGGTAGGATTCAAACCTATAAGAGTTCTTACACTAATGACATCTTTGCCATTAAGATGGTGTGCTTCCATCCCTACTCCATGCTCTCTCTACAAGTTCGACCATTTTTTACATATCCATGTTTCAAATACTCCTTGTATCAAATATGCATGTTCTAGTCAACAAAAGATAGAAGCTTAAAACTATAGTAGGTCGATTTAACTTTGTTCTTAGTCCAAAAGAAGTTGTGTTGCTAGAGAGCCATGTAAAAATGTTGTAAATGACTTAATTTTATTATTACTCAAACACGTTGAATCCATTTGTTTTGGCAGACAGTATCACAACATATCCAATTCTCTTTCGTTGTGCTCCTCACTACGTCACCACTAAGTATAAAAAATAACTTAGACACAATCCTTAAAAATAATAAAATAAATATTTACCCCCATCTCCTTTTATAGGTTTACATATTCCTTTTAGTTTCTATGTGCAAAATATGTTGAGCATGATATATTTGATCCCATATTTAACTTCATGTTGATTAACAGAATATAGATCTACTTCCATTATGTTTGCCATAAAAATTGTCATCCAAGTAGCTGATATGTCAAAGCCTATGAAAGATTAATGAATATTTTAATTAAAGAGGACCATAATATAAGTCAATAGATTTCTTCAAAGAATAAACAATTTGATTGTATTGAGTTCAATTAGTGAAAAACTTGTATTAAAGTATTATTCTTTTGAGTACGAAAAGGTTCGTAGTAAAAGTATAAGGTATATGCTGAAAATAGATTAACCCTCTTATATAAGTGAGGAAAATGAAAAGTTAAATTATAAAAATATTATATAAGTGAGGAGAAAGAAAAATTCAATTTTGAAAGGAGATATATAAGAAATATTTATTAAGTATCCATTTAGGAATATAGAGTTTTATATAAAACTTCTTATCGTTTATCGTTGATTGTAGTCTCATGTATGCCCATTTATTAGGAAGAATATATAAGTTTTGGTATTTAAGGATACACGGAAAAAAAATGTTTCGAAGAAATGAAACTTAATAATGAAAGAAAGGAAAGATTTCCTCACATTTATAAAAGGATTTGACTTTATTACAGATTAAAGAGATTGTTTGAGGAAATGCTATCATCATTGTTATTCGTGTATACAAGGAGAAAAAACACATTAACATTAATTTGTTGAATAATTTATTAGTTCAAGAGTCAAGTATATTTGAAATGGAAAACATGTGATGAAATAAATATGAAATTAAAGATTTATAACTTGATTATAAAATCACAATATGGGCCAATTCAATGTTAAAACTTTGTATTGAAACAAAGTTGATATAATTTTAGGTTCAATCTAGATGGAAACATTCACGGTAGTTTCATCATAAACATGAAAACGATGTTTTTTCATATTTTTCTACAGAAAAAAGAAGATAACCTTATACGAATTTACAATGAGGTCATGCTTAGACTAACCCGCATTAGAAGACCTTAAAGATATCTCCAAGGGGATCCTTTAGGATAATCAAAAGTCAGTACAGAAGATGCATAAAGAAGTTGAAAAGCTTATTTCTAATAAAGATGAATAGGTTTCTCTCCTTAAGAATCATAGTCAAAACTTGATAATTGCATAGATTAAGTTAAAGAGTGAAAATAAGTCACAACAAGAAATATTGGAGCAACTTACTCACAATCGTTGATCAATAAAAAACAATGAGTAATGTCATTGAAATAGAGAAGTGATTAGATGTAGAAATCCATACCTTGGAGAAAGAACCAATAAATGTTTGAGCAACATAAAAAATATAGAAGGATACTTATGTTGAAATATTATCAACCAATAAATCACTAGAAGTATCAAAATATATAGGTTCTAATAACAATACACAACATACAAGGATGTCTTTTTGTCACCCTAATTATAAAAGTCATCCTATTATTCAACCAACTATGATCAAATCAATATGAGGAACTAGAATTGAATATTATATTATATGGAAGAGAAGATCATGTGTGAAATGATTATAATTTCTTAGATCATAGAAGTTGTCACCACACAATTTTACAAAAAAATGAATTAGGGTGGTATGAGTATTTTATAATAAGATAATTCTGTTGAATGCTTCATAACTCATATTCTCTTGTGACATCAACCATCATAGCTTCAAGAAGAGAGAAGATCATGAAAAGTCATTGCAAGATAGAATAAAGAAATAAATATTGTCCATAAAATTCTTTCAGGACACAACCTCTTTGATGGGATAGGCAATATATTGAATATAATTATATAAAAGAAAATAACAATAACAACAACAACAAAAAATAATGATAATAAATGAAGTGACACATCTTAACAAAGAGACATGACATATAGACCATTGTTACTAGTCAATGATATAAATATAATGTCATATGGCTCTATAACATCGACTATTTCTCATATTACATTAAGTTTATGAAATTTTAGATATTAAAATTAATTTTGTAAAAGTAAAAAATAAAAATTTAAAATTAAATTAATTAATTTTATAAAAATAAAAAAATATTTTTAAGATTAAATTAATTAATTATGTGATTGGTTCATAACATTGATTCAACAATTTTTTTGGATGTATAGATTATTTACTAAACTATAAAATTATTTAAAAATAAAGAAATTATAAAAAATAAAAACTTGGTAGTGAATTTCTATGCAAATATATGAAAGTAAATGCTCATTAAAAACACTGCCAGCTGCTCATAAAATATGTTGCAGGCCAATTATGAAAGTAAATGTTCATTAAAAATATGCCAGTGGCTCAGGGAAAATCTAATTTTGGTGATTTAACTTATTCATTTTGCTTGCATATATTTATACATATATTTTATATTAGTCATAAATGCATATTAAGAAAAGACAATTAATATTGTATATGATTTGATTCATTTCATTTTAATTGATATTCGCACAAATCCAAATAAAAATCTAGATAAATCCAAATATTTGTTGGCAATGACAGGAGGCGACCACACAATTATTTATTGGGTAAATATATGTTGTAGTGGTCTTTAGAGAAGGATGACTTCATGAGGGAGGAGAGTCTCTCTCTCACTTTGTTAAAATGATTGCATACAAGAGAAAGGAGGAGCGGCCTCAAGGGAGGACCAGTTCACTCCTACCCTTACACATTTTAATTGTTGAATATACATTGATCTTATATAAGTTCGCGATTGCAGATGAGAAATGGTCTCTTTACTGGTTTTTCCTTTTCATAATAGTTTTTTTTCCTTGGGAAATGGAGCTAACCCAATTATCACTCCTTTACATTTAATAAATTGTTGTATTGTTTGTTGTACTTGAAGATCCAAGGACGTAGTGACTTTATAGTCTAAATGTTTTAAATGCAAATTGCTTGTTGTAGATTGAGAATGGGCGACCTTCATGTAGAGTTTGACCCTCTTGTTAGTGTTTCTTGTTGTGGGTACATGGGCGACTTGTATCTTGAGGTCGAACCTTGCATTTTGTATATTCAAGTAGGAAGACCTGTGTATAGAGGTTAAGCCTTTATACATGAGTAAATTCGCTCATAGAGAGTCCCGACGCTTTATAATTTCCTATTGTTCCTCTACATTTTTCTTATACTTATGCCACGACTTAATAACTTATATGTGGTTATAAGATATAAGGCGACCTCTATATGCGAGGACCGAAACTCATTTACTTGTACTTCTATTGTTAAAAGGAGGGCGATCTTTGGTTTATTGACTCCTCATTATTTATTAAAGAGATTTCTTTCATGTTTGAAATTATAAAAACTCTATTAACCCATGTACATTATATCAAGAAGGTAGTGTTCTATTTGTAGTGAAGAAGTAATGCTAGTGTTTATAACGACGGAGTGTAAATTTCTACGTAAGATTAAAACACTATATTTATATTGTTAAAGGGCGGAGAGTCCTTTTTATTTTAACAATTGAAAGTAAGCTCCGAGGAGTAATATCATAAGTGCTACATATTATAATTAGTAATGATTAAAGTTTCCAAAAACATAATATGCACTATGGAAGGAGGATAGCTTATGCTTATGAGGATAGTTAATGCTTATGAGGAGACACTTGTGGGAGACTTCCTGTAGCAACCACCCAACAGATGCGGCCTTTCAAAAGATTCCAATGGTTCCATACTTGGCATCTATTCTTCTTACGGTGGATTGCTTCCACATAGTGTTGCATACTAGCCGAAATAAGGAGGTAAGGCACCAAATGTGGGAGGAGCCATGAAAAGAGCATGGTCATGCAGGTTGTGCCCACGTCAGGCTGTGAGGAAGATAAAACGAAGAAAGGGGTGCGAGGCAGATGCTGGCCTTGTCAAAAACAATTATGGTTAGGCTCCCTGTCAAAAAACAAATTTTTTCGTTATGATTTAAAGAACAAATAAATAAATAAAAATATAGAAAGAGTAAAGCCTAGTAGGAATCCAACAAAAATAGCAGCAGACCTGCACTTGATGTTTCCATACTTAGCAGCTCTTCCATCGAACATTGTAGGGAGCTTCATCGAATCGGTAGATGCGCTAAGAATAGAAGTCACTGACCAAGTTGTAGAGAAGTCACCAATTGAGTTAAGTTCTTGAGGTTTTTTTGAATGCAGAGCTCTCATGGGACCATCTAGCATGAGGGGGATGCCACTGGGAAAACGGGGAGCCTAGATAACCTTCTCGCATGAGAAAAAAAAAAGAAACCAGCAGAAAAAGAGAGTTAATCCTGTCTGCACGCCACTGAGAAATCAGGCCTAGGATTTGTCTAGTAGGCGAAGAAAGTCCAAGGCATCTCAAGCACAAAAAAAGGGCAAACAAAAAACCAAACTCCTTCACCCATAGTTTGTAAAACCAAAATAAAAAATAAAAATAAAAACAATTCGCCAATAGAATGATCAATGATCTAGAAGAAGTGGGCGTGGCTATGGCTATGCTGAGGAATGTTTCACGTGCTTAGGTTAAATTAGGTGAAGTACACGTGGTCTTAATGTGGTGATATATGGTAGGTTTACGTTAAATTAGGTGAGGCGGTGTGGCCTTCATGCATGTGTCCTCGTCGATTAGGGCATGCAGTTGATATATGTTGAATATATTTTAAACAATTACGTTACATTTGAAAGTGCATCAAGATATCCTTGTCGGACACAATTTCTTAATCAACCATACCTTTGACTTTGCACTCGAAAGCATGTTAACCCCTGATTTTTCAATTACATTGCTTTTGTTCAATATTTTAACACGTTATTTTTCCCTCATTTCGCAATCGAGCTCTTTTAATTCCCCTTTATATTTGAAAAATATAAAGAAGGATCATTGCTCTTTCAAAAAGACATGGGAACATGCTCATTAATGAGATTTATTTCATATCGTCAATGCATATCTCATTAAATATTCACTAATCAGAAGTCCTTCAAAATCTATGTAGTATCCCAATATTGTCTTTTTGAAATAAATAGATCATTTGAGTATTAGCTTTTGCATAACTTAAATTTTGCATTCGATTATTCATAGCTAAAAATTTAAGCTAAAACCAATCATCAAGAGTCCTTCACTCATTCATGTAACATTCAAAGTGCACTTAGGAAACTCACCACTTTAGGACTTTTATATTCCAACTACATCTCTAGGTACATAATTCCATTCTTCTTTATTGCTCATTTGATTACTATTTTTAGAGTGCATGCATTATTCTTGAAGTTGGTGATGATGTTCTTAGTTCCATTCAAAATTTATTGTCATTCATAATGGTATATTTCGATTCATTGAGCAAGTGCTCCATCCATTCAAATGATGGGAGTCTTGTTGAACTAGTTGTTGAAAGTTATTTGAATTGAGTGGTTACTATTATATATTCATTTTTTGTGAATTTATCCATCTTCACCTCAATTATATTCTATAGCCTACAAATAGTGGTCTGCAAAGAGTTACTCTTGAATATCCTTCCATTTATCTTTCAAATGAAGGACTGACCAAATTCTAAAAGGCATGTGGAGTTTCTCACTATCCCCATTAAAATGTGAATTTGTTCATCATTCAACTATTGTTATTTAGCCCAAATGCAAAATCAATGCTTTCTCATGCTAATTAATTCTTCATTTATCTGAGAATAATATCATTTAAAAAAAGTATTCAATCTTGAAAGGAGTTATGAGCCATTTGAAAATTCAAATAATATCATTTCTTAAATCACAATAGGTTGCATTTTACCTCACAAGACTAATTTGATCTTAAATCACAAAGATATAAAAATTAAAATTTTAACTTGGGATTGATTCAATGCTTTGACTAATAAACACTAATTTGCTATGTTGTTTCAAATGGGTGAAATGAAAAATCATCTATATGGTGCCCAATAGACAAGGTAATAAAAAGGAACAAGTGAAAGTAAAGCAAGCCAAGAAGGAGCAACTGACCGAAGAGAAATGATGAAACATGGAGATAGTGTCAAAGGTCTTGAAAAATCCAATATATGCAAATACCTCAGATCGAAATTTAATTAATAATGCTCATAATTATGGGAATTTTTCTTATTGGTCAAATGTAGGATTTCCCACTACCTCTTATTTGAATGAAAGATAATAGGTGTTGGAATTGATTTAATACTAAGAGGGGGGGTGAATAAGAATTAACGGAGTTATCAGTAGTTTTTACCTTCTTTAACATATTAGTCTTAACTTAATCTTGATCTTTAGTTATGCATCCAATATATATAAAAACATTCATCCATATATGCACCAAGACAAAGAACAACGAACACACGGGATTTTGACGTGGAAACCCAAATGGGAGAAAACCAAAAAATGCTCTTTTGTAATGAAAAGATTACATTCAAGGAAGCACTTACTTCCTATTTTTACTAGCACCAACTAGAAGGAGGCACTGACCCCCTGATTTTACAGGCACCGACCTGAAGGAAGCACCAACTCCCTGTGTTCTCCAGCACCAACTTGAAGGAGGATACAACCTCATGTGTTAGTTTTTCATCATTTAATTCAATAAAATCTAGGATCTTAACTGAGAGAATAACATGCACAACAAATCAAACACAAGAGGCAAGAGACACAAAGCATTTCATCGAGGAAACCATAAAGGAGAAAACCCTGCAACTTCCTCAGAGATAGAATGAGCAATAATACAAAACCCCAGAACAAAGAGATGGTCTCTAGCAGCTTCCTCCTTCTCCACTTGTGCGAACTCCTCCTGTCTCTCACTAATGTGAAGTGAGTGAGTGAGTGAATGCGAATGCGAGTGAGTGAATAAATAGAGAGCCTAGCTCTCTATTTATACTTTTCCTTTCACTTTACCTTTACTACTTGATAAGTTAGCCTCAACTAAAGTTGACTCGACCGAATCCTTTAGGGGACTTAACCAATACAAATGACTCTAGGGGAACTAATGCCCAGACTTACATGGGAGGATTGACCTTAATGACTTTACATGACCCAAGTACAATAATGACTTCTCCGACTAGAGCAATAAACATCTCCATCGGAGGTACAATAATAAAATACAAATACAATATAAAATATACACGTAAATACATTCTGAAGTTACAAAAACATCAACACTCCCTCTTAACTAGGAATGTATTCTCTTGATATAGTTCATCAGCATAATTGTTTGTCACTAGATCATCGTCAAAGCTGGATCAGCATCGAAGCGGGATCATCATCGTCACTGCTGCTGCTATCTCGACCATCTATCTCCAATCTACTCATCATAGGAATTTCTACAGAGCCAACCATTTTTCATGCTCGATGTAGGCCTAGCCTCCATGTAGGTCTTCATAATCTCTACGAGCAAGCCATCAAGTAGGTACATCTCAGGACTTATTATATGCCTTTGCAAAACTTGCAAGATCTCCCAGGACTGATTATATGCTACTGCAAAACCTGAAGGAGCATCCCAGGACTTATTATATGCCATTTGCAAAACCTGCAAGATCTCCTAGGACTAATTATATGCCACTACAAAACCTGAAGGAGAATCCTAGGACTGATTATATGCCAATGTAAAACCTTTGTACCCTACTGTCACCTCATCATCTTCAGATCATCTCATCGTCAATGGAGCACATCCCAAACGCACATCACACAGCACTTACATCAACCGACATGGGAGAACAAATATACCACCATTAGGGAAAGGCTCCAACCCTTACTTTTTCACCATGGGAGAACACATCTACGGCCATGTGAAAAATGACTCCCTCCGTTACATCTACACCATGGGAGAACACATCTACCACCATGGGAGAACACATCTACCACCATGTCGGAAAAGCTCAGAAATCACATCTACGACCATGGTAGAACACATCTACCACCATGTAGAAAAATCCCATGTGCATCTACTTCTTTTGGACTCATCACTTTCCCTTGGAGGGAACCTCAATTTGAAGTACACCAAGATTCTCTCTGAAGTATTCAAACTTCACTTTGGCCAACGGCTTGGTCAATTCATTGGCTATCTACTCGTCCGTTGCAACATACTGGAGCTTCACTGCTCCTCTCTGCACCATATCCCTGATATAGTGGCACTTGATCTCAATGTGCTTCGACTTGTCGTGGAACACTGGGTTCTCAGACAACTTCACACAACTCTGGTTTTCGCAATGTATACAAGTCGCGTCCAACTAGAGATCAAACAAATCAGACAGTAGCTTCCTCAACCATACTACCTCACCACTAGTCAAACAAGCTGCAACATACTTTGCTTCGGCTCTACTTAGTTCCACGCAGGACTGCTTCCTACTAAACCAAGAGATCACACCTGATCCCATACTAAAGCAGCACCTCGAAGTTCTCTTCGTATCAATGGCACCGCCTACCCAATCTGAATCAACATAACCCTCCATGTTAATCTTCTGATTCGCATCATACTTGAGCCCATAATCAACAGTACCCTTCCTGTACCTCATATATGATTTGCAGCAATCAATTGAACATGTCTCAGATTCGTCAGGAACTGGCTCAATGTGTTCACAGCAAAGCAAATATCTAGTCTCATATTCATCAGGTACATCAAGGACCCAATCATCTAACGATACATTCTGGCATCAACTGAATCTGATGAAGCATCACTCAATAGCTTCATGTTCGATGCCATAGGTGTGGCCATGTGCTTGCAGTCCATCATCCTGAACCTATTCAGGATCTCTACTGCATACTTCCCTTGTCCAAGGAATATTCCATCCACACTTTGTCACACCTCCATGCCTAGAAAATAGTGCATCATACCGAGATCTCTACTTCACATTTTCCTTGGCTAAGGAAAAATCTCAGCTGATCTTAGCCACATATCTAATCACCAGAATCATGCCAAGATTCTTTAACTCAGAGATCTACTCCCTCTAAAGTAGAGTTTTCTATATCTGAGTATTGTCCTCCCTCTGTGACTGAACATCATTCACACTCTGCATTGAGTGATCTTCTGCATATATGTCCATTCCATCTCTTGTCAGATGGGTCTACTGATATGAGCGTCAAGATCACTCGAACTCTATGGTGAGTTCCTTCTTGCATCCATCTATATATAGAAACCATCTTCAAGCTTGTAGCAAAGGTTGAAATCCACATCACCCGTGGAGATCATCAATCTCATCAAATGACTATCGATCCTGGGTACCTGTTGAACCCGTACAAAGCTTTCTTTAATCATGTGATTCTCTATCGAATCCTTGGAGTTTGCTGGATATACACTTCTTCTTCATTTACACCATTCAAGAGAACGGTGTTGTCATCCATGGGTGTAATCTATCTTTGGAAGTGTGTCTAGCCACTGGGAGCAAACATATCGTCATGATCATCTCCCTCTTTCTAAGAGAATCCTCTAACCACAATCCTTCCTTTGTACTTCTATAGTATGTTTGATTTGTAAGTATTCTTGTTGAACAATCATCACTTGTTCTTTGGAACAAGTGTTCATCATCCTTCTTTTGTAGATCATAGCACATGATCTTTCCTACAAATCAAATTTAATTACATGATTAGTAACACTTCATAATCATCAAATCATGTTTACATTTCAATGATAACCTATTATGAATACGATCATTCCTACAAGTCAAGTTCAATTGCATGATTAGAAACATCTCATAGTTTTCAAAACAAATTCTTACACATAAAGACATAAGTCATACAGTCATGCAATTATCTTAGCCAATGCTTCAATACAACATTTATCCATATCTCGTAACTTTCTAGATGCCTTGCATCTCTACCAGAACATTTTTAAGAGTGTGCTCTACTCCAACATGTGAGCAAAGAGGTTTCAATCTAGATAAGTAGCAATGGAGTGGTGTACAATAAGCACCATAGGCCACTTACCCATTACTTGCATATTAGTAGTATCTTGTTCATTAATGCAACTTTTCTAACATGCATAATATACATCCTAAATCTAGGAACATAAGTATGTACATGTTTGAACAACATCATTTAAGTAATCATATATACAAGAAATGACATTTCAAATACTTATCTTTGTTTGGTTGTTGGGTGGACTCCCTCTCAATCTTTGCTTCCTTGTAGGAACTACTGGAGTGTGCTCCCTCCTGATCTCTATTTTCCCTTTGTGATAGCATCATGATTATATGTCCTTGAAATTTTATCCATCCTAGATCACTATGCATGCTTAAGTGTGTACTAGTTTCATCATTGTGTCATCCTCAGGATCTCATACATAATCACACATTCATTAGTATAATCTCAATACTATCAAAACATTATAATCCTACAATCTTAACATGTATGGTCATGATCATTTCATACACAGGTAATTTATCACAAGCATCAGTATTCAAGGTTTCAGGGAGTAATTCTTTTACTCATGCATATTCTTATAGGACTCTTCTAGTTTGTCATATCATTAAGAAGCATAATATGCATAAACCCATGATTACTCAAACTTATAACTTCATGAATAATCATTATCAATCATACAAAAGTATACTTATATAAGATCCTAACACAAGGTATGATTCTAACTCGATATAGTAAAACATACCTGGATTATCATGTTTGCTAGTTATGTCTAACATACCCAAACACTATCTTCTTTGTTCTCTTCAATGATTTATAGACCTTGTGCTAGTAACCTGCATATCTCATAAGTTAAGCATTGTAGAGCCAAGTTATACATACCTCGTAAGTTGAGCTTTTATGTGATCAATGACTATGGATGAGTATTTTTCTTCATGTCACCATGCTCATATATTCTTGATCTAGAACTTGATTTGTCTTTATTGATGTACCTTTCATGCTAGCGGACAACATCTTCCTCTACAACACCACAATTCATTAGTACAATCATAAGTGTCATAACCCTAATCAATGAATGTCTTCTATTATTCACATGCATTCATACTTTTACTAAGGTCATCAGACAATTTAAAATTAATCATGATAGTACTAACCTCAATAATATGAAGACAAGCATATCATGAACTTAATCATGAAGTATATTTCAAAACATACATGTATCTCCTCAAGTCATACCTGTCAAGATTATTTGTAGTCTTCTCTATAATGGTAAAACCCTAACCATCCAAGGTAGATCACTTGTAAACATATTATATAGGTTGAAGGTACTAGGATGATAGAATACTAGTGCCATTTAAACCTCCTTCATTGTTTCCTTGTGAGTCTCCCAACTTTGCTAGGGTTTCTTCTTACTTGGAAACCCTAATTGTCAATCTCTTTCCTCCCACAACATTTTGATGGAGGATTAATATCTATGATGAATGGATTCCAAATCAATTTTCAAAGTTTCCAATGTTGCATCAGGTGTCTCCAACATTGTATCAGTTTGTGCCATACCTAAAAACTGAAAACCCTAAGTGAGGGCTTCTTCCTCCTCTTCTTTGATTTCCTCCATTGAGCCATTTCATATGTGTTGTATTGTTTCTTATGTATCTATGAAATTTCGGATCTGCAGGGTCTAAAACTTCAGATTTTGGTAGCCTAACTTGTCATCTTTCCAACCCCATAGGTTTGAGCTTCATTCAATTTTCCATCAGAGAGATATGGACAATTTCCCAATGTGACCTGTTTAAGGGATGAAACAGAATAGCGAACTTGTACGGAGTGCCATGTGTCACTGTTTCAACTTCGGCCTCTGAAACTTGGACCTGTGAAACTAAAGTTCGTTCCCTAATTGTCAATTTTTACAAAATTCCATTTGCAGCTTCTGATCCCGAGATATGACCTTTTTACCTAGGTAACCTGTTTAGGGATTCATTCTGGAAGAGTCCAAAACCCTAACTTGTATGGATAATATCTCAAAAAGTAGAACGAATATGAGGCTGAAACTATGACAAAAGGTACAGGAAAATTTCATCTTCGGCCTGTCCAATTTTCAGATCCTGAACCTTTGCCAAAATTGATATATACCGAAAGTTCCATGATGACTAGGTTTTAATATACAAATCCCTAGCTTTCAAATTGTCGCAAGTGAAACAAGTGTCGTAAATGCCATACAATTCCTTCCTTCAGGCTAGCTCTGATACCATGTTATTTTCTCATCATTTAATTCAATATGATCTAGGATCTTAACTGAGAGAATAACATGCACAAGAAATAAAACACAAGAGACAAGAGACACAAAGCATTTCATCGGGGAAACCATAAAGGAGACAACCCCGCAACTTCCTCAGAGATAGAATGAGCAGTAATACAAAACCCCAAAACAAAGAGATGGTCTCCAGCAGCTTCCTCCTTCTCCACTTTTGCGAACTCCTCCTCTCTCTCACTAATGTGAAGTGAGTGAGTGAGTGAATGTGAGTGAGTGAATAAATAGAGAGCCTAGTTCTCTATTTATACTTTTCCTTTCACTTTACCTTTACCACTTGATAAGTCGGCCTCAACTAAAGTTGACTGGGTCAAATCCTTTAGGGGACTTAAACACCCCAATACAAATGACTCTAGGGGAACTAATGCCTTGACTTATATGAGAGGATTGACCTCAATGACTTTACATGACCCAAGTATAATAATGACTTCTCCAACCGGAGGAATAAACATCTCCATTGGAGGTACAATAATAAAATACAAATACAATATAAAATATACAAGTGAATACATTCTGAAGTTACAAATACATCAACATCCTGTTCCTTGCCTCATCCTGTCGCCTAGATATCCCAAATAATATTCTGCCTTACTGAAATTCCAACTCGCACACACTTCCGATCTTCTTATGTTCGGTATGCTATGTGCACTTATCTGTATGCAGTCGTATAGATGTCACTTCCATGCATACATCACTTGACTTCTCAATCCACTTAATTATTCACTTCTACTGATGACTTACTTCATCTACTGTGTGTTTCTGATCCTGCAGTCTACACCAGGGTTCACTCTGTCTTTTTGCTACTGTGCAACTGCAATCACCAACTAATATTGTGCTTTTAACTGATAGCTTGTTTTTATGATATTATGCACCAGTATCAGATAGAACTACGCACTTACTTGGATGTGTCCATTCTATTTCAGTGCCATAGTCTTTTAAACAATTTCTGACCTAATATGCATCAAGTGATTCGTCGTTTCATATTAATGCACTTGTCTCAGATCATCCTCATCATGACGCACATACTGGATTTTTCTACTGTTATGTTTTCGTGCATCTGATTGACTTCACTACTTCGCAGTCTTCACTTCAACCCTCATGCATAAACCAAAATTCTATGCATTATCTGATATTCTTCTGTTTTGTCTTTGCACTTCTAAATTTCAAAACATCCATCACTGTCTACGATACTCTCATTTAGTCCCCACACACTTGCACATACTCAACATTCAACCTTTCTATATTTTGACAACCATGACATATCTACAACATCATTATGCACACCATTAGCTGTATCATTCTTCTGCATGTGCACACTCAACTCCTCACTAGATCATTATGTTCTGTATCTCGAGCCCGTGATGCCTCGAATATAAAATTGTATCTTCCACTTGAAGCTCTATATCCTTTCCATCAATCATACATCAAATCTCCAACTTGCATATCTATTTATACATGTCCTACATGGATTGTATGTCCACAAGTTGGTTGTGGAATTCCTTCTTCCTTGCTTCACGGATTATGCCTCTGCCACATGTCATGTTCCGTGCCTTTGATGTGTCCTTTCTTTTTGGGTTCTATGCATACATGGTCCTTGACTTGGTGGTACCTTCACCCTTGTTGTACAATCACTTGTGGGTCTTGCGCACTTGATGTATCAATGCTTTGTGGAGCTTGCACATACATGATCTTCGACTTGGTGGGACTTTGATCCTTGCAGTACCATCACTTCTGTGTATTGCACACTTGATGTGTTGTTGGCTATGGAATTTGCACATATGTTGACATCAACCATTACACCATTCTTGGAACTTGTGTGCATTCCAACAACAAAACGCTTCTTCTGATTGGTGATGTCTTGCATGCTTTCAGGATTTGCATTTAACTACTCAACCATCTCTTGTTTCATGCTTCTTGCGCACACCACTCGACTTGCTTGCGCACACTAGATTCTCCTATGTCTTACTTGCACACACTAGATTATGTCCCATGTATTCTTTGACTTTCTTGTGCATTCTTCTACCTTATGTCCAACCAACCCTTTGGCTTGTACCTTGAAGGACTGTGACTGGATGGACTTGTGACTTTCCCAAGTACATGTTCCTTATGTACTTCTTCAAACTGAATATGCATGATGTATCCTTGGACACACATCTGGATGCAAATTCTAGATATACTTCTTCACACTTGCATCCATATATTTCACCATCTTAAACATATACTTATTCAATGTGGTTTCCATATACTCTTCAAACTATTGTTGGAATATTGTATGCACTTTGACATCAGTTGACATCAATGACTCAAACTGAATCAATTTTCATCCTCTTTGACATTAGTTGACATAAATTACAACTAAAATTCAACAATAGGGTGATATCAATGCAGTAAGAAACTTGTGAAAGTATTATATTCATAATGTTTTTGCTAGAGCAGGAATGGTGCCATGTAAAAAAAATGAGTATATGGTTAATTAATCATGTTCATGTGAACAAGAAACATATATTTAATGAACATTGCAAATGCATAACATACTTATTACCTATTGAATTAGAGGCATTTTATAAATTCATAGAGGTTGAAGTGTTTTTAATGGATAAATGGCTATGGAATTCCCTTGCACACATAATTGCAATGAAATACTAGCTAAGTGGTATGAAAAAGTTGGACATTTAAAACAAAATATACTCTAGCATTTCCCACTGTCCATTTCAAAGCTACTTACATTTGTATTGCTTGATTAGTTAATAGGTTGTATGAGGGGAATTCATATACACACTCAAAGCTAGCTTGGGTACTATTGATTCATTGCATGATGGACAAAGGGACTATCTTCAACTAGACAGACATTTTAGCCATTCCACTAGTAGAAGTTATCAAAAAGGCTAGCTTGATCCATCCACAAATCCTCCAAAATTGTATGCATATTTCTATCTCTTAGATTTGGTGTGTACCTTTAATTCATTCACAGGCATGGGTTGGATTTGGACACTTGATCAAGCTCATGTTCATGTATATTGTAAAGACATTTGTTAGCATAAGTATATGCACAATAATTCTCACACTTGTGATCAATTTTTTGCACCCTTATATGAGATCACATTTTACAAGAGATGCCCAAGATTGTTTGAAGAGGTTATAGAAGTACTCAATAGGATTGGATATCAGTACATAGATGAGAAGTCTACATATATTGGTATTTAGACAACAAAAAATGCATCCTCATGCATTTCTAGACCATGTGCCTAATAGGCAAGAAATAAAGAGATTGGATATCTAACTAGTCTACATGGTTTCAATGCACGCCTCTCAAAACATCTCTCAAAACAGCAAAAGAAACTTTGTCCCCAATATCCTTTTCTCATATATTTATATAACTTGATTGATCCTTCATGTGTGAGAATGGAACGAGAGAAAATGGAATCGTACTGTCACTTCCATCATTTTCTAACTCACACATTATCAAAAGAAGTAGAAGTAGTTTAGGGTCATTGAAAACGTTTACTTATGTTCCCACCAAACTTTGGTCTCAACGAAATATATCATTGGTTGGGATTTAAGAGGTTGGTATTATCACACGTATATATGTACATTGTAATATTGTTCATGTTCTAAATGTTTGACAACTATTTCTACTTGATGTCATACTTATCTTAAAGTTTTATTCAAATCTTTATCACTAAAGACATTATAATCATATTGGATTTGAGGTTGTTATTAATATTTATTGTTCATTAACATTTATATTAATGATGTTATGGTTGGAGGTGATATGTAATGGCTTGGGTTACATCAAATACATTGTTGTAAAAGTTTAATCATGTCCATATGTAATGTCCATATGTAATGTCTGGATTTGTACACACTTGTATTTTTATTGTCATAAGCATATTGTTAGTCCTTCCAAACTGATGTGAATCCTAATGAAAAAACCTATAAAGAAAATGTAGAAATTAAACTACAAAGAAAATGTATAAATGCTTGTTGACAATGGCATGCTATTTCAATATGTGTGGAACTTATACATGTCGACCAAGGAATGTTTGACGACGGATAATGTGCCAAAAAAATTTTATGTTGTAACTACATGAGACAAATAACTTTTAGGATCCAATGTCAAAGCTTGTCAATCAAATTTTAGGATCAATGAGTAGTGCTAAAACATAAAACTTCGAGCCAACAACAACCCAACTTAACTCTTAACATTTGAAAATATTTAAGCATAGTACTTTGCATTAAATGCAATAAATCAATAATGGGATAATTCAAATGTTCTATTTTACATTTGAAGCATATTGAACAAAGACATAAAAGTCCCACAAGTGTGAAGACTTTACTAAATTTTTGTAACAAAGTATTTTAATTTTTGTAGATAATTAAACAAATTATAAGCATAAGTTTAGAGCAGGGACTAACTGCTTTGAAACTATTTCTCTTATTGCTTTACATCTAATATTTTTGGTTTATATTTGTTGTGCTAAATTTTTTATCCTTTACATGATCAAGGGGGACCACCCTCTAAGCCCAAGTATTCCTCTCCCTTTGGTCGAGAGTTTAAACCCCTATCCCTTATGGTCGAGTGGGCTATTGTTTCCCATTGGTGCTTCCCGAGTGGCCTGAGGAGCAACTTTCTTCTTACTGCATGGGCTTGGGATTTTCTAGATGATTGGCTTGAGGAGTATCCTCCCACCCCACATCCAAGATCTTGATTTTTTAACCCTTTTGATTATTAGTTATCATGACCTTTTACAAATGGTCTATCTCTAATATGGATGATATGTAACAACATTTTAAGTGTGGAGGGTATCATGCCCCTTGGAGAAGTGCCTCAATTTTTTTGTTTTCTTCTCCAAGGAGTGTGCGGTACCAACATGTCTTGTTTGTAAGGGCTTAGCCACCTTTGCGACCACTGCACCCGAACTATGCATCTTCACTCAAAGTGTGCCCATAACTACGCCCTAAGCTATGAACTATTAGGTTGTTGAAATATCATACTCAACTTACTCACCCATCATCACTTGCACTACAAGATTTCAACACTTATCTAATTAAATATTATATGAACACCACAGCACAAGTATCCGACAATATACACAAGAGACCACACATATGGTGGTTCCCAAACGAGGCACCTGAACTATTTATGAAGAATGATACAAATATTACAAGATAAAACAAAGGAGTGCACCCAACATGACAAACACTCATACATATATACACAATGGATTCGAGATTATGTCCATACAAATATATGTCCAAGATAGTTTATGAATCCCTAAGACGTCCCTCACTGCATGCACATCCAACCTCTATTGTGTCTGTGGAACTCCATCAACGCATGTCCCAACTTCTTCACTACATCTATCCCTATGTACTTTAGTATTCCTACTCAACACCCATATAGATTGACTACGTTAGTCACCTAATGCACCCAAGTCACACTACACAGTCCTGGAAATATCCTCCTAGAAGTGCACTCAAGTCGTACTCTGACCTAGCAAAGTGTGCCCAACTCGTGCTACTGTATCCCAACAAAGTGTTCCTAGAAGTACACATAAATTGTTGTACTCACTCCTTGCAGACTAATCCCAAGTCATGATACTTCATCCTGATAGACTATGCCCAACTCATGTTGTCCCGTCCAGAAATTCTGTGCCCAACTTGTGTTACCCGTCCTGATAGACAACACCCAAATTGTGTTTCTTCATCCCGATAGAATGTGCCCAATTCATGATACTTTGCCTCAAAAGAATGCACCCAACTCATGCTACTACATCCAAACACATTGCACCCAAGTCGTGCTACTGCATCCTGACAAGCTATGCCCTAGCTATGTCGTTGTGTCTCGACGAACTATGCTCAACTCGTGCTACTTTCTCTCAATTGACTTCTCTTGGATTCTTACTTGGATTGCTTCCAATACTTGGATGATTTCTTGCTTTCCACTTGCCTTATTGCTTATATGGTGCACCCTTGCCAAGGTGCGCCCAAGCCAAGTCAAGTGTTCCCACGTCGACATGAGCCCAACTACCACAAGTGGACAACATGCTCTGCAAGTAAGTGTTGACTTCACAAGTCGACCCAATGGGTAGGTTCATTGGGTCCACGAACCCTAAGTCTCATGCAACCCCAAATAATAAAGTCTCTGGAAGACATAATACTAAGTCTTTTTGGAGTGCGTGGGCACCATGCTCCCGCCATGGCTCCATGCATTGTCGCAAGCTATGCCCATGTTTGCACAAGCTAAGTATGCCAGCTCCACACTCAAACAAACCAACAGTGTGCCCCTTTCCATGCTACCAAGGTGCCCCACAAGTTTAGTGCGTCCATATCCACACTCAACCTTGTCACATCCACATGATCCTTTGACACTCATTAGGGGTAAGTGTGGCCAGCCTTCATGTTGGGGTCGCGAAAATATCCATATTCGGTCAATTTAACTTTCTTAAACAGTATTTACACCTTCAAGTTTAATTTTTTCTTGGTTTATTGAAATTTCGCTACCAAAGGTTTCATGCATCATGTAACCAAGCGACTTTAGAATATAAATCCAAGGATTAAAGAACATAATATTTTTATTTAGTATAATTTTATTTATTATGATTAATTTAATTATTCTTTATTAATTTTTATATTTAGAATGATGAAAATATTTTAAGATCAATAAGATTTATCTATTTTAAGATCAATAAGATTTATCCAACAAATAAATGTGTTGTTTTAATTTAGAAAGTTGTTAAACAAACATAGTACATACCATATAGCTTATGTCTAAGATGGGGTGTCATTAGGTAGAAGGATGTGCATGTAGCATGCAAGAGAGGGAAGAGATGGATGATATGCATGTAGCATAGAAGGTGAATCATCTCTCCCACATAACATCACTCATCATAACCTTGATCTCCTAGATGACCTTGCAATTTCATCTCCTTCTCATCATAGATCTAAAGCACATGTCTTAAATGTTAGAAGGGTTACTTGGTTATGGTTTTCAATATGCTTATGGTATTTACTAGAGAAGCTAGTATAAACCTTTTCTTTCTGTGGATCAAGGAAAGTATTTGCCTCTCAAATTTTATTCTCAAAGGTTCTTTTGCAAACAAAATGTAGGTGGGACTCAATGAAATGTTGTCCCCACAGAATTAAAGTCATATTGTGAATATGGAGTGGAGGATGATAATAAACAATAGATATATTGGGGGATGGACACTATTCATAAGCCTGGATTCAAAAGAACACATGCTCCCTTAAAAATGAGCCAAGTCCCCCTACTTGACCACACACAATAGAGAAAAGAAGAGCTGATTTGGACTTGAGAAAGGTGAGTGTGTTATGCCTTAGCCTCCCTCTCGTTGAAAGGAGAAGGAAAATGCTACTAGCTACAAGGGGTATTTCATTTCTAGATTTTTAGAGAAAGTTGCTAAAAATGTACCTACTTTGGAAGAGAAAACCAAAGGGAAAGCAAGGTCTTGTACTGAGGAAGATGATGATTTCATCATCAATGGCCATGTACACAACCCATGGAACACAAGTGGAAGGCAATCCCTCTTCTCCTTTATCTCTACCTTGTTTGGAAAATCAAGGAGATTGTGGCTATACTTATGGAGTATAGTTGTTAGAGACAATGCTAGCCAAGGAACACATGGGATAAACCTAGACTTGGCACTTGTTGATCTCAAAAAGGGAAATGTTGGAGATCAAGCAAGAAAATCATAGGATCCTAGTCATCCTAGATGGTCTACAAAATGGTTTTGCTGGTGATAATGTAGAGGAATCCATCACTGTCAGTGACTAAGCCTTACTTGTCATTGGTTTAGCTTATGTTTACGTGCTATACACCATTGAACTCTTATTTTGTGAATGTTTAATGTTTACACTTATACATAAATTTATGGTTGGATTATGATGGTTTCCATTCCTACAAATTTTCCATCTTTTAGAGCTATGATATTAGTTATAATTTCCTTATGATGACTTAAAGACTTGGGACTGGCTCTAGATCACCTCTTTCTCTTAGTATCATACATTGATTTGCCACATTTTTTTCATTTTGAAAAATATATGTAATCTTGTTTGGGTATTGAAAATGTTATATCTTATGAGGTTTGATAAAGCTTCTAATAAGCATACAATGCTTGATAATTGCAATCCATTATATTTCTAACATAAATTTGTTTTTAGCTCCTATGGGTGAAGAACAAGTGGCGATAGAGTGTATTGTTAAGAAACTCCTTGTGACGTCATCGGTTCAAACCTAGTTTAGCATTTTCCCCTTGCATGGGGGTTGTGTGGGTGCACCTAGAGGTATAGTGGTAGTGGATAGGAATCGACCCTACATCACACGAGTATGAGCCCCACCCTAGTTTCTGATTTCCATAGTATAAAAAAGAATATGTGTGTGTGTGTGTGTGTGTGTGTGTGTGTGTGTATTTTTTTTATTTAGCGACATAGGTGTGGTGGGGTGGGGGTTGTCTTAAACACTCAATGAAACATAATAGAATAATTTTCCTAGGGAGGGACTAAAGGTCACAACAAATAAAAAATCCAATGATTAGTGATGTGAAAAGGACAGCTTTTCAAGGGTAATGGGATCAAAACGGTTGTGTTGATTGGTGACTCAACTATTATATTGTAAGCAGTGCATTGACATCACATCTTATCTAGTCCTAATTTATCTTACCGAGTGCAAAGAATTCCTATAGATATCCATGATATTGATTAGTTGTAATGTTTCCATGTTTCGTGAGTCCAAAACATACTTCTTGACTATTAAGAAAACAAAGGAACTATACTACAACATTTATGCAAAACAAAAGGCGGGAAGTGCAATGCACCCATCCCCCGTGGTATATATTAGTAATGAAGAGGCTAATGTGTCACCCACTTGGCACTATACGAGGTGTTGTATGAAAAAATGTTCCTAATGACTGGGATGATAAGATGTCACCAAAATACTAACTTAAATATGTAGAGACCAAGGAAAATTACAGACAAACAACAAGACATTGTTATGAAAATATATAATGGTTTGAAAGTTAAGCAATTTGGTACCTTATATCAAAGAAGGTTTTCCCAAGCACTTGATATCCCAACCTGTCTTCCACAATATTGCATAATGAGTGTCATGAGGATCCAGAATGAGTGTGGCTCAGTCTTGTGCATCTTTGGAAACAACAAGGTATGATATAGGTCCAACGTCTTAAATCCAAATCGTCCAAAAGGTATGAATCCTAACCATGTGAATAAAAGATTTGATGTCAAACATGGAGGACACCGTTTCATTATTGGTAATTGATGTGAACCGTTAACAAATGTGAGGACACCCACCAATAATGAAAATGGAATCCAAGGTATGTAGTACATTCTTACAAGTGTGAATAAGAGGTCTTGAAGTTGAATGCTTGAAGAATTTATCGTGTAAGAGACATTGATGTATTCTCATAACTCAATAGCGAGAGAATATTCCACTAATGACTATAAATCTCAAGGTACTACCTGAAACTCTAAATCTCCTTCCCAGAGCAATATGAGTTGAAGTCAATGGGAAGAGACCCATGAGAAGGAAGGAATTAATGAATCCTCCATCATCTCACACTAGGAAAAATTGGAGACTAAATTTGGTATGAAACAGGAATGAGTACAAACTGGTATAGGAATGGCCGACATAAGAAGTCAAGGTAATTTGCAGAATGTCCGGCACAGGTGAAATCCTTGAACAAGGAGCATGACACAAGAGTAACTTATGCAACTTGAAACATAAAGGGACCATGATAAAAATATTTCATGTAGGAGACATAACAGATTCTCCATATGATCGGAAGAGTAACCAATCGGAGGAGTAAACAACTCTGGAATCAGGTTTATCCTAAAGTCAAAACTAAACCCCAATGACTCAACATGACTGCTATGTTCAAGGAATAATTAGACTTGCTGCCATAATATCAACCAATGTCGAAGAATTTTCCCTTCCCTTTCTCTTTTTAGATATCTTTTCATTTTTTGTTGAGCATGAAAAAGATAAAAGGAAGCTCGATAGTGTCTTTCTTGTAAAATTGTAACGACTCCACGAAAGTAAACTCAATGCCTTCTTCATTTTTGGACAAGCTCAAAGAAGAGAGAAAAGAGTGCTTGATAGGAATCCAACCATGTATAATTTGATGAGTCCATGGGAGGGAAAATCAAGACTTTCTTCAATGTTTTATGAGTTTGAAGAAAATATCGACTAATACTAGATAAGGTACCCATCTGTGGATTTTAATATAGATCCCAGATTTATTCATGCTCGCCATTGTTTTCATATTTAAGGAGTCTGAAAAAATTAAACAACAATTCCATACACCTACTCGTGGATTTGGATATCGAGCCCGAGTTGGTCTATGCTCCCAGGGATTTCATATTTAGAGAGTCTAGAGATCCTAAAGAATACTCCAAAGGGTACTTTTTCGTAAAGTTAGTCTCCTCACCCGAAAAAGGGTAAAACAATGTGAGAGAGAACTCTTATAGTCACAATGAACTAGAGTATTTCTCTTTCATAAATAATCCACAAAGGTCCCGAAAAGGGTTAAACTTATACCTATGTGGATGCCCCTTCAAGTCCTTTAACGAGTCTAAAACAGACAAGTATACTTGGCAATCTTGTCACTTTTAAAGATTCTAACAAGAGCCTAAAGAAAACTCCATGTGGATGGGAGCTCTATAAAAGTTGGCCAACAAATAATAAAGAAAGAGTGTGTGATGGTTCTTTGTGGATCACGAAATACTAAGAAATATCCCAAAGAGGAAACTGATAGCATGGGAACCAATATGTGATGTGATGTGATATGTGTTTATTTCCTCCATTAAACAACTAATTGAATAAATGATGGAAGTAACTGCATGAAGAATGGATGTAATATATTAATCAGATACAAGTTCTGAAGTCTATCGTAGTTATGAGTTTGTCGAAGCTTTGGTTTGTCGATACTCTGTAGGTGCAACATGGTAATGAATGTAATGTTTGGTGAAGAATTAACTAAGTCATGATATTTTTCGATGTGCTAATATGTTGATGTTTTGTAATGGATTTTAATAATGAACATATTTTGCGATGAATATTCCCCTTCTATACTACAAGAAGTTTTGTTCTTGCAGTCCCCATAGATAGCTTGGGTGAGACTTCATCTGCTCCAGAGGTGATGCAGGGAGGGTTGATTCCCTTTCGGTCCAGTGTCTGTGGATTGTGGAGTTTGTTGGTGTATGTTAAGTGTTGAACGTCGCTCGAAGTAAAAGTGCACCAACAAATTGGTTCTATTGTCGGGATCGGGAATTTGAGGTGAAGGGGAATGTTGTGGCATCCAGCTAAGATGGAGATAAAGGATTGGGTAGACCCACAACTGGAAGAATTTGCAAAGAATCATAACATACACCCTTGACTGAATAATGAAGATTGGTTAGATAAGTATGTTTTTAATGATAGTCATGAAGTATTCTTAGGTGAGTTTGTAGTGATATTGCATGAATGGTTAGCAAGGTTGACTGAAAAAAAGGAAAATTTTCAAGGAGGTGAACCTAGATACTGGACACTTGAGATGGTACAATGATTGAAGGGTGTGAATAATGAAATCTCTCGTGTAGTAGAATTTTGCATTGACGGCGTGTTGGAAGGGTACATTACCAAATTCATTGTTGACACTATCATTTCCTATAGTGCAGTAGAATTTGAATTCTTTGAAGGTCCAACGGTAAGTACCTCAAGTTGTTGAACTTGTCGATAAAAAATATTCTTTGTTAAAAAGATGTAATGCGAATGGAATATGACGAGTAGAGAAATTGTGCATGGTGGGCATGGGTATCAGATGGACAATGGTATGGACAAAATTAATGGGATGAGATGAGATGATAAGTGGAGACAAACGTTTGAATCAGACAAAGAGTGTGGATTTTTGTGGAGTGGAAGACGGTTTTGGTCTAACAAAAGGAGGAGAATCGCGACAGAGAAGAGGGTTGCAATGCGACTGAAAGGATAAACTACGAATTGGTGCCACAACTCGATGAGGATTCTAGTGACAAAGAGGTTGTAGACCAGCTCATTCCTGAGGAAGGAGAAGGATCTAAATGACTTTTCCAGACCTAAGGTTGCGACATACCCATGACCGCTCTTACATCTCCAGAGTCTGAGGTAAGGCCTAATATTTATTCTCATTTTATTCTATCTAGTCAGAGTAGTGGTAGTAATCCGAAGAGTACATGACTGAGTAGTGGTCCATTAGTAGTAAATCAATTAAAGCCCCATAGCTCTAGAATGGGCAGGGATGAAATGAAGTTACATATTTTTAATGGGAATGGATCAGAAGATCTGGAATAACACTAGTTTTTATGCAATGCTGTATGGACTGTGAAGCAAGTCTAGGACGATAACGTCGAGTTGGAACAGTTGATCATGAATAACATGTACAGCATAACATGTACAACATATCAAGTATAACAATGCATATCAATCACACCAAGCAATCCAATGAGACAATAGACACACAGAGTTTCACTGGGGAAAACCATAAAGGTGAAAAACCCCACAACTTCCTCAGATATAGAAAGAGAAATGATACAACCCAAGTACAAGAGATAGTCCTCCTAGCAGTTACTCCTCCTTCCTCACTTGTGTGCCACTTTCTGGTGAGTGTAGAAGTGAATAATGAGATGATAAAATAGAGTGCCTCCCGCACTCTATTTATACATGACCTGACATGCCTAATAAACTAGCAGGGCCGACTTGTCTAACTCAGTCTAATAACCCATGGTAATACTAATCAGGGCTGACCCCACACTTGGTGGTCTAATAACGCATCACATGCAAGTTGCAACACTTGTGACACTTGTCAATACAAATGACAACACTTCCATATAGAGGGATAATAACATCTCTATAGGAGTACAATATACATAGGTGAAATACATTCCGAAGTTACATATACATCAACACTCCCTCTTAACTAGGAAGGTATTTTTCGACACAGATCTGCTAGCACGAGTCTTCTTCTCTGGATCATCGTCACTGGATCATTGTCATCGAATCATCATCATCGTCACTGCTGCTACTATCTCAATCAATCTCTGATCTACTCGTCATAGGAAGTTCTACAGAGCCAGTCCTTTCTTATACTGGATGTAGGCCCACCACCTGCAGGTCTTCATCATCTACAGAGCCAGCCCTTTTTCATGTTGGATGTATCACAGAGCCAGCCCTTTTTCATGCTAGATGTGACCTAGAACAAATCTAGGGTTTCCACCACAGAGCTAGTTCTTTTTCATACTAGATGGGACCTAAAACATATCTAGGATTTTTGCCATAGAGCCAGTCCTTTTTCATACTGGATGGGACCTAGAACAACTCTAGGATTTCCGCCAGAGAGCCAGTCCTTTTTCATACTGGATGTGACCTAGAACAAATCTAGGATTTTCTACCACACAACCTCGAAAGAGCATCCCAGGACTTATTACGGGCACACAGCCCAACCTATCGGATCTCCCAAGGCTACATTACATGTGGTCATGGAAAAACCTCGAAAGAGCATCCTAGGACTTATTATGGGCACACAGCCCAACCTATTGGATCTCCCAGGGCTACATTACATGTGGTCATGGCAAAACCTCGAAAGAGCATCCCAGGACTTATTACGGGCACACAGCCCAACCTATCGGATCTCCCAGGACTACATTACATGCCATAGGAAAAAACCTTGAAAGAGAATCCGAGGACTTATTATGGGCACACAGCCCAACCTATCGGATCTCCCAGGTCAACTTACATGCTCATTTGCACAACCTGTCCACGACCATAGAGCATCAACCTGATACTCATCATACATCATCCTGATGTACAACATCACATGATCATCCTAATCATCATCATATCATCATCCTGATGCTTATCATCTAGAGCAACATCCTGAAGCTCGTCATCCATGATCATTCTGATCATACAATGTATCCACCAGATACATATCATCTGGAGCAACATCATGAAGCTCATCATCCATGATCATCCTGATCATACAAGGTATCCACCTGATACATATCATCCGGAGAAACATCCTGAAGCTCATCATCTATGATCATCCTGATCATACAATGTATCCACCTAATACATATCATCTGGATCAACATCCTGAAGCTCATCATCTATGATCATCCTGATCATACAATGTATCCACCTGATACATATCATCTGGAACAACATCCTGAAGCTCATCATCTATGATCATCCTGATCATACAATGTATCCACCTGATACATATACAGATACATGATCCACCTGATCATAACAAGCATCCAACATGATGCATACAGAGTAGTAACTGGAGCATCATCCTGATGCTCATCATACAACGCTTACATACACAGCCATGGGAAAGATCCTTATCTCACCATGCTTGGAATGGATCCTGCAAATGTGTCCATCACTTCTTCCTTGAAGTGTCATCAATCTGAAGAACACCAAGCCTCTCTCTGAAGTACTCAAACTTCAATCTGGCTAGTGGTTTCGTCAACACATCTGCAACCTGCTCATCCGTCACATCATACATGAGATTCACTGCTCCTCTCTGCACCATATCCATGATATAGTGATATTTGATCTCAATGTGCTTCGACCTGTCATGGAATACCGGGTTCTTAGATAGCTTCACACAACTCTGGTTGTCACAAAAGATACCAGTAGCATCCAACGGAAGATCAAATAACTCAGACAGTAGCTTTCGGAGCCATATTGCCTCACAACTCGCAGAACAAGCTGCAACATAATCTAATTCGGCTGGACTCAGTGCTACGGAGGACTGCTTCCTGCTAAACGAAGAGATCACACCTGATCCCATATTGAAGCAGCACACAGAAGTGCTCTTCCTATCTGCAGCACTGACTGCCCAATCTGAATCAACATAACCCTACAGGCTAAACTTTTGATTCGCATCATACTTGAGCCCATAATCAATTGTACCCTTCAGGTACTTCAGAATATGCTTTACATCAACCAGGTGAACACCTCTGGGATCCGTTAGGAACTGGCTCAATGTGTTCACTGCAAAGCAAATATTTGGTCTCATGTTCGACAGGTACATCAAGGACCCAATCATCTGACGATACACAGTGACATCAATTGGATCAAATGAAGCACCACACAGAAGCTTCAGGTTCGATGCCATAGGTGTGGCCATGGCCTTGTAGTCCATCATCCTGAATCTCTTCAGGATCTCTACTGCATACTTACTTTGTCCAAGGAAGATCCCATCTGTAGTCTGCCACACCTCCATGCCTAGAAAATAGTGCATCATCCCCAAGTCCTTCATCTCAAACTTGGCAGCAAGCTTCCTCTTGGTATTGGCAATCAATCCATCCTCACAAGCAACAAACAGGTCATCCACATACAGAAGTAGTATCACAGGATTTCCTTCCTCAACCTTGTAGTAAAGGTTGGAATCTGCTTTACTCTTAGTAAAGCCCAAATTGGATAGAAAGCTGTCTATCCTACCATACCAAGTCCTAGGATCTTGCTTCAAGCTATACAAGGATTTCTTCAACCTGCACACATATGACTCTCTGTCATGTGTCTCAAAACCAAGTGGCTGCTACACATACACTTCCTCTTCGACTACACCATTCAAGAAATTTGTCTTGACATCCATCTAGTGTATCTTCCATTTCATCACTGTAGCCAGAGCAAGTACTGATCTGATGGAAGTGTATCTGGCTATAGGTGCAAAAGTCTCTTCATAATCTATTCCCTCTTTCTGAGAGAAGCCACGAGCTACAAATCTTGCTTTGTATTTCTCTATGATGCCATCTACAGCATGCTTGTTCTTGTAGATCCACTTGGAAGTCACAACAGACTTCCCTTCAGGTCTTGGGACCACATCCCAAACATCATTCTTGATGATCGATTGGGATTCCTCAACCATGGCATCCTTCCATTCTTTCTTTCCCGCTGCTTCTTTATAATTGGAAGGTTCTTTGTTCATAATATCACAGAGTAAGGAAACATAGCTGGTATGAGATCTAGTTCTCTTCCTTTCTCTTTGTTCTTCTTCTGTAATGCCATATATTTCTGCATCTTGAATGAGGTCTCTAGCCCATGCAGGTTTCCTCTTGTGAGAGTTCTTCTCACAGGGTGGATCTACAGGTTCTTGTGGATCTTCAGCTTCACAATCTACTTCTGGAATTGCTTTAGTCATGGTGGTGTCTTGGAATCTGATTTCCTTTGTTTCTTCATGATCTTCAACACGTGTCTTCCTTGATTTTATATATGTTGAGTCTTCATCAAATGTTACATCCTTGCTGAAATCAATCTTCTTGAACCCTGGAAAGTATAATCTGTAAGCCTTCAAGCTTTCACTGTAACCCACAAAGATGCCCTTCTTTCCTGAAAGATCTAACTTAGTTCTCTTTTCCTTTGGAACATGAGTATATACTGGACAACCAAATATTCTGAGATGGATGACTTCAGGTTTCTTACGAGAAAAGATCTCTTCTGGTGTCTTGTGGTCGAATATCCTGTGATGTGTTTTGTTCTGCACATATACAGTTGTTCTAGCTGCTTCTTCCCATAGATGCATAGGCAGATCCTGATCATGCAGCATTGCTCGTGCTGCTTCCATGATTGTTCCACTCTTTCTTTCTGCAACTCCATTATGTTGTGGGTTGTAGGGAGCAGTCAACTCCCTCTTAATACCTGAATCATGGCATAGCTTCTTGAAATCACCTGAAGTGAATTCTCTGCCATTGTCGGATCTAAAGATCTTGATCTTCTTATCAGTTTGAATTTCCATCAATGCTTTGAATTCCTTGAATTTATCAAATACTTCATATTTGTTCTTTAAGAAGTAAACCCAAGTCTTCCTAGAGAAATCATCAATGAAAGAGACATAGTATACATACCCACTCACAGAACTTGGTGACATCGGACCGCACACATCGGAGTGGATAATTTCCAAGATTCCTTTTGCTTTACTTTCACTGCTTGGAAATTCCTTCTTAATGTTCTTTCCTTTTGCACATCCTTTGCAAACACCTTCATGCTTTGTCTTGATTTTAGGAAGACCCTCTACTGCTTTACCTGCAACTGGTAGTGCTCTGTAGTGCACATGTGCAATCCTTCTATGCCAAATTTCAATTGGCTCTATGGATTCATGTACCATGGCATGTTCAGGTTGTCCCTTCAATTTGTACAATCCTTCCTTTTTCTCTCCAATCACCACTGCATCATCTATAGTCTTACCCTTTCGCCACATTAGGACTTGGCCATCTACAAATGCAACCCTCATGCCTTTTACATCCAATGTAGATATGGAGAGTAGGTTCTTCTTGAGCCCTGGTACATATAGAACATCTTTCATCCTTAGAGACTTCCCAGAGTCTAGGTTGTAGCAAGCTTCACCACTTCCTTTGATATGGTATTGATAGTCATCCCCAAGTTTCACCTTATGGGGTGACTCATGTTTAGATAGATTTGCAAGAGATTCTTTAAACCTAGTCATGTTTTTGGAAGCCCCACTATCAATAAGCCAATCATTACATCCATGAGACATAGTACCTGTGAGAGCAGAGATTAGCACATATTCATCTTCACTTGATGAATCATCACTTTCTGTTCTAGCCTTCTTCTTGGGAGTTTCATCATCTTCAGTAGCATGAGCATGATACCTCTTTTTGCTTCCCTTCTTCTTCTTGTTGAAGTTGTTGTTGTCCTTTTTGTTCTTGGGACAATTTACAGCAATATGTCCCTTGTCATTACATGTAAAACATCTTCTCTTCTCTTTATGATGATGATGGTGAGAAGATTTCTTGAAATGAGATGGCTCTCTCTTGGGATTTCCTTTCTTGGTGTGTGCTTTGAGAGCTTGGTATTCATTCCCCATCTTTTCTTCTCGGGCCACCAGCCTTGCTTCTTCTTGTGAGCATTCCTCCAACAGTCTACTGAAGGAGATTAGTTTTCTTCTTGCACAGATTCCTTGGATAAAGGAATCCCATGACCTGGGTAGGCCATTCAAAGTGGTCATAAAAATTTCACCATTCTCCACCACTTCATCCATAGATTCAATTTTTTCCTTGATCTGAGGGACCTTAGAGAAATATGATTGAATGGTCTCTCCATTCTGAATCTTTACCCCTTTCAATTGACTCCACAGAGTCATTTTCCAATTTATGTTCTTCCCTTCAAATAGCTTGGTCAGGGAATCGAACAAATCCTTGGGTGTCTTTAGAGATGACACATGTGGTATGAGATGGTCTTTGATAGAATCAACAATGATCCTCTTTTCCTTGACCAAGTTCTTCTTCTGCAAGGCCTTAGCCTCTTCTTCTTTTGGGACAGGGACCTCATAACTTATGTAAGTATCCAATTCATTTTCTTTCAGGATTAACCCAATCCTATACTTCCATGCTTGGAAGTTATCAGCCCCTTCAAGCTTATCCTCAAGCTTGGTGTGGTGAGACATCTTAAAGGGTACTTCAAATGAAAATAGAAAATATTGTTGATGCATATTTAACTTCGGAATGTATTTCACTTATGTATATTGTACTCCTGTACAGATGGTATTATTCCTCTATACAAAAGTGTCATCATTTGTATTGACAAGTGTCGCAAGTGTCATAACTTGCTATGATGGGTTATTAGACTACCAAGTGTGGGGTCGGCCCTGATTAGTATAACCATGGGTTATTAGACTGAGTTAGACCAGTCATACCTGCTAGGTTATTAGGCAAGTTAGGTCATGTATAAATAGAGTGCGGGAGGCACTCTATTTGATCATCTCATTATTCACTTCTACACTACTCAGAAAGTGTCGCACTAGTGGAGGAGGAGGTTCAACTGCTAGGAGAAAACTATCTCTTGTACTTGGGTTGTATCATTGCTCTTTCTATCTCTGAGGAAGTTGTGGGATTTTTAACCTTTATGGTTTTCCCCAGTGAAACTATGTGTGTCTATTGTCTCATGTGATTGCTTGGTGTGATTGATATGCATTGTTATACTTGATATGATGTAAATGTTATTCTCTCAGTAAAGATCCTAGAGTATGTTGAATTAATGCTCAAAATCTAACATGGTATCAGAGTCAACCTAAGAAGAAGACACTGTGCAGTTGCAGAAACTAGGGTTTCTTATTCATTGGGTTTCTCTCCACATATTTTGGAAAATCAATATGATAGATTGACTCTCCTCTATGATAGATTGACTCTCCTCAACAAGGTGAATCTTTCTGTCTAATCAGAATTCAATTCTGGGCACTTTTATTTTTGGCCTTAAAAATTAGGGTTTCCACAAAAATAGGAATTTCTGAATTCTAAGGACAGAGATGGAAGCTCCTTGGAAACATTGAAGTTTAGAGCTCTGGATCAAAATTTTTGGTTAGGAGAAGCTTCGGAAAACTCAAACCCTAATTCAGGGTCCTCCCTAGTGAATTTGGGAAGACTAAAAGACATTTCTGAAGAGTGAAAATTTGCAGTTTTCAAATTCTGAGTATACTAGGCTGATCAGCTCATAAAGGCGCATCTTTCTATCCTTTCAGAAGTTTGAAATTCAAAGTTTGAATTTTTAGGGTTTCTCTAACAAACCCTAATCCGGGACCAGATCCAATTTCAGCAAATCAAGTGGTAAGACCTAAATATTTTCTATTTCCATTTGAAGTACTCTTTAAAGATGTCTCACCACACCAAGATTGAGGATTAGCTTGAAGGGGATGATAACTTCCGAGCATGGAAGTATAGGATTGGGTTAATCCTAGAAGAGAATGAGTTGGACACTTACATAAGTGAAGAGGTCCCTATCCCAGAGGAAGAAGAGGCTAAGGCCTTACACAAAAGAAATTTGGTCAAGGCTAAAAGGATCATTGTTGATTCTATCAAAGACCATCTCATACCACATGTGTCATCTCTAAATACACCAAAGGAGATGTTTGATTCCCTGACCAAGTTATTCAAAGGGAAGAACATAAATCGGAAGATGACCTTGAGGAATCAATTGAAGAATGTCAAGATCTAGAATGCAGAGACTATGCAGTCTTATTTCTCAAGGGTCTCCCAAATAAAAGAACAACTTGAAGCTATGGGAGAAGATATAGAAAATGGAGAATTGTTAATGACCACTCTTAATGGCCTTCCTAGGTCATGGGATTCCTTCATCCAAGGAATTTGTGCTAGGAAGAAATTTATCTCATTCAGTAGGCTGTGGGAAGAATGCTCACAAGAAGAAGCTCGAATTGTAGCTCGAGAAGAGAGGATGGGGAATGAAGACCAAGCTCTCATAGCACACTCCAAATTTCATGGTGACAAAAAGACTCACCATCATGGCAATAAAGAAATACATCACCATTAGAATCAAAGGGGTAGTCCCAGACATCGAAGAAACATGTCCTATGTTCGTTGCTATACATGTGATGAAAAGGGACACTATTCCAGAGACTGTCCCAGAAATAAGAAAGATGGTTCTCACAAGAAGAAGAACATCAAAAGAAGACATCATGCTCGTGATGCATAGGATGATGAATCTCCTAGGAAGAGGGCTAGAGAAGATAGTGAAGATTCTTCAAGTGATAAAGAATATGTTTTGATTTCTGCTCTCACTAGAATCATTACTCATGGAAGTAATGTTTGGATTATAGATAGTGGGGATTCTAAACACATGGCAGGATTCAAGGAATCCTTTATGAACCTATCTGAACATGAATCACCCCACAAGGTGAAACTTGGGGATGACTACCAGTATCCAATAAAAGGGAGTGGTCAAGCCTCCTATAAACTAGATTCTGGAAAGTCTATGAAGATGGAAGATGTACTATATGTTCCAGGTCTTAAGAAGAATCTAATCTCCATATCTGCATTGGATGCAAAAGGCATGAGGGTTGCATTTGTAGATGGCCAAGTCCTAATGTGGCCAAAGGGTAAGACTATAGATGATGCAGTGGTGATTGGAGAGCAAGAGGGAGGATTATACAAATTGAAGGGCCAACCAGAACAAACCATGGTCCATGATTCAGTAGAGCCAAGTGAACTTTGGCATAGAAGGCTTGCACACATGCAATATAGGGCATTACCAATTGCAAGCAAAGCAGTAGAAGGTCTTCCTAAAATCCAGTCAAAGCATGAAGCCATTTGAAAAGTTTGTGCAAAGGGAAAGAACACAAAGAAGAAATTTCCAAGCAGTGAAAGCAAGGCAAAAAGAATCTTGGAAATCATCCACTCTAATGTATGCGGTCCGATGTCATCCATTTCTTTGAGTGGGTATGTATACTATGGTTATTTCATTGATGATTTCTCTAGGAAGACTTGGGATTTATTTCTTGAAGAACAAAAATGAAGTATTCAGCAAATCCAAGGAATTCAAGGCCTTGATAGAAAACCACACTGAAAAGAATTTCAAGACCTTTAGATCCAACAATGGCAGAGAATTCACTTCAGAAGGCTTCAAGAAGCTATGCAGTAATTCAAGGATTAAGAGGGAGTTGACGACTCCTAACAATCCACAACAGAAAGGAGTAGAAGAAGCTACTTCAAAGTCAGACTCCAGTAGCTCATGCAAGGAAGCAAAGATTCAGAGGGAGTCCATCCAACAAACAAACAAAGATAAGTATTTGAATTGTCATTTCTTGTATATTTTAATTGTTTAAATAATGTTGTTCAAAGATGTATACACTTATGTTCCTAGACTTAGGTTGTGTATTATGCATATTAGAATAATTGCATTAATGAATAGTATACTACTAATATGAAAGTAATGGGTAAGTGGCCTATGGTACTGTAAAAACATTCCATTGCTACTTATCTACAATGAAACCTCTTTGCTGACATGTTGGGAGTTGTGCACACTCTTAACAATGTTCTAGTAGAGATTGGAAGGCATCTAGAAAGTTACGGGATATGGATAAATGTTGTATTGAAGCATTGGCTAAATTAATTACATGATGTAAGTGCTGTGTCTCACATGCTAGTAGGAAAGTCCTCGCATGTTGGTAGATTGGGTCTCGCATGGTGGTAGGAAAGTCCTCCCGTACTGGAGACATTGTGATGTGCATCTGGGTTGTGCTCCGTGGATGATGACGATGATGTGACAGTATGGTACACAAGTTTTGCAGAGGCATATGATCAGTCCTGAGATGCTCTTGCTGGTTTTGTAGAGGTAGCGTAATCAGTCCTGGAAGATCTTGCAGGTTTTGCAGAGGTAGTGTAATCAATCCTAAGGTGTACCTACTTGATGGCTTGCTCACAGAGATGTTGAAGACCTACATGGAGGCTAGACCTACATCCAGTATGAAAAAAGACTATCTCTGTAGAACTTACTATGACGAGTAGATTGGACATTGATTGAGATAGCAGTAGCAATGACGATAACGATGATTCGATGACGATGATCCAGTGACGATGATCCAGAGAAGAAGACTTGTGCTAGCAGATCTGTGTCAAGAAATACCTTCCTAGTTAATAGGGAGTGTTGATGTATATGTAACTTCGGAATGTATTTCACCTATGTATATTGTACTCCTATAGAGATGGTATTATTCCTCTCTATGGATGTTTCATCATTTGTATTGACAAGTGTCGCAAGTGTCGTAACTTACTGTGATGGGTTATTAGACCACCAAGTGTGGGGTCAGCCCTAATTAGTATAACCATGGATTATTAGACTGAGTTAGACAAGTCGACCCTGCTAGGTTATTAGGCAGGTCAGGTCATGTATAAATAGAGTGCGGGAGGCACTCTAGTTGATCATCTCATTATTCGTTTCTACACTACTAGAAAAGTGGCGCACTAGTGGAGGAGAAGGTTTAGCTGCTAGGAGAAGACTATCTCTTGTACTTGGGTTGTATCATTGCTATTTCTATCTCTGAGGAAGTTGTGGGGTTTTTCACCTTTATGGTTTTCCCCAGTGAAACTCTATGTGTCTATTGTCTCATGTGATTGCTTGGTGTGATTGATATGTATTGTTATACTTGATATGTTGTACATGTTATTCTCTCAGTAAATACCCTAGAGTATGTTGAATTAATGCTCGAAATCTAACAAAGATTTAGGTATTACCACTTGATTTGCAGAAATCTGGATCTAGAGCTGAATTAGGGTTTGTTAGAGACACCCTAAAATTTCAAAATGTGAATTTCAAACTTATAAAGGGGTAGAAAGATGTGCCTTGATGAGCTGATCATCCTGGTATATTCAGAAATTGAAAACTGCAAAGTTTCACCCTTCAAAAATGCCTTTTAGTCTTCTTGGATTCACTAAGGAGGACCATGAATTAGGGTTTTAGTTTCCCAGAGCTTCACCCAACAAAAAATCTCTAAAATTTGATTTTTCCAAGGAGCTTCCAGCTATGACCTCAGATTTAAAAAATTTCTATTTTTGTGAAAACCCTAATTTTTAGGGCCAAAAATGAAAGTGCCCAGAATTGAATTCTGATTGGACAGAAAGATGTGCCTTGCTCAGTAGAGTCAAAATGTCCTACTACCTTTCAAGATCTGTGGAGAGAAACCCTAGTTTCCACAACTGCATAGTGTCTTCTTCTCAAGTTAGCTCTGCTACCATGTTAATTTTTTAGCATTAATTCAATATACTCTAGGATATTTACTGAGAGAATGACATGTAGAGCATATCAAGTATAAAAATGCATATCAATCACACCAAGCAATCACATGAGACAATAAACACACGGAGTTTCACTGGGGAAAACCATAAAGGTGAAAAACCCCACAACTTCCTCAGAGATAGAAAGAGCAATGATACAACCCAAGTACAAGAGATAGTCCTCCTAGCATCTACTCCTCCTTCCTCACTTGTGCGCCACTTTCTGGTGAGTGTAGAATTGAATAATGAGATGATAAAATAGAGTGCCTCCTGGACTCTATTTATACATGACCTGACTTGCCTAATAAACTACCTGGGCCAACTTGTCTAACTCAGTCTAATAACCCATGGTAATACTAATCAGGGCCGACCCCACACTTGGTGGTTTAATAACCCATCACATGCAAGTTGCAACACTTGTCAATACAAATGACGACACTTCCGTATAGAGGAATAATAACATCTCTATAGGAGTACAATATACATAGGTGAAATACATTTCAAAGTTACATATACATCAACACTTCCAAGGTCATGCCTTAGACTATTTTATGAAGTTTCTGAAGTTACTGGTAACTATCCTGTGGAGACCTTGTAGAAGTCAAGGAAGGACTGAAGATTGAATTTAAGAAGCCGAAGTCTAAATCTCAATGTATTACGGAATTGAAGGAAATCAAGCAAGCATCGAATGAGTCTGTTTGGGACTTCAACCAATGTTTCAAAACGTTGATGGATCATACAAGCTCCCCAATGAATGATTTACAGCATAAGGAATGGTTTATTGTTGTATTACTGCCCCACATCATAATTCCACTTATGCAACAGAATATACCGGCACACAGAGGCCTTGGAACTGGATATGAAATTAGAAGTAACACCTATCGAGTAAACTAGCACTGGTATGACTCAAATTCAGTCACTGTTAGAAAACTTGTCTATTCAAATACAAGATATTAAGAAGGGAAAAGAAAAGCATGAAGATGTTTGGTGCACTAGATGTAAAGAAGATGGACATTCCAAAGACCAATGTACAACGTTTTATGACTACCTTAATGCTGGTAATCTGAGTCCAATAAATCCTGATGTATGGTGTCGAATCTGTCAGACTAGGGGACATCCACCAGAAGAATGCTACTTGTTGCAAAAGATGGTAAGTGCTCCACATAACCTATGGTGTAAATTTTGTAACTCTGTTGGGCATGATGAAAAACACTGTTGTGCATACCAGCTGCTCACTGAACGAACTATATACACATTTATTATGAAAGGAGAAGGTTTAGTTGAAATACCCAATGCACAATTTAATCAACCTCGAGGGGGATCTAGAGGTCGTGGATGAGGAGGATTTGGTCGAGGTAGAGGAAAGCTCATATGTTATAATTGCGGTACTCTTGGACATTATGTTAGATATTGTCCTCATCCTGCTACATCTTGTATGTATTGTAGAGCGTTGTATCATAACATTGAAGACTGTTCGCAACTTATAGCCAAGTGGAAAGTGAAGCAAAATCAGAATCGGAATCCAAGTCAGAATCAAAATGAACAAAATATTTCGACGGAACTGCGACTGGGTCATCCTAATATCGATATTGTAACGAGAGGTGGTGCTACGATGGGTGGAGATAAGAACAATAACAATAACCTAAGGGATCCAAGAGTCAGACCACTAGCTCAAAAGCCACCATAGTTTGATGTCCAGAAGGATAAAAGTGTATTCCTTGAAGCTTGGAATGAGTTTCTGAAGGGCACATCAACATCTTCCCCATCGCCTTCCAATGAAGAAATATCTATGTATGACATGCCACCTCGCTTTGACATATCTCCGTCGAAGAAGAATTTTGGAAAAGTAAGTGCCCATAATACATTTCTCAGAAGTTGTTTGGATTTGGTTAAAGATGAGGATGCTTTAAGAGAATTGAAAAATTTATTTGGAGAATTTGAGGAAGAAGTGCGATCCGAACAGGTTGTTAATCATATCTAGAAAAGACATAAAACTAGCTGATAACTACGACTTAATGCACAAATTGGTGACTGTGACATGGATTTTTTCACTTTAGATCTGGGTTCAGATGTAAACATCTTGACTAAGCAAACATGGGAGAACATGGGTAAGCCGAAGTTGGTATGGTCACCTATACAACTACGACTTGCTAATCAGCAGAAAGTAATACCATTTGGGCGAATGGTCGAGGTTCTTGTCAAAGTGGAAGGGTTGCGCACATATGCATACTTTGAAGTGATAGAGATTGTAGATGATACCAATCTGTATCCTGCACTACTAGGGATTGATTGGGCCATTCAGAATCATACTATTATAAACTTCAAAAAGAGATTTTTGACATTTGAAAATGAGAAGATTAGAGTTGTATCACCTCTGGATCCATTAGAAGGGAATCGAGATGTAGAACCAATCAAAGGAGAATATGATAATCAAGATCTTGATAATATCTATAACGTATCTTCCAAACTCAATGATTATATTAATCCGACAGCGTATGGTATGCTCTGTTGGTGAAGTTTAAGTTCATGTTCATTTGATTCTGGTGAAGCTCTTGCAAATTGGTAGAATAGGCTACATGATGTTTCTATGTGAAGGTGTGCTCATGTGACAAAGTCCCGATGATGGGTTGGAATTGAGGTATGTAGTCTTCCAACGTATGAAGGTTTACCTAATGTGGGCCAGTTTATTTATGAATTTGAAATTAAAGTACATGAGAAATAGTTCTTATTAGCCTTGGATGTCACCCTAAAAGCAACACTAGTGAGATGGACTACACATAAGCACTCAATAATTGGCTGGTCGTAGTGTAGAAGATACTTAGAAATTTGATTCGGGGTAAAGATCCCATACATAAGAGAGAAATATATAGGACTTACTAGTCCTACTAATCATTTGGCTACCTGTAGAAAAATTTGGCAGAGTATACCCAAGGAAGAGTGGGTCCATATGCTCATCCATACCCTTGATACTATTCTGACGAATTGGTATACATCCTTGGAATTGCGACAAGGAACTGCAGATTGGGATTGTTTGGCTACAATTTTTAAACATACGTTTAACTATGAGGGTGAAAGTCCCACAATAGATGCGGCTCTGCAAATTATTAAGGCTAAAATATTTGAAGAAATCCTAGGACCTCTATCTAATCTACCACAGTGGACCGTGACAGTGGAGAAAATGATGGAATGCTATAACATTAGTGGCACACCAAAAGATGACGACTCGATGGATGTCCATATCCTATAATGTGAAGGAAGTCATGATTTGAAGGGACCATATATATCATCGGATAATTTTCTACATCCGTTGAAAATAAAAAAGGTAAATATTGGCTCTATTGAAAAATCTAAAGTTTGAAATATAGGTGATTATTGGGAGGATAAAACTATGGGAAAAATGATTGACTTATTGCATGAGTTCCAAGATCTGTTTCCTACTAAATTTTCAAATATGAAAGGTATAGCTCGTGATCTAGGTCAAATGAAGATTCCTCTAAATCCTGGTACTAAACATGTCCATGTTGATGCGTCATTTATCGCTTTAGGGGTGGTCCTTGCTCAACCAAGAGAGGGTTCCATCGACCACCCTATTGCATTTTCCAGCAGAAAATTGTCCATTGCAGAATGAAATTACATTACGACTGAAAGAGAGGGACTTGCTATGGTTTATGCATTAAAAAAATTTAGACATTATTTACTGGGATGGAATTTAAAGCTGTTTACTGACCACTCTGCATTAAAGTACCTGGTAAGTAATCCAGTGTTGGGGGGGGATATTTGTTTGTGGTTGTTGTTGTTTCAAGAATATGATTTTGAAATTATAGTTAATCCAGGTAGATTGAATGCGGGTCCCGACCATCTGTCGAGGCCGGAAACGGGAGAAGAACCAACTAGCTTAGAAGACAAGCTCCCTGAGGCACAGATATTCTAAGTCAGGATGGTTGATGACTACTTTCAGGATATTGAGACATTTTTGTCCACATGTATTCCACTAGAAGGATATATGACCACTCAGAAGAAGCAATTAGTATTCAAGTCAGCGGATTATCAATTGATCGTAGGTCAGTTGTATAATCTAGGATTGGATGAAGTATTGCGTCATTGTGTTGTGGAGCACGAGAGAACAATCATATTGGCTAAGGCTCATGATGGGGTCATAAGAGGCCACTATGTAGGAAAAAATACAATGCATAATATCTTCAGAGCAAGATTATGGTGGTCGGCCCTTCACAAAGATGCTAAAGACTATTGTAAGAACTGCAATGTGTTTCAAATAATTGGGAAACCTTCAAGAAGAGATGAAATTCCTTTAGTACCTAAAGTTACCTTACAGGCATTCGACAAGTGGGATGTTGACTTTGTGGGGCCTATTAATCCACTGGGAAGAAGCACAAGAGAAAGATATATAATCACCGCGACAGACTATCTTACACGATGGGCTGAGGCGGTGCCATTGCGGGATTGTACAGTTGTGACTGCCGCGAAGTTCTTATTTGAGAATGTCATTACCGGGTTTGGTTGTCTTCACATTCTACTAAGAGACCAAGGTACACATTTTGTGAATAAAAATATAGAAGATCTTATAGAATAATTCCAAGTTAATCATCAAAAAAGTACCCCATATCACCTGCAGGAAAATGGATTTGTCGAAGCATTCAATAAAATTTTGGAACATGCACTCACTAAATTTTGTAATGTGAACCATGATGACTAGGATTTGAAAATCCCTGCAGTATTATGTGCTTATAGAACATGTAAACGGTTGACAAGTCAAACTCCTTTCAAGTTGGTTTATGAACAGGAGGTTGTTATGCCCATGGAGTATGTTGTTCCCAGTCTAAGGATTGTGGCTTTTATAGGTATGTTTGATACTTGAGATATTGAGGAAATGTTAGCACAGTTGCTTGAATTGGAGGAAGACCGCTTTGTCGCGGGTTTTCATCAACAGGTGCAGAAAGACCGAGAAAACGGATGGCATGATCGCCACATCACTAAGAAACATTTCCAGCAAGGAGACTTACTTCTTCTCTATGAAAATAAATTCATCAAACATCCTGGTAAGCTACAGATGCATTGGCTATGACCATATGTTATAAATTTTATTATAGAAGGAGGTGCAGTACTATTACAAACACTAGATTGTCAAATCCTTCAAGGATTGGTGAATGGTAGTTGGCTGAAGCCCTATAGGGATAGCTATGGTTTGTCGAAGTGAAAATAATTGATTGTGAGTTTGTAAATAGAAAAAAAAATCAAAACCCCAAGTTGTATTTCTATCGTAGTTGTTTGTGTCGTAGATTAGTTGTGTCGATGTACAATTATGTTGGAGCTTTACAGAAACCCCAAGTTACCATTGTGTCGAAGATATCCTACATCAGGTACTCCAGTCGAAGTCAAAAGCTGCCAGTTGGAAACCCCAACTTCTCGAACTGTCAGAGCGACTCTATTTGTCGAAGTCGGTAATCTGTCGAAGTGATTTTGTCAAAGTGTTTTCCTGTCTCCTGAAAACCCCAACATGCTAGACCTGTCAAAGTTATATATTTTGATGAGTGAGTTTTTTGTAACAGTTCTATTTGTCAAAGTTTTGGAGTGTCCTTACTAGTGGCCTTTTCGAATTAAATGCTGAAGTGAATAATGTGTGTTAAAAGATCCGGCATTTCCCTTATCCTCATTATAAGATCTAGGACAATTAATCCATATCAAGAATGACAGAGGGATCACACGTGGGGGAAAAATTTAAAAACCTGCTCGCCCCTAGCTCATTATTCATTGTGAACTTTGCACCATTGAATTCGCGATTGAGAAGTTAGAGCCGAACTCTGTGAGTGATATTGTGAAGTGAGATATCAAGATGTAGGTCAATTTGTCTGCACGAAGTGAATACCGGGGCTCTGTTGAATAAGTCCACATTTTGGGCTCTATTTCTGCCAGTCAAGAGCAGCTTGAGGTAGTTTCTTCGCAATTTCCAGAGAACGTGCCTCAAAATTCAAGGAGAGCCAATCACCCTAACCCTGAACCACGAAAGAAGGCACGCCATGATGCGGGCACATCTGCGGCGGTCTCTGCGATGTTCTTTCCAGTGTACATCCCACTTCATAATTCCTGAGCAAAACCTGTAAGGATGAAAAAGAATGTACGGTACTCAATTGATATTGTTCCAATCCCGAAGGGAGTTATCATGCATGAAGATATATCGAAGAGTATCTAGAAGTTATCTTATGCTAACCATGACACCAGTAAGTTTGTGGAATTTAACTATACCAATTACATGAGGCATCTTGTAACAACGAAGGGCCATCTGACGGAGTTAGAGCCGCAATAGTGGGTTCTTGGCATTGCTCGCGTTGGTTTGTTGCCTTTATTATATTTATGACACTTTGGTCACACTGTGGAGGCCAATGCGTGTGTGAAGAAACTCTTAGTATGTTTGCATGCAGGGTTCCTTTGGTTGGAAACCAAGGTATCCATTGATACGGACCTCATTTCTTACATTACGGGTTTACCTAAGGCTAGGGTAGATCCATCATAGTTCTTTGTTGGTAAAGAGTGAGACCATGACTTGGAGACAAGGATGACGGAAAAATACAACTTGACCAAGAGCAAGTTGGGCTTTGAGGTAGCCTCTATCAGCGACCAGGATGTTCGGTTCACTGCGAAGCTGTTAGCCACTAAGTTAGTGAGAAAGAGAAGACCCAACCAAGTGGCTGCCTCTATTATTATTGCGGAAGAACAGTGTGCGATGGGCGTTTAGATGAATTGGTCGACTTTCTTGTTAAATGATTTCCCTATAGATTCTACAAATGCGCAAGATAATGGCGCCCATTTCACATATTCATGGTTATTACTACTCATCTCTTTTGTGGGATGGGTGGAGCCTACTAACTATCAAGGAATGCAGCCTGTCTAACCATGTCAGGGGTCATGTTACATGAATTTATCTTTCTTGGATATAAGGAGTATTCAACAAGAGAGTAATGTGTCGTTGTATATGTAGCTTGAGGTGCTAAGATACTACCTGGTTCAAATCCCATGGATTGACAAAGCAGTGGTGGCTAGATATCGCGGAGTGGCAAAGTTCAAAGCTGGGCCCCACCACATAAATGTGCATGCAAGAAAGGACCCACACCAATAGTGGTTTGTGATGGGATTAAAATTATCCAATGACGAGGTAGAATAGATGATTCACGAATGGCCGCAAGAATGGCAAGTACCTGTCAACCCTGAAACTATATCGCCGGACCCATCACAGTAGGAGCAACAAAAGAATAGTGCATCTAGACAGTAACAAAACATCCAAACACACAGGCAATGATGCAGAAGATTAGGAATCCAGACAGACCCCCACTGATCTAGAAATAGGAGACAAGCATAAAGGTGAAAATTCAAGACAGGGCACACGAAAGAAGAAAAAAGCACAATGCCATGATACTGCCTGGGATTTGATAGACAATGATATCAACATCTTGTTTGATAGGATGACTAAAGTGGAGGAGGAGAATAGAAGGAAAACGAAAGACAAGACAATCCAAGTATTTAGTAGCGTCACCGACGTTAGGGATACCTTGTGTATAGAGGTAAATAATATTAGAACCTCATCTCCATTGCAGAGCACATCAGCGTGGGTCGAGGTTGGGAAAGAAGAGCAAGGACAAGACCAGGAAGCACCACTTCCCTCTGTGGAAGGGGTAGTAAATATTTTTCCTCAATCAATTTCATTTGAGGAACATGGCAGTAGTGTTGAGTTTCCAAATTCAGGGTATGTAGACCTTAAGTTACCTGCATTACCCCTTTACATGTTGCATAGGATACAAGAGAGTGTTGCTAAGAAAATAAAATTAGGGGAAAGTTCTCTCCTGGAATATATGAAACCATATAAGAACTAAGTGGCGGCATGAAAGGATCTAAATGTTGAGCTCCAGTAGGACAAGGATCTACTATGACAAGAGAAAGACAAATTTAAGCAAGCTGTCGAAGTGGTATGCCAAGTAGTACCGGAGGCAGAGGTTATTGAAGAAATGACAATAGAAGAGATGGTACAATGGTTAGAGACAGTCATCTCCGGATACTGCCTTAAGGTGCAAGAGTTAGAATCCAAGTTGGTGCCAAGCACCCATCCTGAAGTTCTTGAGCAGCGATGAGCAGAGGTTCAGAAGGTTATTCAAACTATGCAAGCAGTAGAAGCAAAATCTATGTAGATGTATGATGTTGTGTCGCAGTCTTGGGACACACAATTTGAGGATATTGAGCTGTAGGAGTTCCAAACGCGAATTAGGGTGGCTAAGGGAAAAATGAGTGCTTTACGGTAACAGTTGAAGACTCTCCCCCCAGTTCAGAGGATGACCAGGGCCAATGAGAGAAAATAGTTACAGCAGGAAGTTAACCAGTTGAGGTTGCAACATAGGTAGTGCACTAAGAGAGTCTAGGCACTTCATTTCAAGGTGCAACACATATCAGAGGATATTGGAATTCACCATACTTCCATTGAGTCAGCAATCACTTAGGCTGTCGAAGTGGGCCAGAACCATGTTACATTAGGAGTCATGGAAATTGTTGGCCAGAAGAGGGAAGAAGTCCATAAGTTTGTCTAATCTAGAAAAAGTCGTTATGCATAATTTTTGTCGAAGCTATAGGAACCTGAATCACAGCCTAAAGTGGGTCGAGACGAGCCACTTGTGAGTGTTGGGGGCTTGTTGGGCCTAGTATTTTAGAGATATAATTTTTTAAGAAACAAGTTAGTGTCGACGAAGACAAAGTGGAACCAACTCAGCGCAAGGGTCAACTCTGATGAAGTGGATAGGAAATAAGGGAAACGATCATGTTGATCATGTCAAAGGTCACAAGTTGAGTTAGTTAGCTAGAATTGGTCCACATTGTAATAATGAGTCATTTAGGAAGTTGGTGGGTTAGTGGGAGCGGGGAAAGCTTAGTGCGCCCTATATATATATGTATTAAGAAGGAAATTTTGGGGCGAATGGCGAAAGTTCAAAGTATAGTTTTGTGTTATGTAATAGAGATAGTCGTTGTATATGTTGAAGACAATTTTCGAGAAGCCGAGTCGCTGATCTACAGGCTGTGTGCGTAGATCCATTGTATGACATGAAGAAATCTAGAAGTTCTACCTGAAGTGCTTATTTGGATGCGACTCTAATAAAATACAAGTGCTTCTGTGGTTTTTCCCAGATGGGTTTCCACGTTAAAACATGGTGTCTTATGTGTGTTAATGTTTTGTGATGTGATATGCGTTTCTTTCCTCCATTGAACAACTAATTGAATAAATGATGGAAGTAAATGCATGAAGAATGGATGTGATATATTAATCGGATACAATTTCTGAAGTTTTTCGTAGTTATGAGTCTGTCGAAGCTCTGGTTTGTCAATACTATGTAGGTGCAACACGGTAGTGAATGTAATGTTTGGTGAAGACTTAACTAAGTCATGATATATGTCGATGTGCTAATCTATCAATGTTATGTAATGGATTTTAATAATAAATATATTGTGCGATGAATATTCCCCTTCTATGCTCCAAGAAGTCTGGTTCCTGCAGTCCCCATAGATACTTCAGGTGACACTCTATCTGCTCTGCATGTGATGCTAGAAGGGTTGATTCCTTTTCGGGCCGGTGTCTGTGGATTATGGATTTTTTTGGTCGGTGTGAAGTGTTGAAACCTAGTTGAAGTAAAAGTGCGCCAACATATATAACAGTTGTCTTTTGTGAGAATCATTTATACTCAAGGAAATGTGAAGATTTGTAATCACTAAGGGAAGTTGAAATGTCCCAAAGTAGTTACATTTATAAAATCTATAAAAAAAAGAACTGAAGGATAATAAAGGGATTTTGGCTTGTAAACTTTTTGGCTAGAACTATTTCTCACTTTGTTAATGAGGAGAATCCATTGTTTGACTAGTTTTGAATCAGAATACTGTGCTCTTGTTGATGAATTGCAATGAACAGTTTCGTGTTGTTTGTAATTGGAGAATGTGAAGTAAGGCTATAGAATGTTATTGTGACTATTCTATGCAGTATCACTTTATTGCTTTACATCCTTATTCTTATACAAAATTTGTTTTCCCATGAGTTGTAAAACATAGGTGATATAGAGAAGAAATATTTTGAATATGTGCTTCACTTTTGTTATTTATTTCATTTAATTTTTTGGTACAACTATCTGGGCTTGAAATGTATAAAATGAATATTTTTTTAGTGCCCATTAGTTAGAACAACTCCTAGCTAGTATAGGGAATGATAAAATAGATTTGATTTCCAACATCTTGCATATATAATAAGGCATTATCTACATTTCACCCCACATAAAAAGAAAAAATATATAAATAGTGCACTACACTGCAACTAGTAAATCCCAACCATCAATGGTTACCAAGCCATAATCCAGATGGGTTCTCTATACCAAACAACTTAAGCTCTACTTGGGACTTTTCTCCACAAAGAATCCCTATTGTCAATGCCAGAGCAATATGCATGTCAACATGATCTAGGTGGGAGGGTATTTGACCAATAAATTACACTCAGACAACCAACCATTAATTTATATGTTACCCGTTCGGAAAAAAACTGACTTATAATTTTCCATGGAAATTCCATGTCCACTTTGTGTTTCCCTATCATTGTATCTATTTATATGGCATGAACTTTCTTTATTTAATTTGTTGTCTTGTGAAGCTGCTTCCTCTGGTGAAGATTCTCAAGGGATTCTTGGAAAAACTATTGAAGGAGAAGAGATTTAGGTTGGAATGAAATCAACATACCCTTGAACGTGCAATATTCTAGCTAAATGATGTGTGGAAAGCTATAATGAGATGCCACTTACAACATTGATTACATTGTTTTTTAGGGATATGTAGATGCCCTAAGAAGTCACTCTAAATTAAAGGATATATGAATTAGGGTACATTAATTATGTTTAACTGATATTAAATTAGCTAAGTGTAATATTGCATTTTTTAGTTGTGTTCAATCTTACTTACATTATATAATAAAATTTGTCAGGTAAAAGAAATAACACAAAATAAAGATTGTGATTTGCATGAACAAAAAGAGTAAATAGAGAAAAATGTAAGCTTAAATAATTTCCTTTTTCTGGTTGAAAATGTATCATATATTACATTAAAAATCAATATGCATGTGCTTCCAAAGTTTCATACCTAGATGTCACAGAGTGGTCACCAAAACCTCCTTTTCTACAAAAGAAAGGATACACCTATGCTTCAATTGGAAGGGAATCTATAATATATTACCAAAAAATGGCCATTTTGGCTTAAATTTAGACAACTAAATATGATTTGAATGTAGAAATGTTTGTCAATTTGAACCTACATACTTGCTTTTTACATCCTATTGAAGTTATGATTTGTATCGATTAACCTAAGCCAAAATAAATGGATGGTCTTCTATGCATTGTTTTTATTTTATGAATCGAATTGATAAAGTTTGGCTATGCTATAATACTGGACTACTTAACACTATCTCCAAAATATGGGTGTTCTATAGGGACATTGGCATTGGCAACAAAGTTCTTTACACTACACTGGAGGATTGTTTCTAGGTCCTTGGTAAAATGCTTATGAGAATTGTGTTCTTAACCACTCTAAAACACTTTATGTCCTATTACACATGTTTAAGTTTCTTTATAAACATGCTAATGAAAAGGGATGGATATATAGAAAGCATGTTTTAACATTTTAAATTAAACCTAAAATTTAATAATTCGTAATACTTTTTATAGTATCATATTTTCCTTTTTTAAGTCAAAATTTAAATGGTTACAAAAAATAATCTTTATGTTACACTTCATACCAAATTGAAGACCTCTAAAACCATATTTGATTTGGCCTTGAAACTAGAATGTTACTCTTACTTTTTATTGTAGAGACTAATAGGAACATTAGGTGTTGATATAAAGTGGTGGGCAACAAATAAAGGGAGCAATTTCTAGTCCTTGCTTTCTACTTGTAATATGTAAGGATTTCTTATGAACATTGATGATGTATTTCTCATTTTATTCCATGTTGTAGTATTCTAAGTGGCATAGCGAAAGTAGCCAGAATCGCATTTAAACCAGAAGCGAAACCATAGAGTATTTATGCAAGTGGCAACCTATAAAACAATAATTGTTTTGTTTAATTTTCTCTTTTCGACTCGCTTCATAGCAGCTTCTCCTTGTTAATAGTAATGATATCAAGAAAAATCAACCGTCGTATACACACAAGATGGTGATGGATTTGGGAAAGTGTGGGTGGAGAAAACGAAAGATGGTGATGGATTTGGAAGGCAATGATAGGGGAAATCGTAGGGGTGGATTAGAGAAATGTCTGTGTTGACTTGAATGGAGTGGATTAGAGAAATGTCTGTGTTGACTTGAATGGAGTGGATTAAATTATGAGACGATAAAAGAGGATAGGGATTAGAGAGTTGTCTGTGTTGACTTGACTGAAGTTGATATGAGACGATATATTGGATGAAAATTTCTTCCATACAAATTTCTAACGTTCAGTTACGTCATTGACTTGACTAAATAATGGTTCGTGGAATCGTGAGGATGAATCTGGAAGAATTTCTTAGATAACGAAAAATATATTATCAGTGTCATAGCTTATTGTCAGTGTCATGGCTTATTGTCACGTCTTTCAAAATGAGGAATCATTGCATTGTATCCAAGAACGAGCATCATTGTACCGAAAAGTATGGATTGACTTGACTTTACTGTCGCCAACAATTACTAGGAAATCACCATATTGTCACTCCACCGTCTTTCAAAACTAGTGAGTTGGAGAGGCGAAGAATGGTAGTTTTCTCGAATGTTATTTTAGAAAAACATATGTTAGAAAGATACCATGGTTTTCCATGAGTAAAGAGAAAAAAAGAATGGCTGCTCATTGGCCATTCAAAATTAAGATTCAAATACATCGTATTTAACGACCAGAATCACTCACCTCTCACTGTAGCGTAGCGTAATGTATACGTTGGAACACATGTTTCAACGAACATCACGGTCTTCTAGTTATAAAATATTGAGGCAAATTATAAATTGAGGTAAATTATAAAAATTGAGGTAAGGGTGACTCGTGAAGTATGGGTCTTTCAAAGAGCATCACGGTCTTCACATTTCACATCTTGAAGGGTGACTTCTATGGATTGACTTGTAAAGTATGGGTGGCGTCTTTCAAAACCCGTGAGTTCGAGAGAGAGCACACAACTTTCATATGAAGTGTTTCAAAGAAAAAGATACCATGGCTTTCCATATGTAAAGAGAAAAAAAGTATGGCTGCTCATTGCCCATTCAAACTTAAGATACAAACACATCGTATTCAACGACCAGAATCATTCACATCTCACTGTAGTGTAATGTATACGTTGGAACACATGTTTCAACGAACACCACGCTCTTCTAGTTAGAAAAAATTGAGGCAAATTATAAATAAAGAAAATAAGTTTAGAAAAAATTGAGGCAAATTATAAATAAAGAAAATAAGTTTTATTAGCTCTACTTACTTGAATGTAACTAGAGATACAAAGGTCAAGAAATAAGTGGGCTCTTTATTAATATTTTTATAGAAACTTCACAATGGCCATAAAGTTGGTCTATGTTATGAGTTAATTATGGATAAAAAAATTGTGTATTCATCTAATTAAGTTAAGTGGACAATTTTGTATTTAGGTGGATTGGGAACATTAAGGCTAACAAATAGGTGGGGATTTTTTTCAATAATTTTATGAAAACTTGATGATGGTGATAGAGTTGGGAAGTTGTGAGGCAATTGTAGAGAAAGAGAAATGGTCGTATTCACTCAATTATTTTAAGTAGACTAGGGGCATATATGCCAAGAAATAGGTGGGGATTTTTTCAATAATCTTTATGTAAATTTTGCAATGGCATACATATGTGATGTTGTGAAGCAATTATAGAGAAAGACAAAGATCGTTATATTCACCCTACTAACTCGAGTGGATTGGGGGCATTGAGGCCAAGAAATAGGTGGGCTAATTTTCAATAATTTCATAGGAGCTTGGTAATGACAATAGAGTTGGAAAGTTATGGGGCAATATAGAGAAAGCGATATGGTCACATTCAACCAAATGACTCGAGTGCACTAAGCGCATAGAGGCAAAGCAATAGTGAGGATTTTTTCAATAATTTTATGGAAAACTACCAATGGTGTTAGTGTTGAAAAGTTGTGAGGAAATTATAGAGAAAGAGAAATGGTTGTATTCACTGACATGGCTCAAGTGGATTGGGGGAATAGAGGCCAAGGAATAGATGGATATTTTTTCAATAATTTTATGAAAAGTTGGTGAGGGTGAAAGAGTTGGAAAGTCACAAGGAAATTATAGAGAAAGAAAAATGGAATTATTCACCCAGTTGTTTTGAGTGGACTACGCCAAACCTCTTATTTATGTTAACAACCTCCCCCAGACATTCGGGAGAAATTAGGGATCAATTGCTCGATATCAATGGGTCTTGGTCAAACATAATAATATTTCATACGATGCACCTTTGTTCTAGGATCCAATTGGAAAGATTCCCTTCTTTCAAGTGATCTCAGTCGGTTCTGTTAACTCAACAACCTATTTATCAAATGGATCTAGCGCAGTTACTGAAATAAGTTTAACTCATCTCTTCCTGAAGGTTTACCAATCCACTAACAAACATCACACATTTTTCAATACTCCTTAGCCTCTTGAAATAAGGAAGGCCACCATAACCCAGTGTGCATAACTTTTCTCACAGCATCCTTACCTGCATTATGGCCTCATACAATGCCTTCATGTGCTTCATATGAAATTGCTTTGCACTCATGCTCTAGAACACACCTACACAGTATACTATAATCACCTAGCTCATACTACTGTATAGTAATCAATTAATAGTCTATAGCTCTAGCCACTAGTTGCATAGAGGCCAAAATATAGGTGGGTATTTTTTCAATAATTATATGGAAACATGGTGATGGTGACAAAGTTGAAAAGTTGTGAGGAAATTATAAAGAGAGAAATGGTTGTATTCACCCAACTAAAGTGCATTAGGGTCATAGAGGCTAAGAAATAGGTGGCAATAGAGTTGGAAAGTTGTGCTCAGGCAACTATAGAGAAAGATAAATGAATATATTCACCTAATTGAATTAAGTGTGTTGGGGGCATAGAGGCCAAGAAATAGGTGGGTATTTTTGCAATAAATTTATGGAAACTTGATTATAGAAATGAAGTTGAAATCTTCTGAGACAAGTATAGAGAAAGATAAATAGTTGTATTCACCCAACTTACTTGAGTGCACAAGGGGTATAAAGGCCAAGAAATAAGTGGGGACATTATCAATAATTTTATGGAAACTTAGTGATGAAAATAGAGTTGGAAGTATGTGAGGAAATTATAGAGAAAGAGAAATGGTTGTATTCACCCAATTGACTTGAGTGCACTGGGGCCATATTAACCGAGAAAATAAATGGGGATTATTTCAACATTTTTATAGAAACTCAATGATGGTGATAGAATTAAAAATTTGTGATAGAATTATAGAGGAGGATAAATGGTGATATTCAACCAACTCACTTGAGTGCATTGTGGGCATAGAATCCAAGAAATAGGTGGGAATTATTTTAGTAATTTTATGGGAACTTTGTGATCATGATAGAGTTGGAAAGATGTGAGGTAATTATACAGAAAGATAAATGGTTGTATTCACCTAACTCATTAGAGTGAATTTGGGCATAAAAGCTAAGGAATAGGTGTGGATTTGTCAATAATTTGATATAAATTTAGCCTAATCAATTGATATCAATTCATGTCTGCATTCCCATCTCATTTCATTTGTACTTTTAGTTAATAAATTTCCATTAAAAAATGAAAAAATAAATAACAAAAACAAATATGAAAAATATCTTTCAAGCTCTATTTATAAGATCAAGGTAGATTAATCTCAATTCAATAATTTATTAAAAACCAAATTTATTAAACATTCTAACTTTGTGAAGCACTTAGTCTATTAAACATCATAAAAGTAAGAAAATATTTAAAATATTTAAATATTTCCATGTTTAAAATATCTTCATTCATTTATATTTTTTTCAATTTATTTTCTATCACCTTTTTTTTGTTTAATTTATAAAAAAGAAATATCACATATATCATTTATATTAGGTTATTATTTTTATTATATCAAAAAAAAATTTATTTTATAAAATATTCATTACACTAGTTAAGTTTATTTATTTTATTATATATATCCAAAGAAAAAGGTTGACAACTTTATTCCTGTTCAGGGTAAAAGTTATATGGACATGAAAAGCCAAAGGATGTATGTGCATTTCTGTAGAGTTGTGGGGAGTATTCTCACCCAGTTACATTCCATATTTTACAAAAAAAAGAGGTAGTTATATTGCCAATTGAATTCCTATATTAATCCATCATCATACTAGCTGAGAAGTTCTAGTATTAAAAACATTTTCTAAGATTCATCTCCTAGTGGAGCAGTGGTTGTTGTGAACATTATGTTATATGATGAGGGTCCCTTCTTGTAAATTACATCTTTATTTTTCCAAGGATTTGGATAACGTGTTGTGCTCATGGTAAATGTACATGTAGACAATGTTGGTGAAGTTCAAGGAGAACAATAGTATCCTTTGCAAAATGTGATCTAGTATAAGATGGCAACAAGTGTTATCCCTATTGATCGAATCTACAACCGCTTTTGAGGTTGTGAGAGCCATGAAATGTAATATATTATCATCCCTTGCCAATGTGATCACTATGAGTACACTTGTGAGCTCTGCATAATTGTTGGAATTGTACCCAGTGCCTTGTCCATAGGAGATGTATTCACCACATAGGAAAATATTGCCCCTTAACTCAGTCTTCCCCAGATTTCCTTGTTGTGCTCCATCAGAGAAAGAGTGGGGAGCATATTTTTCCATGATAAGAAGGGGGGATCACCCTTGGTCTCTCTAGGTTCTTTTCTTGCGACAAGGGGAATCATACTTGACAATGTAAACTATTCCAAATAGGGAAACATATTTATTATTGAATATAGAAGTTGATTCTTAGAGATCCAATTTCCTGATCCAATGATTAAGGAAGTCGGAAGATAGTATTGATTGGTGCAAGATACGTTCAAATTGTTCCATGCTTTGCTCAAAGTGTCACTCTCCCATATTGGCTAGGTTTCAGCTTCCGATGGCCCAGTGAGCTTCCAAACCTCGTATGTGAATGAGCAGTTGACCAATAAGTGAGATATTGTGTCTTCACTATTTTTGCAGAGTGAGCAGATACCAGGACCATTATCCCCCCTTTTCAATAAATTGTCCCAGGGGAGGATTTTATTGTTTAGCGCAAGTGATTGGAAAAGCTTTGATTTTGTGGGAGCATGGAGTTTCCACAATTTTGAAGAATTCCACATGGTAATTATTTATCTGGAAGAATTCCACCTGAGTTCGGCCACCTTAAAGCGTTGCAAGTACTTGATCTCAGTTACAATTGGAATATCAATGGTTCCATTCCGGTCGAACTAGGCCTACTGCAGAGTCTGCACGCCCTGAATCTTTCTTATAATGGTTTGACTGGAAGAATTCCACCGGATTTTGGCCAGCTTCAAGCATTGCAAGTACTTGACCTGACATGCAATTTTATCAACGGTTCTATTCTAGTGGAGTTGTGCCTGCTGCAGAAACTAGAGTACCTATTTCTAGACCGCAACCAATTCTCAGGCAGTATACCATGTCAGATGGGTAATCTGACTAAACTTACACATCTGGACCTGACAGACAATTCTATGAACGGTTCTATTCCAGCGGAGTTGTGCCTGCTACAGAAACTAGAGTACTTGCTTCTCGACCACAACTATTTCTCCGGCAGTATACCACGTCAGATGGGTAATCTGACTAAACTTACACATCTATCGATTTCTAGCCCTTATATTTCTGGTTATATTCCTTCTGAAATATTCAGACATCCCCTCTCCTATCTATCTCTGGGTATTAATTTCACGGAGAGCATACCTAAAGCCATCGCTAATTTGACCGGATTGACTCACTTAGGTCTTTATAGAGTGGAAGTCCCTAACATGCACATGCTTGAAGGCATGGCCGAAGACAACATACTTGAAGACATTGGCAGGAAATATGCTCACTTGTTCTATTCCTGAAGCCATTGCTAACTTGAGTCAATTGGTTCACCTAGATTTGAGTTATAATATGCTTATGGGTTCTATTCCTGAAGCCATTGCTAACTTGAGTCAATTGGTTTACCTAGATTTGAGTCATAATATGCTTACTGGTTCTATTCCTGAAGCCATCACCAATTTAAAGAAGCTTGAATCTCTTCATCTCTCAAACAACAATCTCACTGGGGAAATTCCAAAAGCCATAGGAGAGCTTCATTCATTGAAGTATTTATATTTGGATTCGAACAAATTCATTAGGCAAATCCCAAATAGCATAGGTCAACTAAAGGCTCTCACGGGACTATGCATATATAATAATAGTTTTTCTGGGACTATTCTTCATAGTATTAATGGTTTGGTTTCACTTAATGAATTAGATATATCAGAAAACAACTTGGTAGGTGCATCCAGACTTCCTGAATAGGTAGGTGCATCCATCTTTGTTCTACTCCTCATCTCTGACAATAGCTTGATCAATTTGTCTTCTAGTTCTTACTAAGCTTCTTCTCGTGCTTCTACTTCCTCGACTTCCTCGTCGTTGTGGTCTAGCACATCAAAAATACAACCACGCCTTTGGATCTCTTTGATCGCTATGACTTCACTTGTCAAGTTTTGCATTGTTCGCATGCACTCATCGAACATTTCACGATCAACTGTCACTGTTGTACCTTGCGCTGTCTGTCCAACTCTTTGGATATTAACACCTCTTTGAGCCATTTTCAACCTCAGCTGAAACTCCCACTTATCCAATCGCAAAACTACTTTCACCATTGTGAACAACTCTGCCCAACCTCAGCTAGAGTTGTTCACGCACATGCAAGTTCAACCTTCTTTGGTACCAAATTGGCGTAAGGTAGGTCGGTCAGACCCTCTTGCTTAAAAATAACAAACGACACACAATGTTCACACAGACTAGATGTAAACAAGATTCCAAAAGCTAGCTTCTATTACTTCAATCAAATTACAATGGTTACAATGCAAATTGAAAAACAACTAAACTAGTCGGCCTCAGCCTGATACAATATACAGAAGTAAAATGGTGTGTTTTCTCTATGTGCGATCTTCTCCCTCTCCTGGTTCTCTGTTGAACAATGAGCTATGCATCGAATCTCTAATCCTGTCACATACCCCAATTTTGTAAAAATTATGTAATTATTTCATTATATTCCTGAGACATTATGTTAAATTTAATGCTAAGTAGGAATTGATGACTCAGCAGAGTCACTAGAAATGGAATGTAATTCAGAATATTTTATTATTAATAAAAAAATTATGGAGACAACAGCATGGGAGAGCTGTTAAAAAGAGGTTACTGATCAAACTAGTGGATGGAACTAGGTGGAAAGGCAAATGACAAGTGGCAACATCCTCAAACACTTCCTAAGTTGCAGGTGGCAACTTCCCTATATTTGGGGTCATGATTCCCCAAGGAAGTGGAATCAGAGCAGGTGGCTCATTAATGACAGTTAACCCAACAAAGACCTAGGCAATCTTTTAAATAGTACTCAATGAACTGAGCTGAGGGTTAGAATTGTTCTGGAGGGAGAATACATTCAGGTGAATGCTATTCAGGAGTCCCATTGAGGAAGAGGGAAATACAGTAAGGAAGTTGTTTGAGAGGAATGCTGCAGTAACTTGGATTCCATTCTAGCTGTTTGGGCTGAGAGAATTACTTTGCTGCACCTAGTTCCAGCCAGGGAGACCAGAGCAAGCTCGGGGGTCCTGAGAAGTGTTGTCTGGGCACTCTCCAGGAGTTGGTAGGGAGGAACAGCCTCCCATTGATGTTGTTGTCTACAACAACAGGTTCTGCCATTGATTTCATTATGTTATTTAAAGATGAATGAATGTAGGTGGTGTTTATTTTCTTTATGTCTGAAGAGTAATTAGTTAATAAAGTTAGTATCTTAGAATAACAAATAGTTAGATTTGGTAGAGTTATTGTATTTTCAGCATATCTTAGTAAGAAGTAATGTAGTTAATGTAATACTAATGTTGTATTTATAATGCGTACAATAGAATACTAACACAGTAGGCAATAATTCATAATTGTATTTAAAAACCTAATTAATTGTAATTGATGAGATAACAAGTAAAAGCTATGTACTGAATATTTATACCCTGTGTTTTACAAAACCAAATAGACAATCATAGGAGACAGTATTAAAATATAACCAGATATATTACAGTATCGATAGCATTATCAATATCGTTGCAGAAAGATTGTAGCCACAGTTAGATTAGGTATGTCAGGGTACAAACCCTAGTTAAAGATTGATCAGATTTAAATCTATTACTTAAATCAAACACAGAGCCTAGCTAAAGATTTTTCAAGTTTTTACCTATTAATCAAATCCATGTGCAAAAACCCTAGCAGAACTTCATCACAAAGAATTCTTCAACAGTTAAATACACTAGTTATTGTTTTAGAAACAATAGAAATAACAGAACCATAGCTAGCTCGATATCGAGCTTAAGCATTATAAGTGTTAACCCTCCTTAAAACGTTCTTGAACCAACAGAATCATAAACGAAAGAACAAAACAATATTTTAACTCAATTATCGAGCTCCAACAACATAGTGATAACATTTTTCCTTTTTACTTTCAAGTAACAGCAGAGGCAAAATCGTAATAACAGAAAGAACAACTAAACCATGTCACAACTGTAATTCTTGGATCGAACCCTATCTTTCCATTTCCTACCAGTGTTATAAACGTAAAGATTTAAGACAATGAATTCACCTACAGCCGTGTCCCAATTCACAGAATAAGTGTTTTAAAAACTTAAAAATTCTTACTACTGTACATAGCATCGAGTAAAAGGAAACACAGACAATAAACCAGCCAAATATACAGGAAACTATTCATATTAAGTTAAATTTCAAAAACCCTGGGTGTTAACCCCGAACCCTTTTAAAAAGTGCTGAACGAAACATAAAACCACGAGGCCGTAACCTTGCCTACAGAACAGGATCACAGCCTTCGTTCTCTTCAAAGTTACAATACAAGTATTCTGTAGAAAACCTAAGTGCCAAAAGGAGGATAAATAGCTACAATACCGACCGAAGCCATAACATCCAAATACAACACAGGGTTTAAACCCTTAATATAGCATTTAAACATACAGTTAAACGATTGAGCAAGGCTGCTGTGATCACTGTATCATTTCAGTCAAGCCAAAACCCTAACCATACAGACAACTAACAAGGAGGAGACGCCACGGTGAAAACCAGGCTTACCCGGGAAATCAACCAATTGCCAAAGCTCGTGCCATCCAAGGTGCGATTGGGTCGAGACCTGCAACAATAGAGTAGTACCAGTTAAAAACAAATTTTGGGTTAAATCATTTCTATTAACTGGAAAACAAAGGATCGACCCATAACTTACCAGCAAATTCGAAAGAAGCTCCACACACAGTATTTTTCCTATCAACCCCGAGCAGAGGAGATGTTAACCCATCCCTTGTCACTGATAGAGTGAGATGGCAGAAGCAACGAGTGTCTTCCACGATGGGAACCTTGACAACACCAGGTCAGACGATACACTCACGCCAAGATAGGGTCAGCATTGGTAGTACAGGTAAACCCTAGATGCTTAATAAACTCATATTTTCCAACAGCAAGTTATAAGGACTCCTCAAATGATATAACGGACAAGCACGAAGGCTGGAGCAGTAGGGAAACTGCTAACACACAGTAATAGCAGCATAGGTAAACCCTAGTTTCCTTTCAATAACCTCTTGGCCGATAACAACAAAATATAATAACTCCCACATAGTGCAGATGACAAACACGAAGGGCTAAGCAGCATGGAAGCTGTTTTTTACAGTGCCTCAGCGAAGTTCGGACAGGAGGGTTTCACAGAGCGACCAAGCCCGAAGGAAATGGAGGAATGACAATGCAGGGTTTAGTCAACGTTTAAATATCACCAATGCATGGCCATGGAGCAACCACGTGGCTGTTAATAATTTCCATACTGTGGGTCGACGAGCTATAGTCATGCAATGAGTTTCTCTATCATTTGTTTTCAAAACAAAATCATAGTGTGGAATATCCTTTACAAATACGATACCATAGTATCACCTAGCATAGTCACAAAATCGAAGAGTTAGAAACATAACTATAAACCTTGCATAATATTTATTGAGACTTTGCCTTGTATTCATATAAACTATGCATGGTAATGGCGCTTAAGGATTAGTTGTGAAGTATTGAATCTAATTACAAAATGGATGGTAAGATTATGGATAAAATTGTAAATGACCAGTTGTTCATAAAACTCATTACTATAATGCCTTAACCCTAGTTTCATATGACGAGATAAGAGATATATTATTTCTTTGAAGACTATAAAATAATAGGGTGAAGTTCGATATAGTACCGGTTGTTACCAACACATCCATAATCTCTTAATAGTCTTAGATTCTATATAATAACAAATAGACTATGTTACTCATCATGTATAAGAAGTACAAGAAACGTTTAAGTGAATTCTGTGTTAGGCAAATTTTGGGAATTACTATAACTATACTTGATTGGCAGAGTAGTCTGGAGAATTATAACTGAATTCAATCTTAATAATTTAGGACTAAGACTAAAGATGTTATAAATTTCATCAACTGTTGAACATGTAAATAGAAGTATTCTCTAGTCCTTGTAAACTCTGAGATGTTAAGAGGAGATATATAACTGATAGATTATCTTGCAAATGCTAGTAATAAGCAAATTATATATATATAGACCACTCCAGATCCTGTACCATAGCAGTTGCAAATCAAAATATTTTCTAACTTAAAGATTCGATATGATGCGATAACAATGAACGAATAGAAAATTGGTCTGAAAATGATCATCCTGTAATGTTCTACAATGCTAAGTTATAAAATATGGTTGCATTACAATAATACAATTAAAGAGCAAATTTTCCACGGAGCTATTTAATTCATTTGTTATCAAGAAAAATAGCTATCATTTTTCTCTAGTAATTTTAATTATCCATCAGTAAGATCATGAGGAGGTAATAGGCAGAGTGGTACCTATAAACCCTGGATAACTTGGCTAGCATGCTTATACCCTTACTGAATGATTTGGTACAGCTATTGAATTATAATACTTTAAAGATTAACTGCAGCAACCCGAACATTACCTATATATCTGTAAGAGAAAGACATTTTGATGCATTAGCTCCGAAGCTAAGTAAGCCGAGTCTACTATGGCAACTCCCCCTTGTGGTCGAAAAACATAAAACAATCAGCAACAGTAAAGAAACTCATATCAAAATCTAAGTGTAACAACAGATCATTCAAACATATTTATGATCACTATAACTAATCAAACAGATCAATGAATGCATTTAATTATATTACTTGCCATTTTTAAATTTTTAAATTTTTCGGAAATTTTGGGTTTTGACATGTGGTATCAGAGCATGGTTCAAATACTAGGTCTTGATGTGGCCCAACTAGTTTCTGCAGAACCATAAAAGAAAAGAAAATTTATGTACTAACTTTGTATTTTTGTTTCATGTAGAAGAGCAGAAAATTTCATTTTCTTAATCTAACAGACAGGTATGGAGAAGCTAGGAGAATATGCTGAGGAGGAATCTCCAAACACTGAGACAAGACAGATGTCCAGAGAACCTGTGATAGAGGAGGTAATTGCTCACTCCTCGGAGCTGATGTAGACTATAAAGGGTTTAAAGATTGAGATAGAAATAGTCAAGAAGGATAATGAAAGGATTCTGAAAACTCAGGAGCAGTTAAATAAAATTTTGATAGAAAAATTTCAGACTGAAGGAAGAAGCAAAAGAGCTGAATCTGAAGGAGCTATTCATCAAAAAGGGTCCAAAAGGGTGAAACTAGTTAAATCAGACAGCAGTTCATCCTCTGAAGGAAGAAGGGAACAACCAAGCTATCACACTACTAGTGACAGTAGTGAGGCTGAGTTGTATAACAGAAAGAAGAAGTTCAGGCCTTATGAAGAGATTTCTAGGGAGTTCAAGAGAATAAAACCCCCAACTTTCAACGGAGAATCTGAAACAGGAGAACAGGAAGAATCCTGGTTATCCTGGATGAGAAAATATTTCCAGATATACAATTATTCAAATCAGCTAAAGGCAAGAATGGCCATCTATAACCTTTCTGGAAAGGCGGATATATGGTGGAAAGACTTGAAAAGGGTCAAGGGGATCAAAGAAAAAGAGGTAAACTAGAGTAACTTTAAAAGGTACTTCAAAAAGAAATTTTTGTCCGAACAATACTATGAAGAAAGGGCCAAGGAATTTTATGAATTAAAGCTAGGATATATGACTATCAAGGACTTAAACAGTAAGTTCTTAAGTCTATTAAGGTATGTGCCGTATTTTGTTGAAGAGAAACCTAAAGTACAGCGTTTTCTCAGCTGCCTACCGTATCATATAAAGGACAGAATCGAATATGATAACCCCAAAACTCTGGAAGAAGCTATGCGAAAGGCTAATTTCTATTTTGAACAGAATAAAAAGAAAGAAGGAATAGCCAACTAGAAGGCTAAAAAGAACGGTAATCAGCTGGAGTACAGGAAAAAGGAGTTTGTACCCCAGAAAAATTTCAAGAATAACAAGAACGGAAACCATTTTAATGGTAAAAGCTTCCAGGGAAACAAAAATGGAGCTGCTAATCATTCCAACAACTTCAAGGGCAGCAAGGAGGCTTCTAACAATCATGGAAATTACACAAAGAATTTTGAACGAAAGGAGCCTGTTAAGTGTTGGGAGTGCAATGGCCCACACTATGATTCAGTTTGCACAAATCAGAAGAAACCAAACAACAATATTCATACTATACAAGATGAAATGACTATTGGAGACTTTGCAGGGACTATGCCCCAAATCAATGCAGCGTTGGAGAACCGCCAAGCTGACTATCAAAATTCCATGGTGGGAGTAGGAGGTATGGTTAACAAAACCCCTATAACTATTTTAATAGATCCAGGTGCTAGCATTAGTTATATTTCACCACAGATAGTAGAAAAGTGTAATTTGACTGTTGAAAGGTTTGATAACTCTTGGTCAGTAAAACTAGCCACTGGGGCAAAAAGGAAGATGAACTGTTATGTTAAGGAATGTGCTCTAGATATGAATGATTTTAAAACTACTGTTAAATTAAATGTTCTGCCACTTGGCTCGTATGACATACTTATTGCTATGGACTGGTTAGAACAACATAAGGTAGTTTTAAACTGTTTTGATAAAACTTTTACGTGTGTAAATAATAATGAACAACCTATAACTGTTAGGGGTATTCCTAGGAAAACAGTAATCAGACAGATTTCTGCTTTACAACTTAAAAGGGAAGTCAGAAAAGGGTGCAAAGCCTATGCTGTAACTATTACAGATGAGGCAGTTAAGTCTGAAATAAGTAAGATAAAAGTAGAGGATATCCCTGTAGTAAACGAATTTACTGATGTTTTTCTGGAGGAAATTCCAGGATTACCTACCAAGAGGGAACTGGATTTCACAATTGAGCTGGTACCAGGTGCTGTACCGAGTTCAAAGGCTCCGTATCGTATGAATATTTTGGATCTTAACGAATTAAAAACACAGTTCAAGGAGTTAATAGATAAGAATTACATTCGACCCAGTGTGTCCCCTTGGGGAGCACCAGTAATCTTTGTTAAAAAGAAGGACGGAACTATGCGACTTTGCATAGATTACCGTCAACTAAATAAGATGACAATTAAAAACAGATATTCGTTGCCTGACATAGATGATCTGTTTGATCAGCTACGTGGAGCTACGGTGTTCTCTAAGATAGACCTGAGATCGGGTTATCATCAGGTGAGGATTAAAGAAGAAGACATATTCAAGACAACTTTCAGAACGAGGTATGGACATTACGAATTTGTCGTAATGCCATTTGGACTTACTAATGCCCCAACCGTCTTTATGTGCCTAATGAATAACATAATGCATAAATACTTAGATAAATTTGTCGTCGTATTCATCGATGACATTTTAATTTATTCTAAAAACGAAGAGGAACACAAAGAACATCTACGGATAGTCTTACAAGAACTGCGAGAACAGCAGCTCTTTGCGAAGTTCAGTAAGTGTGATTTCTTCAAGGATGAAATCCAGTACTTAGGTAACGTAGTGACTAAGGAAGGGATTTCAGTTGATCCTGAAAAGATCCGGGCAATTGAAGAATGGCCAGTACCAAAAGACGTAACAGATGTTAGGTCCTTCATGGGAATTACCGGTTATTATCGGAGATTCATTGAAGGCTTTTCAAAAATAGCCAATCCAATCACTTCCTTGCAAAAGAAAGGCAAGAAGTTTGATTGGAACTTGAAGTGTGAAGAAAGCTTTAAGAAATTAAAGACTTTATTAACAACTGCGCCTATTCTAAGAATAGCATATCCTAATAAGGATTTCATGGTTTGCACCGTGCTTGTAATGACGGTCTAGGCGGAGTGTTGACTCAGGATGGGCATGTCATTGCCTATGAGTCCAGGAAGCTGAAGATAAATGAAAAGAATTATGCCACTTATGATTTAGAATTAGCTGTTGTTATTCATGCCTTAAAGATGTGGCGACACCACTTAATAGGCAGAAAGTTTACCTTAATGACTGATAATAAGGGTCTAAAATACCTTTTAGATCAGCCTAACTTAAATGCAAGGCAAGCCAGATGGTTGGCCTTCTTAAGTGAATACGATTTCGAAATTCAACACATAAAAGGAAAGGAAAATAAGGTGGTTGATTCTTTGAGCAGAAATGCAAGGATGAATTTAATATCAGCTAGCACCACTTATACCTCTGATTTAAATGAACAGCTAACTGAAGGGATAAAATTGGATGAAATTTATCAAAACTTACAAGCTACAGCTAAAGAAGAACCTACAGAAAGTTTGGTAAAACGTTATAGTTTAAAAAAAGATGGACTTTTATTGTTTAAAGACAGACTTTATGTTCCGAATGTATCTAAAGTTAAACTGTTAAGTCTGGATGAAGTTCATAAAACCCCTTACTCAGGGCATCCAGGCTACCAGAAGACTATCACCATGTTGAGAAAAGACTATTTTTGGCCTAATATGAAATCTGAAGCAGCTGAGTATATAGCTAGATGTTTGGACTGTCAACAAGTAAAAACAGAACATCATCATCCAGCTGGGTTATTGCAACCTCTGCCTATTCCTAGTTGGAAGTGGGAAATAATCAGCTTAGATTTCGTTACTCGATTACCTAGAAATCAAAATCAGAATGATTCAATTATGGTGGTAGTAGATAAATTGAGTAAATCAACACATTTTATTCATGTTAAAACCACTTACAAGGATGCAAACATAGCTGATATATTTCTGAAGCAGATTTTTAGGTTACATGGCGTCCCAAAGGTTATTATTTCAGACAGGGATCCTAAATTCACAGGAAATTTCTGGAAATCTTTGTTTAAAGGATTAAACACAACACTGAAGTTCAGCACTTCTTTCCATCCTCAGACGGACAGAAAAACTGAAAGAGTTAATCAGGTATTGGAATATCTGCTAAGAATGTATGTTAAGGATCAACCAGGTAAGTGGGAGGATTACTTATATTTAGCAAAATTTGCATACAATAACAGCTATCAATCGTCAGCTAAGTTCAGTCCTTTTGAAATTCTGTATGGGCGTTAATGTAACACTGCGATCTCTTGGAATAATCCAGTATATAGATTAGTGTTAGGTCCTGAACTATTAAAAGAAATGGAACAGATTGTGAAACAAGTGCAGGAAAATTTGAAGATTGCCCAAGATCGGCAAAAGAGCCAAGCAGATTTAAAAAGAACTCCTAAAGAGTTCCAGGTGGGTGAACATGTGTTCATAAAGGTAAGACCAAAGAAGATCTCCCTCAGATTGGGGAATTGTAAAAAATTAGCACCACGTTACTGTGGTCCATTAGAAATTTTATCTAGAATTGGTCAAGTTGCTTATCAGCTAGCATTACCACCTAATTTGAAAGTGCACAATGTTTTTCATATTTCTGTTCTGAAAAAGTACGTTCATGATGCTACTCATGTTATTGATTGGAACATTGTACAGGTAGAACTAGAAGGGGAAGTTCTGGTGGAACCGGATTGTATCCTCGGGAGGAGGTAAATTACTCTGCGGAACCGCACAATTGGACAGCTGAAGGTGCAATGGAAGCACTTTAGTCCTGAAGAAGCTACCTGGGAACTGGAAAGTAAGATGCGGGAAGCATACCCAAATCTATTCTAGAAGGTGGCTGAGGATGAGCTATAAGTAACATCGAGGACGATGTTACATTTTAACAGGGTGTGTATGTCACATACCCCAATTTTTTAAAAATTATGTAATTATTTCATTATATTCCTGAGACATTATGTTAAATTTAATGCTAAGTAGGAATTGATGACTCAGCAGAGTCACTAGAAATGGAATGTAATTAAGAATATTTTATTATTAATAAATAAATTATGGAGACAACAGCATGGGAGACCTCTTAAAAAGAGGTTACTGGTCAAACTGGTGGATGGAATTAGGTGGAAAGGCAAATGACAAGTGGCAGCATCCTCAAAAACTTCCTAAGTTGCAGGTGGCAACTTCCCTATATTTGGGGTCGTGATTCCCTAAGGAAGTGAATCAGAGCAGGTGGCTCATTAATGACAGTTAACCCAACAAAGACCTAGGCAATCTTTTAAATAGTACTCAATGAACTGAGCTGAGGGTTCAAATTGTTCTGGAGGGAGAATACATTCAGGTGAATGCTATTCAGGAGTCCCATTGAGGAAGAGGGAAATACAGTAAGGAAGTTGTTTGAGAGGAATGTTGCAGTAACTTGGATTCCATTCTAGCTGTTTGGGCTGAGAGAATTACTTTGCTGCACCTAGTTCCATCCAGGGAGACCAGAGCAAGCTCGGGGGTCCTGAGAAGTGTTGTCTGGGCACTCTCCAGGAGTTGGTAGGGAGGAACAGCCTCCCATTACTGTTGTTGTCTACAGAAACAGGTTCTGCCATTGATTTCATTATGTTATTTAAAGATGAATGAATGTAGGTAGTGTTTATTTTCTTTATGTCTAAAGAGTAATTAGTTAATAAAGTTAGTATCTCATAATAACAAATAGTTAGATTTGGTAGAGTTATTGTATTTTAAACATATCTTAGTAAGAAGTAATGTAGTTAATGTAGTACTAATGTTGTATTTATAATGCGTACAATAGAAGACTAACACAGTAAGCAATAATTCATAATTGTATTTAAAAACCTAATTAATTGTACTTGATGAGATAACAAGTAAAAGCTATGTACCGAATATTTATACCCTGTGTTTTACAAAACCAAATAGACAATCATAGGAGACAGTATTAAAATATAACCAGATATATTACAGTATCGATAGCACTATCAATATCGTTGCAGAAAGATTGTAGCCACAGTTAGATTAGGTATGTCAGGGTACAAACCCTAGTTAAAGATTGATCAGATTTAAATCTATTACTTAAATCAAACACAGAGCCTAGCTAAATATTTTTCCAGTTTTTACCTATTAATCAAATCCATGTGCAAAAACCCTAGCAGAACTTCATCACAAAGAATTCTTCAACAATTAAATACACTAGTTATTGTTTTAGAAACAATAGAAACAACAGAACCATAGCTAGCTCGATATCGAGCTTAAGCATTATAAGTGTTAACCCTCCTTAAAACGTTCTTGAACCAACAGAATCATAAACGAAAGAACAAAACAATATTTTAACTCAATTATCGAGCTCCAACAACATAGTGATAACATTTTTCCTTTTTACTTTCAAGTAATAGCAGAGGCAAAATTATAATAACAGAAAGAACAACTAAACCATCTCACAACTGTAATTCTTGGATCGAACCCTATCTTTCCATTTCCTACCAGTGTTATAAACGTAAAGATTTAAGACAATGAATTCACCTACAGTCATTTCCCAATTCACAGAATAAGTGTTTTAAAAACTTAAAAATTCTTACTACTGTACATAGAATCGAATAAAAGGAAACACAGACAATAAACCAGCCAAATATACAGGAAACTATTCATATTAAGTTAAATTTCAAAAACCCTGGGTGTTAACCCCGAACCCTTTTAAAAAGTGCTGAATGAAACATAAAACCACGAGGCCGTAACCTCGCCTACAGAACAGGCTCACAGCCTTCGTTCTCTTCAAAGTTACAATACAAGTATTCTGTAGAAAACCTAAGTGCCAAAAGGAGGATAAATAGATACAATACCAGCCAAAGCCATAACATCCAAATACAACACAGGGTTTAAACCCTTAATATTTCATTTAAACATACAGTTAAACGATTGAGCAAGGCTGCTGTGATCACTGTATCATTTCAGTCAAGCCAAAACCCTAACCATACAGACAACTAACAATGAGGAGACGCCACGGTGAAAACCAGGCTTACCCGGGAAATCAACCAACTGCCGAAGCTCGTGCCATCCAAGCTGCAATTGGGTCGAGACCTGCAACAATAGAGTAGTACCAGTTAAAAACAAATTTTGGGTTAAATCATTTCTATTAACTGGAAAACAAAGGAGCGACCCATAATTTACCAGCAAATTCGAAAGAAGCTCCACACACAGTATTTTTCCTATCAACCCCGAGCAGAGGAGATGTTAACCCATCCCTTGTCACTGATAGAGTGAGATGGAAAAAGCAACGAGTGTCTTCCATGATGGGAACCTTGACAACACCAAGTCAGACGATACACTCACGCCAAGATAGGGTCAGTATTGGAAGTACAGGTAAACCCTAGATGCTTAATAAACTCATATTTGCCAACAACAAGGTATAAGGACTCCTCAAACGATATAATGGACAAGCACAAAGGCTGGAGCAGTAGGGAAACTGCTAACACACAGTAATAGCAGCATAGGTAAACCCTAGTTTCCTTTCAATAACCTCTTGGCCGATAACAATAAAATACAATAACTCCCACACAGTGCAGATGACAAACACGAAGGGTTAAGCAGCATGGAAGCTGTTTTCTACAGTGCCTCAGCGAAGTTCGGACAGGAGGGTTTCACAGAGCAACCAAGCCCGAAGGCAATGGAGGAATGACAATGCAGGGTTTAGTCAACGTTTAAATATCACCAATGCATTGCCATGGAGCAACCACGTGGCTGTTAATAATTTCCATACTGTGGGTCGACGAGCTATAGTCATGCAACGAGTTTCTCTATCATTTGTTTTCAAAACAAAATCATAGTGTGGAATATCCTTTACAAATACGATACCATAGTATCACCTAGCATAGTCACAAAATCGAAGAGTTAGAAACATAACTATAAACCTTGCATAATATTTATTGAGACTTTGCCTTGTATTCATATAAACTATGCATGGTATGGCGCTTAAGGATTAGTTGTGAAGTATTGAATCTAATTATAAAATGGATGGTAAGATTATGGATAAAATTGTAAATGATCAGTTGTTCATAAAACTCATTCCTATAATGCCTTAACCCTAGTTTCATATGATGAGATAAGAGATATATTATTTCTTTGAAGACTATAAAATAATAGGGTGTAGTTCAATTTAGTACCGGTTGTTACCAACACATCAATAATCTCTTAATAGTCTTAGATTCTATATAATAACAAATAGACTATGTTACTCATCATGTATAAGAAGTACAAGGAACGTTTAAGTGAATTCAATGTGTGTTAGGCAGATTTTGGGAATTACTATAACTATACTTGATTGGCAGAGTAGTCTGGAGAATTATAACTGAATTCAATCGTAATAATTTAGGACTAAGACTAAAGATGTTATAAATTTCATCAACTATTGAACATGTAAATAGAAGTATTCTCTAATCATTGTAAACTCTGAGATGTTAAGAGGAGATATATAACTGACAGATTATCTTGCAAGTGCTAGTAATAAGCAAATTATATATATATAGACCACTCCAGATCCTGTACCATAGCAGTTGCAAATCAAAATATTTTCTAACTTAAAGATTTGATATGATGCGATAACAATGAATGAATAGAAAATTGGTCTGAAAATGATCATCCTGTAATGTTCTACAATGCTAAGTTATAAAATATGGTTGCATTACAATAATACAATTAAAGAGCAAATTTTCCACAGAGCTATTTAATTCATTTGTTATCAAGAAAAATAGCTATCATTTTTCTCTAGTAATTTTAATTATCCATCAGTAAGATCATGAGGAGGTAATAGGCAGAGTGCTACCTATAAACCCTGGATAACCTGGCTAGCATGCTTATACCCTTACTGAATGATTTGGTACAGCTATTGACTTATAATACTTTAAAGATTAACTGCAGCAACCGAACATTACCTATATATCTGTAAGAGAAAGACATTTCGATGCATTAGCTCGGAAGCTAAGTAAGCCCAGTCTACTATGGCAACTCCCCCTTGTGGTTGAAAAACAGAAAACAATCAACAACAGTAAAGAAACTCATATCAAAATCTAAGTGTAACAACAGATCATTCAAACATATTTATGATCACTATAACTAATCAAACAGATCAATGAATGCATTTAATTATATTACTTGCCATTTTAAAAATTTTAAATTTTTCAGAAATTTTGGGTTTTGACATGTGGTATCAGAGCATGGTTCAAATACTAGGTCTTGATGTGGCCCAACTAGTTTCCGCAGAACCATAAAAGAAAAGAAAATTTATGTACTAACTTTGTATTTTTGTTTCATGTAAAAGAGCAGAAAATTTCCTTTTCTTAATCTAACAGACAGGTATGGAGAAGCTAGGAGAATATGCTGAGGAGGAATCTCCAAACACTGAGACAAGACAGATGTCCAAAGAACCTGTGATAGAGGAGGTAATTGCTCACTCCTCGGAGCTGATGTAGACTATAAAGGGTTTAAAGATTGAGATAGAAACAGTCAAGAAGGATAATGAAAGGATTCTGAAAACTCAGGAGCAGTTAAATCAAATGATAGAAAAATTTCAGACTGAAGGAAGAAGCAAAAGAGCTGAATCTGAAGGAGCTAGTCATCAAAAAGGGTCTAAAAGGGTGAAACTAGTTAAATCAGACAGCAGTTCATCCTCTGAAGGAAGAAGGGAACAACCAAGCTATCACACTACTAGTGACAGTAGTGAGGCTGAGTTGTATAACAAAAAGAAGAAGTTCAGGCCTTATGAAGAGATTTCTAGGGAGTTCAAGAAAATAAAACCCCCAACTTTCAACGGAGAATCTGAAACAGGAGAAGAGGCAGAATCCTCGTTATCTGGGATGAGAAAATATTTCCAGATATACAATTATTCAAATCAGCTAACGACAAGAATGGCCATCTATAACCTTTCTTGAAAGGCGGATATATGGTGGCAAGACTTGAAAAGGCTCAAGGGGATCAAACAAAAAGAGGTAAACTGGAGTACCTTTTGAAAGGTACTTCAAAAAGAAATTTATGTCCGAACAATACTATGAAGAAAGGGCCAAGGAATTTTATGAATTAAAGCTAGGATCTATGACTATGAAGGACTTAAACAGTAAGTTCTTAAGTCTATTAAGGTATGTGTCGTATTTTGTTGAAGAGAAACCTAAAGTACAACGTTTTCTCAGCTGCCTACCGTATCATATAAAGGACAGAATCGAATATGATAACCCCAAAACTCTGGAAGAAGCTATGTGAAAGGCTAATTTCTGTTTTGAACAGAATAAAAAGAAAGAAGGAATAGCCAATTGGAAGGCTAAAAAGAACAGTAATCAGCTGGAGTACAGGAAAAATGAGTTTTTACCCCAGAAAAATTTCAAGAATAACAAGAACGGAAACCATTTTAATGGTAGAAGCTTCCAGGGAAACAAAAATGGAGCTGCTAATCATTCCAACAACTTCAAGGGTAGCAAGGAGGCTTCTAACAATCATGGAAATTACACAAAGAATTTTGAACGAAAGGAGCCTGTTAAGTGTTGGGAGTGCAATGGCCCACACTATGCTTCAGTTTGCCCAAATCGGAAGAAACCAAACAGCAATATTCATACTATACAAGATGAAATGACTGTTGGAGACTTTGCAGGGACTATGCCCCGAATCAATGCAGCGTTGGAGAACCGCCAAGCTGACTATCAAACTTCCATGGTGGAAGTAGGAGGTATGGTTAACAAAACCCCTGTAACTATTTTAATAGATCCAGGTGCTAGCCTTAGTTATATTTCACCACAGATAGTACAAAAGTGTAATTTGACTGTTGAAAGGTTTGATAACTCTTGGTCAGTACAACTAGCCACTGGGGCAAAAAGGAAGGTGAACTGTTATGTTAAGGAATGTGCTCTAGATATGAATGATTTTAAAACTACTGTTAAATTAAATGTTCTGCCACTTGGCTCATATGACATACTTATTGCTATGGACTGGTTAGAACAGCATAAGGTAGTTTTAAACTGTTTTGATAAAACTTTTACGTGTGTAAATAATAATGAACAGCCTGTAACTGTTAGGGGTATTCCTAGGAAAACAGTAATCAGGCAGATTTCTGCTTTACAACTTAAAAGGGCAGTCAGAAAAGGGTGCAAAGCATATGCTGTAACTATTATAGATGAGGCAGTTAAGTCTGAAATAAGTAAGATAAAAGTAGAGGATATCCCTATAGTAAACAAATTTATTGATGTTTTTTCCGGAGGAAATTCCAGGATTACCTCCCAAGAGGGAACTGGATTTCACATTTGAGCTAGTACCAGGTGCTGTACCCAGTTCAAAGGCTTCATATCGTATGAATATTTTGGAGCTTCACGAATTAAAAACACAGTTGAAGGAGTTAATAGATAAGAATTACATTCGACCCAGTGTGTCCCCTTGGGGAGCACCAGTAATCTTTGTTAAAAAGAAGGACAGAACTATGCGACTTTGCATAGATTACCGTCAACTAAATCAGATGACAGTTAAAAACAAATATCCGTTGCCTTGCATAGATGATCTGTTTGATCAGCTACGTGGAGCTACGGTGTTCTCTAAGATAGACCTGAGATCGGGTTATCATCAGGTGAGGATTAAAGAAGAAGACATATTCAAGACACCTTTCAGAACGAGGTATGGACATGAAGAATTTGTCGTAATGCCATTTGGACTTACTAATGCCCCAGCCGTCTTTATGTGCCTAATGAATAACATAATGCATAAATACTTAAATAAATTTGTCTTCGTATTCATTGATGACATTTTAATTTATTCTAAAAACGAAGAGGAACACAAAGAACATCTACGGATAGTCTTACAAGAACTGCGAGAACAACAGCTCTTTGCGAAGTTCAGTAAGTGTGATTTCTTCAAGGATGAAATCCAGTACTTAGGTCACGTAGTGACTAAGGAAGGGATTTCAGTTGATCCTGAAAAGATCCGGGCAATTGAAGAATGGCCAGTACCAAAAGACGTAACAGATGTTAGGTCCTTCATGGGAATTACCGGTTATTATCGGAGATTCATTGAAGGCTTTTCAAAAATAGCCAATCCAATCACTTCCTTGCAAAAGAAAGGCAAGAAGTTTGATTGGAACTTGAAGTGTGAAGAAAGCTTTAAGAAATTAAAGACTTTATTAACAACTGCGCCTATTCTAAGAATAGCATATCCTAATAATGATTTCGTGGTTTGCACCGATGCTTGCAATGACGGTCTAGGCGGAGTGTTGACTCAGGATGGGCATGTCATTGCCTATGAGTGCAGGAAGTTGAAGATTCATGAATAGAATTATGCCACTTATGATTTAGAATTAGCTGTTGTTATTCATGCCTTAAAGATGTGGCGACACCACTTAATAGGCAGAACGTTTACCTTAATGACTGATAATAAGGGTCTAAAATACCTTTTAGATCAGCCTAACTTAAATGCAAGGCAAGCCAGATGGTTGGCCTTCTTAAGTTAATACGATTTTGAAATTCAGCACATAAAAGGAAAGGAAAATAAGGTGGTTGATGCTTTGAGTAGAAATGCAAGGCTTAATTTTATATCAGCTAGCAGCACTTATACCTCTGATTTAAATGAACAGCTGACTGAAGGGATAAAATTGGATGAAATTTATCAAAACTTACAAGCTACAGCTAAAGAAGAACCTACAGAAAGTTTGGTAAAAGGTTATAGTTTAAATAAAGATGGATTTTTATTGTTTAAAGACAGACTGTATGTTCCGAATGTATCTAAAGTTAAACTGTTAATTATGGATGAAGTTGATAAAACCCCTTACTCAGGGCATCCAGGCTACCAGAAGATTGTCACCATGTTGAGAAATGACTATTTTTTGCCTAATATGAAATTTGAAGCAGTTGAGTATATAGCTAGATGTTTGGACTGTCAACAAGTAAAAACAGAACATCAGCATCCAGCTGGGTTATTGCAACCGCTGCCTATTCCTAGTTGGAAGTGGGAAATAATCAGCTTAGATTTCATTACTGGATTACCCAAAAATCAAAATCAGAATGATTCAATTATGGTGGTAGTAGATAAATTGAGTAAATCAACACATTTTATTCCTGTTAAAACCACTTACAAGGCTGCAAACATAGCTGATATATTTCTGAAGCAGATTTTTAGGTTACATGGTGTCCCAAAGGTTATTATTTCAGACATGGATCCTAAATTCACAGGAAATTTCTGGAAATCTTTGTTTAAAGGATTAAACACAACACTGAATTTCAACACTTCTTTCCATCCTCAGACGGACGGACAAATTGAAAGATTTAATCAGGTATTGGAAGATCTGCTAAGAATGTATGTTAAGGATCAACCAGGTAAGTGGGAGGATTACTTATATTTAGCAGAATTTGCATACAATAACAGCTATCAATCGTCACCTAAGTTCAGTCCTTTTGAAATTCTGTATGGGCGTAAATGTAACACTCCTATCTCTTGGAATAATCCAGTAGATAGATTAGTGTTAGGTCCCGAATTATTAAAAGAAATGGAACAGATTGTGAAACAAGTGCAGGAAAATTTGAAGATTGCCCAGGATCAACAAAAGAGCCAAGCAGATTTAAAAAGAACTCCTAAAAAGTTCCGGGTGGGTGAACATGTGTTCGTAAAGGTAAGACCAAAGAAGAGCTCCCTCAGATTGGGGATTTGTGCAAAATTAGCACCACGTTACTGTGGTCCGTTTGAAATTTTATCTAGAATTGGTCAAGTTGCTTATCAGCTAGCATTACCACCTAATTTAATAGTGCACAATGTTTTTCATATTTCTGTTCTGAAAAAGTACGTTCATGATGCTACTCATGTTATTGATTGGAACATTGTACAGGTAGAACCAGAAGGGGAAGTTCTGGTGGAACCGGATTGTATCCTCGGGAGGAGGGAAATTACTCTGCGGAACCACACAATTGGACAGCTGAAGGTGCAATGGAAGCACCGTAGTCCTGAAGAAGCTACCTGGGACCTGGAAATTAAGATGCGGGAGGCATACCCAAATCTATTCCAGAAGGTGGTTGAGGATAAGGAATAAGTAACATCGAGGACGATGTTACATTTTAAGGGGGTGTGTATGTCACATACCCCAATTTTGTAAAAATTATGTAATTATTTCATTATATTCCTGAGACATTATATTAAATTTAATGCTAAGTAGGAATTGATGACTCAGTAGAGTCACTAGAAATGGAATGTAATTCAGAATATTTTATTATTAATAAATAAATTATGGAGACAACAGCATGGGAGAGCTGTTAAAAAGAGGTTACTGGTCAAACTAGTGGATGGAACTAGGTGGAAAGGCAAATGACAAGTGGCAGCATCCTCAAACACTTCCTAAGTTGCAGGTGGCAACTTCCCTATATTTGGGGTCATGATTCCCTAAGGAAGTGGAATCAGAGAAGGTGGCTCATTAATGACAGTTAACCCAACAAAGACCTAGGCAATCTTTTAAATAGTACTCAATGAACTGAGCTGAGGGTTCGAATTGTTCTGGAGGGAGAATACATTCAGGTGAATGCTATTCAGGAGTCCCATTGAGGAAGAGGGAAATACAGTAAGGAAGCTGTTTGAGAGGAATGCTGCAGTAACTTGGATTCCATTCTAGCTGTTTGGGCTGAGAGAATTACTTTGTTGCACCTAGTTCCAGCTAGGGAGACCAGAGCAAGCTCGGGGGTCCTGAGAAGTGCTGTCTGGGCACTCTCCAGGAGTTGGTAGGGAGGAACAGCCTCCCATTGCTGTTGTTGTCTACAGAAACAGGTTCTGCCATTGATTTCATTATGTTATTTAAAGATGAATGACTGTAGGTGGTGTTTATTTTGTTTATGTCTGAAGAGTAATTAGTTAATAAAGTTAGTATCTCAGAATAACAAACAGTTAGATTTGGTAGAGTTATTGTATTTTCAGCATATCTTAGTAAGAAGTAATGTAGTTAATGTAATACTAATGTTGTTTTTATAATCTATACAATAGAAGACTAACACAGTAAGCAATAATTCATAATTGTATTTAAAAACCTAATTAATTGTACTTGATGAGATAACAAGTAAAAGCTCTGTACTGAATATTTATACCCTGTGTTTTACAAAACCAAATAGACAATCATAGGAGACAATATTAAAATATAACTAGATATATTACAGTATTGATAGCATTATCAATATCGTTGCAGAAAGATTGTAGCCACAGTTAGATTAGGTATGTCAGGGTACAAACCCTAGTTAAAGATTGATCAGATTTAAATCTATTACTTAAATCAAACACAAACCCTAGCTAAATATTTTTCCAGTTTTTACCTATTAATCAAATCCATGTGCAAAAACCCTAGCAGAACTTCATCACAAAGAATTCTTCAACAGTTAAATACACTAGTTATTGTTTTAGAAACAATAGAAATAACAGAACCATAGCTAGCTCGATATCGAGCTTAAGCATTATAAGTGTTAACCCTCCTTAAAACGTTCTTGAACCAACAGAATCATAAACGAAAGAACAAAACAATATTTTAACTCAATTATCGAGCTCCAACAAGATAGTGATAACATTTTTCCTTTTTACTTTCAAGTAACAGCAGAGGCAAAATCGTAAAAATAGAAAGAACAACTAAACCATCTCACAACTATAATTCTTGGATCGAACCCTATCTTTCTATTTCCTACCAGTGTTATAAACGTAAAGATTTAAGACAATGAATTCACCTACAGTCATGTCCCAATTCACAGAATAAGTGTTTTAAAAACTTAAAAATTCTTACTACTATACATAGCATCGAATAAAAGGAAACGCTGACAATAAACCAGCCAAATATACACGAAACTATTCATATTAAGTTAAATTTCAAAAACCTTGGGTGTTAACCCCAAACCCTTTTAAAAAGTGTTGAACGAAACATAAAACCATGAAGCCATAACCTCGCCTACAGAACAGGCTCACAGCCTTCATTCTCTTCAAAGTTACAATACAAGTATTCTATAGAAAACCTAAGTGCCAAAAGGAGGATAAATAGCTACAATATCGGCCGAAGCCATAACATCCAAATACAACATAGGGTTTAAACCCTTAATATTTCATTTAAACATACAGTTAAACGATTGAGCAAGGCTGCTGTGATCACTGTATCATTTCAGTCAAGCCAAAACCCTAACCATACAAACAACTAACAAGGAGGAGACGCCACGGTGAAAACAAGGCTTACCCGGGAAATCAACCAACTGCCGAAGCTCGTGCCATCCAAGCTGCAATTGGGCCGAGACCTGTAACAATAGAGTAGTACCAGTTAAAAACAAATTTTGGGTTAAATCATTTCTATTAACTGGAAAATAAAGGAGCGACCTGTAACTTACCAGCAAATTCGAAAGAAGCTCCACACACAGTATTTTGCCTATCAACCCCGAGTAGAGGAGATGTTAACCCATCCCTTGTCACTGATAGAGTGAGATGGCAGAAGCAACGAGTGTCTTCCACGATGGGAACCTTGACAACACCAGGTCAGACGATACACTCACGCCAAGATAGGGTCAGCATTGGCAGTACAGGTAAACCCTAGATGCTTAATAAACTCATATTTGCCAACAGCAAGGTATAAGGACTCCTCAAACGATATAATAGACAAGCACGAAGGCTAGAGCAGTAGGGAAACTGCTAACACACAGTAATAGCAGCACTGGTAAACCCTAGTTTCCTTTCAATAACCTCTTGGCCGATAACAACAAAATATAATAACTCCTACACAGTGCAGATGACAAACACGAAGGGCTAAGCAGCATGGAAGCTTTTTTCTACAGTGCCTCAGCGAAGTTTGGATAGGAGGGTTTCACAGAGCGACCAAGCCTGAAGGCAATGGAGGAATGACAATGTAGGGTTTAGTCAACGTTTAAATATCACCAATGCATGGCCATGGAGCAACCATGTGGCTGTTAATAATTTCCATACTGTGGGTCGACGAGCTATAGTCATGCAACGAGTTTCTCTATCATTTGTTTTCAAAACAAAATCATAGTGTGGAATATCCTTTACAAATACGATACCATAGTATCACCTAGCATAGTCACAAAATCAAAGAGTTAGAAACATAACTATAAACCTTGCATTATATTTATTGAGACTTTGCCTTGTATTCATATAAACTATGCATGGTAATTGCGCTTAAGGATTAGTTGTGAAGTATTGAATCTAATTATAAAATGGATGGTAAGATTATGGATAAAATTGTAAATGACCAGTTGTTCATAAAACTCATTACTATAATTCCTTAACCCTAGTTTCATATGATGAGATAAGAGATATATTATTTCTTTGAAGACTATAAAATAATAGGGTGAAGTTCGATATAGTACCGGTTGTTACCAACACATCCATAATCTCTTAATAGTCTTAGATTCTATATAATAACAAATAGACTATGTTACTCATCATGTATAAGAAGTACAAGGAACGTTTAAGTGAATTGTGTGTTAGGCAGATTTTGGGAATTACTATAACTATACTTGATTGGCAGAGTAGTCTGGAGAATTATAACTGAATTCAATCGTAATAATTTAGGACTAAGACTAAAGATGTTATAAATTTCATCAACTGTTGAACATGTAAATAGAAGTATTCTCTAATCATTGTAAACTCTGAGATGTTAAGAGGAGATATATAACTGACAGATTATCTTGCAAATGCTAGTAATAAGCAAATTATATATATATAGACCACTCCAGATCCTGTACCATAGCAGTTGCAAATCAAAATATTTTCTAACTTAAAGATTCGATATGATGCGATAACAATGAATGAATAGAAAATTGTTCTGAAAATGATCATCCTGTAATGTTCTACAATGCTAAGTTATAAAATATGGTTGCATTACAATAATACAATTAAAGAGCAAATTTTCCACAGAGCTATTTAATTCATTTGTTATCAAGAAAAATAGCTATCATTTTTCTCTAGTAATTTTAATTATCCATCAGTAAGATCATGAGGAGGCAATAGGCAGAGTGTTACCTATAAACCCTGGATAACCTGGCTAGCATGCTTATACCCTTACTGAATGATTTGGTACAGCTTTTGACTTATAATAGTTTAAAGATTAACTGTAGCAACCCGAACATTACCTGTATATCTGTAAGAGAAAGACATTTTGATGCATTAGCTTGGAAGCTAAGTAAGCCCAGTCTACTATGGCAACTCCCCCTTGTGGTTGAAAAACAGAAAACAATCAGCAACAGTAAAGAAACTCATATCAAAATCTAAGTGTAACAACAGATCATTCAAACATATTTATGATCACTATAACTAATCAAACAAATCAATGAATGCATTTAATTATGTTACTTGCCATTTTAAAAATTTTAAATTTTTCGAAAATTTTGGGTTTTGACAAATCCTATGATGAGCGATCTCCTTGTTCTGTGCCTCCGCACTATTCTTCTACCCTACTGTTGCTCTTCCCGAGGTCTACTCCATTCCTCGAGACACTCTACCTCTCTATCCATCGAATCCTCCAGATCCTGCAGACCTTGCAGTTGTCAGCACCCTCTGTCGTGCTACACAACCTCTACCCATGGTGACATCTGTCATGATCCCAACCACCTTCATAACTGCTCATCACTTCCTCGACAACCTCCAATGGCTGCTAAGTAATTCGCTTTGACTTCTACAAAACTCGAACTCTGTGACAATTGTCTGCCCGACACCTTGACCATACTACACTCGTCACCATTCGACCTTACTTGTCTTGTCGGCTTTACCTCTCCCTACAGCTTCAAGTCCTCCATCCTTGGCTTCCGCCGCTAACTCGTCGGTGTCGCTTTTCGACAACCTGTTGACCCTCAACCTCTTTCGCTGCAAACATGTTGTCTGTCGACATCTAACTTGTCGACCTTCGACCTTCTCCTTCTTCATTTGACTGCACCTCGATAGCTTCTTCACGACTACTTCGCTTCGACAGGCAGTCTTCCTTAGCACCAGTGGTTATTGGCAATTCCCCCGGTTGACTTTTCATGTCGATCAAATTCGACTATTCTGCCTAGGCCTCGATGCTCCTACATCAATTAGGGTACACAAATTATGTTTAACTGATTTTAAATTAGCTAAGTGTAATATTTAAACTTTTAGTTGTGTTCAATCCTACTTACACTATATAATACAATTTTCCAGCTAAAAGTAATAACACAAAATAAAGATCGTGATTTGCATGAACAAAGAGAGTAAATAAAGAAAATAGTAAGCTTAAATAATTTCCTTTTTTTGGTTGAAAATGCATCATATATTACATTAAAAATCAATATGCATGTGCTTCCAAAGTTTCATACCTAGATGCCACGGAGTGGTCACCAAAAACTCCTTTTCTACAAAAGAAAGGATACACATATGCTCCAACTGGAAGGGAATCTATAATATATTACAGAAAAATGGCCATTTTGGCTTAAATTTAGACAACTAAATATGATTTAAATGTAGAAATGTTTATCAATTTGAACTACATACTTGCTTCTCACATCACGTTCAAGTTATGACTTATATCGATTAACCTAAGCCAAAATAAATGGATGGTATTCTAGTTATGATTTGTATTAATTAATGTATGCCAAAATAAATGGATGGTCTTCTATGCATTGTTTTCTTGTTATGAATAAAATTGATAAAGAGTTTGGCTATGCTACTTAACACTATCTCCAAAATATGGGTGTTCTATAGGGACATTGGCATTGGCAACAAAGTTCTTTACACTACACTAGAGGATTGTTTCTAGGTACTTGGTAAAATGCTTATGGGAATTGTGCTCTTAACCACTCTAAAACACTTTATGTCCTATTACACATGTTTAAGTTTCTTTATAAACATGATAATGAAAAGGGATGCATATATAGAAAGCATGTTTTAACATTTTAAATTGGATTAAACCATAAATTTTAACAATTCGTAATACTTTTTATAGTATCACATTTTCCTTTTTTAAGTCAAAATTTAAATGGTTACAAAAATTAAAACCAAATACTAAATTTTTTTCTAATAAAATCAATTTCTTATTAAAAAAATTAATAATATTATATTTAAAGCAATATAAAAATTTCACACATATTACCAATCCAAAATATTTTACACATGTTACTATTAATCTAATCTAAGGCCCAAAGCCCAAACCCAAAATATTTGGCAATATTACTATTAATCTAAAGCACAAAATATTTGACAAAATCTATAACAGAATGTCTACCAATTAATAAATTAGATTAAAACCCAAAATATTTGACAATATTACTGTTAATCCAAAGCACAAAATATTTGACAAAATCTATAACAGAATGTCTACCAATTAATAAATTAGATTAAGTTTAACGCTTTAAATTTCATAAAATTAAATTAAATTCCAATAAAATTAAATTAATCAATTTTATTCAATTTTATCATTACAATTAGTTTACTCAATTTAAAACTAAAGTAAATAAAAATTAGTTCTAAAGTAATATGGAAATCCAATCAACCACGGGGCATAATTGTATTTGTGCAAACGGCAGTCTTCCTACATTAAGTGCAGTCTTCCTCCATTAAGGGACGCTTAACGTCCAAGTTCGAAAGCCTATCCCCGGTCTCCCTACCATATGAAAATAAATTATAATTAATGATGTTTTCAGAAATTTATCAATCGTTAAAAATAAAGTATTGGTTTAATGGTTGTCTCTTAATGGAGACGGTTTGAAAATTAATTTAACTATATTGGACTTTTTTCCCGTCAAATTCCAACCCTGTTTCTAACCCTGTTTTGTTTAATTTCCTCTTTTGACAAGGACAGGGACTCGCTTCATAGCAGCTTCTCCTTGTTAATAGTAATTAGTAATGATATCCAGCTTAATTCCTAGTGATTTTACGATAATATATAAAGATAAGACGTTTCATAATGAGGGGTGGTGAGTTAGAAAAATGAAGGGCAACAGCGATAGGGAATAGCTAAGTCGTCGTATTATCAAATTTCAACGCTATCAAGAAAAAGCAACCGTCATATACAACTGGTGAGAGACACACAAGATGGTGATGGATTTGGGAATCTGTAAGGTAATGAGGGTGGAGAAAATGAAAGACGGTGATGGATTTGGAAGGCAATATATTGGATGATAATTTCTTCCATGTAAATAAAATCGCAGTGTCATCAGATTCTAACGTCCTTTGAAGTTTAAACCCTGTGAGTTGCGGCATTGACTTGACTAAAATAATGGTTCGTGAATTGTCTTTATTTACTTGACTTTGCTATCGCATAAAGGCCAAGAAATCCGGAAGAATTTATTTATTTACTAGACAAATAATGGTTCGTAAAGGTGCATAATGCATTGTCTTTATTTACTTGGCATTGCTCTCACATAGTGGCCAAGAAATGTGGAAGAATTGATTAGATAACGATAAAATCTATTGTCACTTTCATGGATTTTTGCCACGTCTTTCAAAATGAGGAATCATTGCATGTATCCAAGAGCGAGCATCATTGTATGGGTTGGAATACACATATTTCAAAGAGCATCACGGTCCTCACATTTCATATCTTGAAGGCTGACTTCTACGGATTGGAATTACTAGGAAATCACCATATTGTCACTCCACCGTCTTTCAAAACCCGTGAGTTGGAGAGAGACCACCGTCTTAATTCATTTAATTAAGACTCAAGAGGACAATATTGTATTCATGTGGATTGGGAACATCAAGACAAAGGCTAACAAATAGGAGAGGATTTTTTTCAATAATTTTATGGAAATTTGATGATGGTGATAGAGTTGAGAAGTTGTGAGGCAATTGTAGAGAAAGAGAAATGGTCGTATTCACTCAATTATTTTAAGTAGATTAGGGGCATATATGCTAAGAAATAGGTGGGGATTTTTTCAATAATCTTTATGTAAAATTTGGCAATTGCATAGAGATGTGATGTTGTGAGGCAATTATAGAGAAAGACAAATCATTATATTCACCCTACTAACTCGAGTGGATTGGGGGCATTGAGGCCAAGAAATAGGTTGAGCAATTTTCAATAATTTCATAGAATCTTGGTAATGAGAATAGAGTTGGAAAGTTATGGGGCAATTATAGACAAAGTGATACGGTCATATTCAACCAAATGACTTGAGTGCACTAAGCACATAGAGGCAAAGCAATAGTGGGGATTTTTTCAATAATTTTATGGAAAACTACCAATGGTGTTAGTGTTGAAAAGTTGTGAGGAAATTATAGAGAAAGAGAAATGGTTGTATTCACCGACATGACTCAAGTGGATTGGGGGAATAGAGGCCAAGGAATAGATGGATATTTTTTTCAATAATTTAATGGAAAGTTGGTGATGGTGAAAGAGTTGGAAAGTCACAAGGAAATTGTAGAGAAAGAAAAATGAAATTATTCACCCAGTCGTTTTGAGTGGACTAGGCCAAACCTCTTATTTATGTTAACAGTCTCCCCCAGACAGTCAGGAGAAATCAAGGATCAATTGGTCGAAATCAGTGAGTCTTGGTCAAACATAATAATATTTCATACGATGCACCCTTGTTCTACGATCCAATTGCAAAGATTCCCTTCTTTCGAGTGGTCTCAATCGATTCGGTTAACTCAATAGCCTATTTATCAAATGGATCTAGTGCAGTTACTGAAATAAGGTTAACTCATCTCTTTCTGAAGGTTTACCAATCCGCTAGCAAACATCACACATTTTATTAAACATTCTATATTTATGAAGTACTTAGTCTATTAAACATCATAAGAATAAGAAAAAATAAAAAATATATAAATATTTCCATGTTTAAAATATCTTCATTCATTTATATTTTTTCTAACTTTTTGTATATCACCTTTTTTGTTTAATTTATAAAAAGAAATATCACATATCTCATTTAAAATAAAAATTTATGTTATAGAATATTCATTACAAGTTCGTTAAGTTTTTTTTGTTTTTTTTTTTATTTAAAAAAATCCATCAATAATTTATATATATATATATATATATATATACACACACACAAAGAAAAAGGTTGAAGAAAAATCTTGACAACTTTATTGCTGCCAAGGGTAAAATTTACATCCATAAAAAGCCAAAGGATGTATGTGCATTTATGTAGAGTTGTGGGGAGTGTTCTAACTTAGTTACATTCCATATTTTACAAAAACATACAATTATATTTCCATTTGAATTCCTATACTAATCCATCATCAAACTAGCCGAGAGGTTCTAGTATTAATAACATTTCCTAAGATTCATCTCCCTTGTGGACCAGTGGTTGTTGTGAGCGGTGTACTATATGATGAGGGTCCTTTCTTGTAAATTACATGTTGCTTTTGCTAAGGAGTTGGATAACATGTTGTGCTCACGTTAAATGTACATGTAGACAATGTTGGTGAAGTTCGATGAGAACAATAGTATCCTTTGCAAAATGTGATCGAGTATAAGATGGCAACAAGTGTTATCCCTATTGATCCAATCTACAATCACTTTTGAGGTTATGAGGACCAAGAAATGTGATATATTGTTCTCCCTTACCAATGTGATCATTATGAGTACACTTGTGAGGTCTGCATAATTGTTGGAATTGTACCCAGTGCCTTCTCCATAGGAGATGGATTAATCGCATAGGAAAATATTGCTCCTTAACTCACTATTCCCCGGATTTCCTTGTGGTACTCTGTCATAGAAATAGAGAGGAGCATATTTTTCCATGATAAGAGGGGGGGATCACCCTTGGTCTCTCTAGGTTCTTTTCCCATGACAGGGGGAAATCATTCTTGATCATGTAAACTATTCCAAATAGGGAAGGGGATTTATTGTTTAATATAGCTTGATTCTTAGAAATCCAAATTCCCCATCCAATGATTAAGGGAGTCAGAAGATAGTATTGATTGGTCGAAGATACGTTCCAATTGTTCCATGCTTTCCTGAGTCCCCAAAGATCTGTAAATTGAGAATATTCTGAGCCAGAGTTGAGTTAAGGACTGACCAAAGTGCAGATAATTCTTCCTTATTATTGGAGTTGTGTCCCATACCATACCTATTTAAAATATGCACCTCCTCTGATATATAAAGAATTGCACCAGATCCTCCTAAGGGCATATCTCCTTGGCTTGCTCCATTGAAGTATGCCCAACGGAGTTTTTTTATCAATGCTTGGATATTTTATCAAGCAAATCCTTTTATGTTTATCCATTTTTTTATGCTCCCCTGTCCACTGCACAATCATAACACATGCTATCTCTATTGGTATTTTTCGATCTTGAAATATGGTTGAATTTCTTGCCCACCATATTCGATAAATAAACATGGAAGGGAAAGCATCAAGGCTTCATACCAAGGGATTTGTCCACCAATTTCTACATCATTGAACAAGAGAGGTTTACAATGACAATTCCGAGCTGCTCAGATATTTTGAGGTCGCGTTCCATACAGCCCCTGCATAAGGGAAATAAACAAATAAGTGAAAAGAAGTTTCACAACTCGAATGACACAACACACACCAACTTGGGACTTCCCAGCCTCTTTTCATCAAGTTTTCCCAAGTTAGCACTGTGTTATTCAAAGCTAACCAAAGAATTATCTCCGCCTTCAATGGTCCTGCAATTTTGCAAACAATATGCTACCACCATTCTTTTTCTCCACAAAATGATTCAATTGCTTGAACCGCATACCCCAATTTCGCTGAATATATATATATATATATATATATATATATATATATATATATATATATTGATCTTGATGTGCAACCCTAAACTTCACAAGTGTACAAGATGAAAGTGACAAGATTTTCAAGTCAAGACCAAAATAAGCTTTCCACCCTCCATTAATAATTTTCTCAATGCTATAGTTGCACTTGAGTTTGTATGAATATAAATTATGATATATTTGTAAGAAGAAATTTCCTCCAAGTTGTTATTGTCATATATTATATATTATTTAATTAAAAAAAATCATATTGTTATTATCATATATTATATATGATTTAATAGCAAAAATTTCATAAATTTTAATAGAAAAAATTTGAAAAGTTAATCTAATTATTTAGTCTTCCTATGTATTTAGTTCAGTTAAATTTACATCATCAATTTTATACTAAATAATTTTTTTTAACTATTTATTATTTATTATTATAATTATATTTTTAAAATAAAATTTAAAAACATACTTTATAAATAAATTAACATTAATTTAATGTTTAAAAGAAAAAAATATTAATCTAACAAGGATAAAAATAAAAACCATTTAAATTGTGTGAATCATTATATTATAAAAGTATTAACTTATTCCGAAGTTTTCATTTAAATTGTGCAAATCTTAACCCGTCTCTATATTTCGTTTGGCTTTTCAAATTGTTATACACGCGCCATTTTCCTCTTTTTTGTCAAGGTTAAATAATGTTTTTATTTCCAATAAACGACCGCATATGAAGATCTTATAAATAAACGACAAGTTTGAATAAAGTTGTCACGGTTTCGCCATAATTTCCTTTCATTTGTCTGCCCCACTCTCCACCCACTCAATCGTCAACAAAATCGGATAACGTTGTCCGAGTGAATTGACACCACACAATTAAGTTTCGAGGAAGTTGTCACGGTTTTTCCTTTGATTTGTCTGCCCCAACCATTCAATCGTCAACAAAATCTCTGGGCTTCTCCAACGGGACTTCTACACAGAACGGCTATATATATGTATCTGTACATAGCCAAGAACACACAACGGATAAAAGACTTTGTAGTCCCAGAGCCAGAAATGGATCTGCTGATGCTGTTGCTTCTGTGCTGCATGGCTACCTCTCTGCCTGCAGCAACGTCTATCCATCACTCAACGTGGAAGCCCTATTCCCTGCATTCTCATCATCATCCTGGATTCATGCCCGCTGGATTCACTTCTCAACGCATGCTGGAGGAAGGTGGTTTCGTGTTATCATCAATGGACGCCGGCCATCATAAAAGGGATCTGGATGCTCTTTTGTCCTTCCGGAAGGGCATTACATCCGATCCACTAGCAAAGCTCTCGAACTGGACGGCCGAGAACTCCGAGAGTGTATGCTCGTGGTATGGTATTCGCTGCAGACCACACACCACAAGAGTGGTCGCCATTGACCTTCATATATCAGAAGAGGATTACGAAGATGGATTGAAAGGTACTCTTTCTCAGTCTATTGGCAATCTGTCTTTATTGCGAACCTTCAATCTTTCTGGTAATAGATTCTCGGGAAGAATTCCAACTGAGTTGGGCCACCTTAAAGCGTTGCAAGTACTTGATCTCAGTTCCAATTTTATCAATGGTTCCATTCCGGTCGAACTGGGCCTACTGCAGAGTCTGCGCGCCCTGAATCTTTCTTATAATAGTTTGAGTGGAAGAATTCCACCGGATTTTGGCCAGCTTCAAGCACTGCAACTACTTGACCTGTCATATAATGGTATCAACGGTTCTATTCCAGTGGAGTTGTGCCTGCTGCACAAACTAGAGTACTTGGATCTCGGGTCCAACGGATTCTCCGGCAGTATACCACGTCAGATGGGTAATCTGACTCAGCTTACACATCTGGACCTGTTTGGCAATCCTATGATTAACGGTTCTATTCCAGCGGAGTTGTGCCTGCTGCAGAAACTAGAGTACCTGGTTCTCGACTACAACGAATACTCAGGCAGTATACCACGTGAGATGGGTAATCTGACTCAACTTACACATCTATCGATTTTTAGCCCTTATATTTCTGGTTATATTCCTTCTGAAATATTCAGGCTTCCCCTCTCCTATCTATCTCTTGGTATGAACTTCACGGGGAGCATACCTAAAGCCATTGCTAATTTGACAGGATTGACTCACTTATATCTTTATAGAGTGGAAGGCATCGCCGAAGACAACATACTTGAAGACATCGCCAATTTGACCAAGTTGAACTACTTAAGTTTGGCAGGAAATATGGTCACTGGTTCTATTCATGAAGCCATTGAAGCCATTGCTAACTTGAGTCAATTGGTTGACCTATATTTGGATCATAATATGCTCACTGGTTCTATTCCTGAAGCCATTGCTAACTTGAGTCAATTGGTTGACCTATATTTGAGTCATAATATGCTCACTGGTTCTATTCCTGAAGCCATCACCAATTTAAAGAAGCTTGAATCTCTTCATCTCTCAAACAACAATCTCACTGGGGAAATTCCAAAAGCCATAGGAGAGCTTCATTCATTGAAGTATTTATATTTGGATTCGAACAAATTCATTGGGCAAATCCCAAATAGCATAGGTCAACTAAAGGCTCTCACGGAACTATACATCTATAATAATAGTTTTTCTGGGACTATTCTTCATAGTATTAATGGTTTGGTTTCACTTAATGAATTAGATATATCAGAAAACAACTTGGAGGGGCCTATTCCCACTGAGGCTTTCTACAATTTGACTTCTTTATCAGTTTTCTCTGCTTATTCTAATAACTTTTATGGGACTCTACCTTCATCATTGTCCAATTGTACCAATCTTAGGTTCCTGGATGTAAGAAAGAATGGATTTATAGGGGAGCTTCCATATCTTGCAAACTTGGGCAGCTTGGGAGTTTTAATCATTGGATATAATAATTTCCATGGTGGTATTCCTCAGTGGATTACAAATCTCACCGAGTTGTTTTTGTTGGATTTATCCAACAACAAATTGAGTGGAAGAATACCATATGATCTTGAAAGGCTCAAGGGATTTACAGCATATTTACCGGGTGGGTATGTTTCTTATGAAATTGAAATTGGCATAAAAGGATCTGAGTATAATCTCTCATATATCTGGCTTGATAATGTAATATTTGATTTATCAAGCAATAATCTTACAGGAGAAATACCTGTAAGCATAGGAAGTATGACTAGCTTGCGATTGTTGAATTTATCTGGGAACCAATTGGAAGGGAAAATACCTACATGCATTAGTAAGTTATCTCATTTGGAGCAGTTGGACTTGTCCAAAAATAAATTGAGTGGAGCAATTCCTTCAAAACTCTCTCAATTGTCAATGTTGGCTGTTCTAGACATTTCATCTAACAACCTTTGTGGGACAATCCCAACAGGGAGACAATTTAACACTTTTAGTGAGGCTTCATTTCAAAGAAATAAATGCTTATGTGGGTTTCCTCTACCACCATGCAATCAAAAGGATAAGCCAAAGAAAATACTTGCTGGAGATAGTGACAATGAGAGTATTAAAAGAGGATGGTTGAGCCGTGTAGATGAAGAAGTGTCTTTGGTTGCATTGGGGATAGGAACAGGGATTGGATTTGGAGGAGTTATTGCTATCTTCATTCTTTGGGACAAAGCAAGACGTTGGATAATGAGTCACCCCAATAATATGCAAAGACCCTTTTATGGCCTCTACCGATTCCCTACATAACTCAATAGCAGTTATCCATATGCCTCACTATATTAATGTATGGAATGTTCCTTATGATAGTATTTGGATGTCCTTTGTCCATGTATATCTTCATCAATGTAATGTTATTTGTCCATATATGCTATTGTTTTCATCAATGTAATACCATTAATGATATAGCATTTGAATTCCACTTGTCTATATGCACCATTGTCATGAAACTTTCATGGTATAATGTTTGAAAATAAATAAAGATAGAAAAAAGAAATCATTTTTTAATTATTAATGCACAATGGTTTTGTTGAAATTTTTACCTTTAAAATAAATCATAATGAAAAAACGTTCTAAAATTATTTTCAAATAAGTTAATAAAGTTAAGTGCAATTTCAATCTCAATTGTCATGCTTCCAAATTTATGTATCTTGAAAAGGTATGAGACTGGCCATTGTAACTATTAAATATCGTTGAAAGGTTTCATTAATTACATTGGAATATATAATATAGAGATGACCATAATAATTATGTTGATTTGTCTGCCCCAACCATTCAATCGTCAACAAAATCTCTGGGCATCTCCAACGGGACTTCTACACAGAACGGCTATATATATGTATCTGTACATAGCCAAGAACACACAACGGATAAAAGACTTTGTAGTCCCAGAGCCAGAAATGGATCTGCTGATGCTGTTGCTTCTGTGCTGCATGGCTACCTCTCTGCCTGCAGCAACGTCTATCCATCACTCAACGTGGAAGCCCTATTCCCTGCATTCTCATCATCATCCTGGATTCATGCCCGCTGGATTCACTTCTCAACGCATGCTGGAGGAAGGTGGTTTCGTGTTATCATCAATGGACGCCGGCCATCATAAAAGGGATGTGGATGCACTCTTGTCCTTCCGAAAGGGCATCACATCCGATCCACTCGGAAAGCTCTCCAGCTTGACGACCGAGAACTCCGAGAGTATATGCTCGTGGTATGGTATTCTCTGCAGGCCACACACCACAAGAGTGGTAGCCATTGACCTTTATACATCAGAAGAAGATTACGAAGCAGCATTGGAAGGTACTCTTTCTCAGTCCATTGGCAAGTCCATTGGCAATCTGTCTTTATTGTGCACCCTCAATCTTTATTGTGCATCCTCAATCTAGAAGAATTCCACCTGAGTTGGGCCAGCTTAAAGCGTTGCAAGTACTTGATCTCAGTTTCAATTTCAATATCAATGGTTCCATTCCGGTCGAACTGGGCCTGTCTGCGCGCCCTGAATCTTTCTCATAATAGTTTGTCTGGAAGAATTCCACCGGATTTTGGCCAGCTTAAAGCATTGCAACTACTTGACCTGTCATATAATCTTATGAACGGTTCTATTCCACCGGATTTTGGCCAGCTTAAAGCATTGCAACTACTTGACCTGTCATATAATCTTATGAACGGTTCTATTCCACCGGATTTTGGCCAGCTTAAAGCATTGCAACTACTTGACCTGTCATATAATCTTATCAACGGTTCTATTCCAGTGGAGTTGTGCCTGCTGCAGAAACTAGAGTACTTGCTTCTCGAGGACAACGAATTCTCAGGTAGTATACCACGTCAGATGGGTAATCTGACTCAGCTTACACATCTGGACCTGACTGGCAATTATATGAACGGTTCTATTCCAGTGGAGTTGTGCCTGCTGGAGAAACTAGAGTACTTGCTTCTCGACTTCAACGATTTCTCCGGCAGTATACCACGTCAGATGGGTAATCTGTCTAAACTTACACATCTATCGATCAACTATAACCCTTATATTTCTGGTTATATTCCTTTTGAAATATTCAAGCTTCCCCTCTCCTATCTATCTCTTGGTTTTAACTTCACGGGGAGCATTCCTAAAGCCGTTGCTAATTTGACCAGATTGACTCACTTAGATCTTTATAGAATAGAAGTCACTAACATGCGCATGCTTGAAGGCATGGCCGAAGACAACATACTTGACGACATTGTCAACTTGACCAAGTTGAACTACTTAAGTTTGTCATATCTTTCTTCAAATAGGGTTCGTAGTAGCATTCCTATATCTCTCGCTAATTTGTGTCAATTGGTTTGCCTAGATTTGAGTTATAATATGCTTATGGGTTCTATTCCTGAAGCCATTGCTAACTTGAGTCAATTGGTTGAACTATATTTGAATCATAATATGCTCACTGGTTCTATTCCTGTAGCCATCACCAATTTAAAGAAGCTTGAAACTCTTCAACTCTTAAATAACAATCTTAGTGGGGAAATTCCAAAAGCCATAGGAGAGCTTCATTCATTGAAGGATTTACGTTTGCAATCGAACAAATTCATTGGGCAAATCCCAAATAGCATAGGTCAACTAAAGGCTCTCACGCTACTACACATATATAATAATAGTTTTTATGGGACTATTCCTTATAGTATTAATGGTTTGGTTTCACTTAATGAATTAGATATATCAGAAAACAACTTGGAGGGGCCTATTCCCACTGAGGCTTTCTACAATTTGACTTCTTTATCATTTTTCTCTGCTTATTCTAATAACTTTTATGGGACTCTACCTTCATCATTGTCCAATTGTACCAATCTTTGGTTCCTGGAGGTAAGAAAAAATGGATTTATAGGGGAGCTTCCATATCTTGCAAATTTGGGCCAGTTGCAGGTTTTAAGCATTGGATATAACAATCTCCATGGTAGTATTCCTCAATGGATTACAAATCTCACTGAGTTGTTTGTGTTGGATTTATCCAATAATAGATTCAGTGGAAGAATACCCTATAATCTTGAAAGGCTCAAGGGATTTGCAAGTTATGCATGGGACGGAGCATATGGTTATGAAATGGAAATCAATGAAAAAGGATTTGAGTATAATCTCTCATCTATCTGTTTTGATAATGTAATATTTGATTTATCAAGCAATGATCTTACAGGAGAAATACCTATAAGCATAGGAAGTATGATTGGCTTGCGATTGTTGAATTTATCTGGGAACCAATTGGAAGGGAAAATACCTACATGCATTAGTAAGCTATCTCATTTGGAGCAGTTGGACTTGTCCAAAAATAAATTGAGTGGAGCAATTCCTTCAAAACTCTCTCAATTGTCAATGTTGGCTGTTCTAAACATTTCATCTAACAACCTTTGTGGGACAATCCCAACAGGGAGACAATTTAACACATTTAGTGAGGCTTCATTTCAAAGAAATAAGTGCTTATGTGGGTTTCCTCTACCACCATGCAATCAAAAGGATAATCCAAAGATTGGAGACAATGACAATGGGAGTATTAAAAGAGGATGGTTGAGCCGTGTAGATGAAGAATTGTCTTTGGTTGCATTGGGGATAGGAACAGGGATCGGATTCGGAGGAATTATTGCTATGTTCATTCTTTGGGACAAAGCAAGATGTTGGATAATGAATCTCCCCAACAATACACGAAGACCCTTTTATGGCCTCTACCGATTTCCTGCATAACTCAATAGCACTTACCCATGTGCCTTACTATATTAATGTATGGAATGTTCCTTATGATGTAGTATTTGGATGTCCTTTGTCCATGTATATCTTCATCAATGTAATGTCATTTGTCCATATATGCCATTGTTTTCATCAATGTAATACCATTAATAATATAGTATTTGAATTCACTTGTCCATATACATCATTTTCATGAAACTTTCGTGATATAATGTTTGAAAATAAGTAAACTACCTTTCGAAGAGATGCAAATTAATAAATCATTTTTTTAATTATTAATGTACAGTTGTTTTGTTGAAATTTTTACCTTTAAAAGAAATCACAATGAAAACACGTTCTAAAATTATTTTCTAATAAGCTAATAAAGTTAAGTGCAATTTCAATATCAATCGTCATGCTTCTAGTTAAGGTTTCCAAGCTCATGTACCTTTAAATGGTATGTCCGTAACTATTAAAGATTGCAGGAAACCAAACATCGTTTCTTTTCATTTGGGACTTTATTCACCGTGGCCTATCTCTTATTGGAAACAATTTTTCTTTCATTGGACAAGTTTTCAATCGATTCTTTCTTCACGGAGACTTTGATAAAAATGTTAAAATGAAAGAATTCTAGACTTTGTAAGCTACGAAAAGATTGTGAATATGGAAGCATTCCAGACTACGCAGGCAACGACAATAGTGTGAATAAAAAATATTATTTCTTCACCATCACGTAACTTTTATTTGATTTATTGGAGACAATATTTCCATCGATTTGAGAATTTGTCAAAAGATTCCTGTCTACGCTGAGAATTTGATGAAATGTGAAATGAAATTTGATATATGCTTACCATTTCACTTGATAAATAAATGATTTTTTTCCATAACAAATTCAGATCTAAAGTTATATTTTGGGAAATCTCACGCAGTGTTGAAATTTGATATATGCTTGTACCATTTTACTTGATAAATAGACAAAATATTTCAAAGTTATAATTTTTAAAATTTTAATTTAGGTTTTCAATTTGTGGAAAGAACAAATGGTGTGTGGGGATATGTTTAAACTTCTTTATTTTTATTTATGATTTGTATTGTTTTTTTACCAATAACTAAACAATTGAAACTTTCTTATCATATCTATCGGCGTTCACCTGCCACAAATTAAGTGGTTGTGCTAGTGTTATATAATTAAATATACATTTGTTTTAAATATAAACTGAAATAAGATTGTATTACAAAGTTGAGCATAACGATCATTTATAGAAGTTTAAACATAATCAAAATTCTAACCAAGACTAGCAAAGTCCATTCCATATATTTCTTTGTTGTATACAAAAATTTCCCAATAGTTTTTTCATCTACTTATATCGCATGGTGCTATAGAGCCTAATAAGCTACTTACAAAACAAAGAGCAAAAATACATAACAAAAGGGGCTGCACAGGATCATCATCTAAATCCTATCCTTTCCTATCAATTTTTCCTCGGACTCACTGAATTATTGAAACTTTGTCCATGGGCCTAGCTTCGTTCGAGGGAGATGCTTGACAGTGACTGCATTGGTTCATTTGACCAATTGCTCCAAGTCATTTCCACATCTCATCTGTAGGCCTCCACCCATCCTCCGTAGGAACAAGGCATCAATTCTTATGTCTAGAGTGGAGTGCCAAATAACTCCCCTTCTAACTCTCTTGCATGATTTGCCATGTCGTCCCTTTCCTTGGGTTTTTCCTAAGCCAATGACCCCAATGCTTATTTTTAACAAGAACTCCATTTCCTAGTCAGGAATCAGGAGTCAAGGACTAACATGCATGATCTAGCTTTGTTCCTTGCTTTTACATATCATCAACAAATCAATTATGTTCTCCCTTGATGTGATAAAAGGAAACTAAGCCTGGATTGATGAGAAGGTTGAGAATTCTCTTCTGCGCTCATCCACACTTGGGGGGATTTCCCTTGCAGGAATTGAGCATTTTCTTGATTACAATGTTGGAGTCTCCAAAGATGAGCATAGTTGAAATATTTAGTTGAGTAAAAAATTCCATGCTTTGCAATAGGGACAACCATTCTACCTAATTATTTTTCGTCATTCCCAATCCCCATGCAAATTATTTCACTATATTTCATTTAGGATCCATTAAACACTTTTGCCACCCCAGTATTTCCCTTAGACGCTCCATCAAAAAACAAAGGATAACAAGATTGTTTTTTCATCCATTCTTCAAACTCTGTTTTTCCATGTGGATGTCCCCATTGGATGTTTACCTTCTCCATGTGCTTTTGGATTGAAGATAACTCTTGGGAAGAAATTCTTTGATCCAACTTGCTTCTATACTTGATAGAGATTCATTATTTAGAATGCTCTTTGCATTATTTCTATAAAGATATTTTTGACTCCAATGGTCGTTCTGCTTGGTTCCACTTTTTTGGCCTCAAAGATTACTTTGTTGCGTGCAACTAGATCTCCCAAAAACATTTTTCGCGAGTACATTCCATATTTTGAGGAGAGTAGGATTCTTTTTTAGGGATCCCATAAAATTCTCTTTCCATTTACTAAAGAAATCCAAAATTTGTGAGGGGAGGCACAAGTTCCCACTTAAATATCTTAGCAAAATCCCCCAAACTGATTGAGAAAAATTACATTCAAGGAAGAGATGATTGATAGATTATTCTATGTTTATACACAGAAGACACCATGTCAGTCATTCTATTCCTCTTTTTCTTAAATTATCTACTGTAAGAATGTGTTTGTGAGCCAACATCCAAGAAAAAGACAATAATTTTTTAACACTATCCATATTCTATATCCTTTTCCATATTCTAGAAACAGGTAGTTGAGATATATTGGTTAATAGTTTCCTATACCCTTCCCTTATAGTATACTTCCCTATTACACTCCAACCGCTAGAATCATTTTCACTTTTATGGGATAGAGCTCTTCCTTCAAGCAAGAAGAGGAACTGATCATATTCTTGAAGTAAATGATATGGGATGTCCAACTTTTTCCAATATTTCCGAACCTCATAATCCATCTAGTCTAAAATACCAAATAAAGTGTGATAACCATTGGATAATATCCAATCTATAATAGCAAGAAGGTATAGATTTGAAGAGAGGGGGAGCCTCCCCAATATACTATAAGTCCAAAGGTGAATTCATTTTCCATTGTTTAGAATATAGTGAAGATTATCTCTGATTAATCCAGTTGCACATTTACATAGGATCCACATGCTTGTACCTTTTCCTAGGATTTTTGTTGGAATATTCTTGCCATCTCATTTTGGTCTTGCATTCTTGCATGCATTCATGCATTCCATGCATTAGAAGTTGAGTCTCCTAGCACCTAGTCCTTACTTTGGGCCCCTCAGAGCTTGTTTTTTTCCATCATTAGCCCTCCTATCCACTCAGAGCGCCTTGGTTACATCACTAAAGTCCAAATTCTCCTCCATGGATGATTTTAGTAGTTAGCATAGTCAGTTCCATGATTTAGGGCACCTTGTTCCCTTGATTGCCTAGTTAATTGATTATTACACCTAGTTTTACTGCTACTGAGTGTAGGAGCACCTATTTTGACCACTACACATCAGTATTTCACCCCCTTGGAGTCTCCTTCCCTATTTTGGTTCCCACATGATTCATTTATGCTTAGTTCTACCTCAGTTAATTGATTATTCATCATTGGTGGCCACTGAACCTTATCGGGAGATGGTTCCAATGCAAACTAAGCCTATACTTGAGGTGAATTCAAATCCTTCCAAGTGAATCAAATTCATTATATTGTAACACTTCTTGATTGCCAGCTTATAGCTGATTAATCTATGAACAACATTTTTTCATATGTGTTTCAGTTTTATGAGTGAATTGATCATTTTTTTCTACTAACTCTTCTCAGTAATAATAGTGTGAAATTGTGAATTTTGTTCTAACTCAGTGATCTATCCCTGTAAAATTTCACATGGTATTAGAGCTCGTGAGATATTTTGATTTCAGGAGTTGCATTAGTTCCAGCAGTAGATTGAGCAGCTGCTTTCAGTAGAGCACCAAAAGCCTCTGGATTTTCACAGCAAATCATGGTGCCGTTGCATTGAATTCATTGGAGAAATCCTTTGAGGTCTATCCAGGTGTTAAGGATCCGGATAAAAGTGCCTATTGTCCTAAAGAAGTGTTCAATAGATTCAGTAAAAATCCTCCATATTTTTCCATTGTTTTTGCAGGTATTCTACAACAGCTTCCATGAATCTGAAAGCAATTCCTCCTCTCTCTCCATTCAACTATGATGAGTGGAAACCAAAGATGATAGCATATCTGAATAGACAAGGTCTTTTTGATATGTGTATTGGTGTTATGAGATATTTTTCTTCCTATGAAGAAGAGAATGATTGTCTAAATGAATGTGACAGAGCCTTCGAAATAATGTGTATTGCTATGTGTTTGGCAGGCGGTTTGATGGGGAAATGTCGTCGTACCGCCGACGCTGTGACACATCAGTTGACGGTACGGAAGGAGTATTTTGTGCTAAAGAATACCATAGTTGGCGGGTTTTTGGGTCACTTGGACCATATATTATGTAATAGTGAGTCAGTTGTACCATGGTATGCGGGTTTTTGGGTCATTTGGACCAAGTCACTTAGATATTGGGTCAATTGTCCATAGTGTCGGTTAGGAAGTCATTTGTAAGTGGACAAATATTGTAATGGCGGAAGCCTATAATTACATGAGGGTTGTAAGTGTTAGAGAAAAAAAAAAGAGGGCAAGAGAAGAAGCAGAGGAATAGAAGATAGAGAAAGGAGAACTATTGTGTATCGAGATCTATGTTTTCCTTCTGGTATATGATCGCGACAGCAATATAATGATGATGTTTTGGTACGATCTTTGTGCAATGCTGCGATGTATGAATGTTGTTTGATATCTGTTTAATGTTGCTATGACGATAAATGTTGTGATTCAGTAATTTGTTCTATGTTGAATGTGATGATAAATGTTGCGATGAAGTAATATGGTATAAACTCCTTGCCGAATGTTTAAAGTTTATGTTTAAGTACCGCAATAGAGTTAGCTCGTGCAACCACAACTCTCCTCCTCCCTCGGCGGAAACATGGTTTCATCTGTTCTTCCTAGATGCCTCGGGTGAGACCTCATCCGCTCTGCGGGTGTTGCTGGGTGGGCTCAAACCCGCTTGGGCCGGTGCCCAGGGAGACTGCAGTATGTGTCGATAGTGAGGCGAACCCCTATCGAATGAGGTCGCGTTGGTCAACAAATGGTTCCGTTTCCAGGACCGTGGGCAGAGTAGAAGGAGGTCATGTTGTGGCACCCGATGAAGCCAAAGATACAGAAATGGTTCGATCAAAAGTTGCAGGTGTTTGCTAAAGAAGAAAGCTGGAACACACGATTGACAATAGATCACTAGCTGGGAAGATATATTCATGACGGTCTGCACGAATTGTTTTTCTGTGAATTCCGGGTCATTTTGTATGAATGGTTGTCAAAGATGACCTTCCAGAAGAGGAATTTCCAAGGTGGTGAGCCGAGGGATTGGACCCCAGAGTTGATTCAGGAGCTGCAGGAAGTTGATAATAAGGCATCGTGGGCTGTCGAAGTTTGGCTTGATAGCATCTTGGAAGAATATATCACTGAATTTGCGGTCGACACAAAGAAATCATATAGTGAAGTTGAAAGATACTTCTTCCAAGGAATGAGGGGAAGGTTTCTTCTATCGCTCCAACTGTCGATTAAGATGCTAATCTATGAAAAGGGTATATTAAAGATGCACCTTGATCAATAGATAGCCTGGTGGGAGGAGGCCGTGGGTACCGCGACTACTGGGGAACGGTACATGGAATGGTAAATGGGTAGATGGGTGCAGACCATGAGGAGACTATGAGCGAAGCCAAGGAACAAAGTGGTCTTACAAGAGGAGGAGTGAGGTTTCGACAGGAAAAGAGGCAGAGGACGGGAGAAGGTCCTACTGCAATTGAACCAAAAAACCACGAAGGAAGACCACACGGGACGAAGCGACCTCACAGTCCTGATAGGGACAACCAAGCTACACCTAGGATAGTGGCAGGACCAAACCTCGGCACCAACGTACCCACACCTCTGCTCACTGATTCTCAAATAGTAAGAAATACTACTTCGACGTCGCCAAGTTTGTCAATACCACAGAAGTTAATTGGTAGTAGCACAACGACAGGAGGAAGGAATCCCAGGATGGTGGGAAATGATGCTAAGTTACCGTTGTTCCATGGAAGTGCAATAGACAACCCATAACAGTATTGGTTTTTGTGTGAAGCGGTCTGGACCATGAAACATATCACTGATTCCAATGATAAGAAAGGACAGTTAGCCATGACTTTGCGGGGTCGTGCATTAGATTGGTTCATGAAGTTTATTTTAGTCCCTACAGGGGCCCCAGAGAAGTCACTGGATGAGATTCGGGATGGGCTAATTGCTGAATTTAGATGGCCTAAGTTGGAGGCTCAATACATTACTGAATTGAAGGAAATTAAGGAGTATCCCAATGAGACAGTATGGGATTTCGACTAGCGATTCAATACGCTGATGGAAAATGTTAGTTTCGATATGAGTGCTATCCAAAATAAAGAATGGTTCATTGCAGCACTGTTACCCCACATTTGGCTACCGCTAATGCAACAAAACATATTGACGCCTAGTGAAGCTCTAGAGATTGCAAAGCGATTGGAGGCGTCACCGATTGGAGATAATGCAGCCAGAATGTCACAAATACAGACATAGCTCGCTAACCTCACTATACAATTGCAAGACTTGAAGAAGAATAAGGAGCAGCGCGATGAAGTATGGTGTATGCGATGCCGAGGAGAAGGGCATATGAAGGATAATTGCCCGGATTTCCGTAATTATTTGGTGTCAGGTGCACCAAACCCGTTGAATGGCGGCAGTATGTCGTGGTGTCACGTTTGTCACGTGTTTGGGAACAGTCACGATAATTGCCCATATATGCAGAAAATGGTCACAACCCCGCGAAATCTTTACTGCACATTCTGCAAGTCGGTGGGTCACGATGACAAGGATTGTCGTGCATATGGGTTGCTACAGGAGAGGATGTGTGATGCATTCTACGTCAAGGATGATCAGCGCATGGTGCAACAACCACAACTGCAACCGCAGGTAGCCTAGCCGCAAATGCAGTTTGTACCACAGCAAAAACAATCGTAGCAGTTCATGCCACAATACACCCTGATGCAGATGACTCCCCCATAGCCACAATATGTACAGTAACCGCAGTATGCACCACAAGGGCAAGGGATTCCACTAGCACCAATGCAGTAACAATACCAGCAGCAGGGCGGCTACTGTGGAGGCTACAAGGGCGGACGCGGTGGTGGATTTGGTTGTGGAGGAGGAGGCCGAGGTGGTCATGGACCTGTTCAATGTTACCACTGTGATGTACGGGGGCATTATCAGCATGATTGTCCACTGCTACAGAATCAATGTACGTTTTGTTTTGGTAATGATCATACGGTTGAGAATTGTCCATAGCTGATTGCATGATGGCAGGATGGGAACGCTCCGCAGCTACAAAATCAGGCCCAACCACAGCAACCAGTATAGAACCTGGTACAGCAACCAATACAGAACCAACCCTTGCTACCACTGCTGAATGCCAATCAAAATATCAATCAACCAGGGAATTTGCAGCAGAACCAGACGCAGGGTGCAAATATTGCAACCATTTCTGCGGAACCGCGACCACAAGATGCTTTGGTGGCTGATGTCACTAGTGGAGGCAAGACGACTGGGAAGACGGTTCGTGACCACTGATTCGGTTGTCTATTCAGAAGACGGTACCCTTCGAGATTGATACGGAGCGAGAGACATTCCTGGAGGCACGTTGTACTTTGGAGAAAGACCGCGGTAAGGTTGTTGTTTATGATATGCCGCCTGTCTTTGATGCTACATCAGATGCTGATCAACCACCACCACTTGGGACATTGCAAAAGTTCCTTGTAAGTTGTTTGTCATTGGCATGAGACCAGGCTACCTTGGTTGAGATTGAGGGATGGTTGCAGCGATTTCCAAAAGGACGGTAGGAGTCGGCAGTAAACTCCTTATAGCGATGGAAGACTGGCAAGGAAATGCAAATGAATATTCAGATTGGTGACTATGATGTTGACTCTGTGATTCTTGACCTTGGTTCAGATGTTAACATCTTAACCAAGCAGGTGTGGAAGAAGATGGGGAGTCCCCCACTGAGCTGGTCTCCTGTGCTGCTCCGGTTGGCTAACCATGCAAAGGTAACACCCATTGGGCGAGTTCCGCGACTCACGATTGATATTGAGGGCATGAAGAATTATGCTGATTTTGATGTTATCGAAGTGGTTGAGGGAGGAAGCTCTTATCCGGTGCTCTTGGGGATTGGATGGGCTAATGATAGTGGAGCTATAATCAACTTCAAGAAGCACATGATGACCTTTGAGAATCAAGATTTCAGAGTTATAGCCCCGTTGGATCCTGCTGAAGGACACCGCTATGTGGAGCCTATAAAAGATGACGATCTCGCTAGATGGGACTATGCATTCAATATTTCTGAAGATTATATTCATCCTACCACCTAGGGTGAGTTGGAGTGGCGCAGTGAGAGCTTTGCATCTTCCGACTCTGATGATGCATTGGAACATTGGGAGAATCGAATGCATGAAGTATCAGTCCGAAAATGTGGTTTACCTACACAATCTTTATGTCGTGTTGCGACATAAACGATCACATTGCCTGTCTATGAGGGGTTTCCTGGCCTAAACACCTTTGTAGTAGAATTTGAATACCGCATCCCAAAACCACAGCAATTGCTGGCCTTGGAGGAAGCACTAAAGGCTGCTCCAGCACGATGGTGGTCAACACGTAAGAAATTCATTAAATATTGGTCACAGTGTTGAAGGTTGATGATGGTTCGGTTCAGCGATACTAAAGTTTATGACACTGGCAAGTATGATGGTTAGACAGATCCCAGTGATCATGTGATGGAGTGCCAACGATTATGGGTAACACGACCCAGAGACAAGTGGGTCCATGCTTTTGTCCATACTTTTGATGAGATACCATGCTCGTGGTACAATGCAGTCGAGTTGCACTGAGACATTACAACATGGGGGGAGTTGACGATCTGTTTCACTCATACGTTCACTTTTGCGGATGCCAACCCTGATGTCCATAATGCTCTGTAGCTCATCCGCGACATGATATTTCAGGTTGTTCTGGCGGCCTACCCTGTTGATCCACACACCCACTGTCAGATGCAGTCTCTCATGGAGTGCTTCAACATTAGTGGTGGCCCGGAGGATGATGATGATCCCGGAATGTTAACATTCCCAAATCTGAAGGAAGTCGTGATGTGGTCACACCTGTTGCGCCAAGTAATCCGTTCAGTCAACCATTGCAACTACGCAAGATGAATATTGGCACCGAGGCTACACCCAAGTTTGCTAATGTTGGGGATTATTGGGACGATGAGATGATGAGTAAGGTTACTGAGTTAGTTCATGAGTTTCAAGATGTGTTTCCCATGAAGTTTTCTGAAATGAAGGGAATCCTAGGTGATTTAGGAGAGATGAAGATTCCATTGAAACCAGATGCTAAGCCAGTCCGACAGCGACCTTATTGGCTAAATCTGTGACATAAAGAGAAGGTCAAGGCGGAACTTGATCGGATGTTGGATGCTGGTATTATCGAACCTGTGGAAGAGTCCAAATGGATCAATCCTATGGTGGTGCAAGACAAGAAAACAGGTGAAGTGCGCATTTGTGTCGACTTGCAGAAGTTGAACGATGCCTGCTTGCATGACCCTTTTCTAACCCCATTATTGATGAAGTACTTGAAGGAGTGGGTGGCTAGGAGATGTACTCTTTCACTAATGGATTCTCTGGCTACCATCAGATTCGCATTGCCAAGGAAGATCGCCATAAGACAACTTTTGTTACTGAATGGGGTTGCTTTCAGTACACAGTAATGCCGTTTGGTTTGACGAATGCACCTGCGATATTCTCTCGGGTCGTTGTTGCCGCATTCAAAGATTTTATTCAGAAGTTTTTGCAGGTATATATGGATGATTGGACCGTTTATGGATTGATTCGTGATCATTTGTCCAATCTACGGTTAATGCTTGAGCGATGCCGACAGCACCAGATATCGCTGAACTTTAAGAAATGTATTTTTTGTGCACCATTTGGGATATTGCTGGGTCATATCATGTGCAAGCATGGATTTCTGGTTGATCCAGCCAAAATTGCACTTATTTTGCGGTTGCAACCTCCGACCACCGTTAAGTAGTTGCGCATGACCTTGGGTCACATGGGATATTATCGCAAGTTCATTAGGGGGTATGCTACGATTACTGCCCCTATGGAAAATTTGTTGAAGAAGGATGCGGCATTCCAGTGGAATCCGGAATGTGAGGATAGTTTTGAAACGCTCAAAGCGACGATGGCGTCAGCCCCAATCTTGGTCTTTCCAGACTGGAGTAAGGAATTCCATGTCCATGTTGATGCTTCATTGGTTGCACTAGGGGTTGTGTTGGCTCAACCAGGAGAAGGCGACCTTGATCATCCCATTGCTTTTTCTAGTCGGAAGCTTTCCTCTGCAGAACGCAATTACACCACCACACAACGCGAAGGTCTCGCCATGGTTTACATGCTGTAGAAATTCAGGAATTATTTGTTGGGTGGCCACTTTAAAATGTTCACTGATCATTCTGGATTGAAATACTTGGTCAATAAGCCTGTGTTTGGGGGGAAGATTTGCTGGTGGCTACTTTTCTTCCAAGAGTTTGATTTCAAAGTCATTGTGAAACTGGGGCAGTTGAATGCTGGACTAGATCATATGTCACGGATTGATACATGGGAGGAACCGACTAATATCGAAGACGGGTTGCCGGATGCCCAACTATTTCACGTTGCCGCCACTCATCAATATTTTGATGACATCCTTCAGTTTCTGGTGACCCGCACCGGGCCCGCTAACTTTAACACTACTCAGAAGAAGCAATTGGTTGTCAAGGCTGCTGACTTTCAATTGATCACGGGAGAGTTGTATAAATTGGGCATTGATGAGATATTGCGCAGATGTGTCTTGCCGCATGAGAAACCGCAGATCTTGGTTGAGGCACATGGTGGAGTAGCGGGAGGACATTATGGCAGTCGGGTGACTGCTCGGAAGGTACTTCCTGCCGGACTTTGGTGGCCCACATTACATAATGATGCGAAAAACTATGCGCGGTCTTGTGATGTTTGTCAGTGAACTGGCAAGCCGTCCAGATGCGACAAGATGCCGCTGCTACCTCAAGTGACATTGAAACCATTCAAGAAATGGGCTGTGGATTTTGTAGGACCGATCCATCCACCAAGGAAATGCATAGGTGCATGGTATATTATCACGACAATAGAGTACTTGACCTGATGGGCTGAGGCAGCACCTGTAGTTGATTGTTTGATCACATTATCACTCGTTTCGGCTGCCCCAATATATTGCTGAGTGATCAAGGAAGCCACTTTCTTAATCGCACTATCAGCGCATTGATGGAAGATTTGCAGATACAACATAAGAAGAGTACACCCTATCACCCACAGGAGAATAGAATGATGGAGGTGTTTAACAAGGTATTGGAGCATGCAGTGACAAAGGTGTGCAATACAAACCGCGATGACTGGGATATGAAAGTCCCAGCAGTGTTGTGGGCCTATCACACCACATGTAAAAGGTTGACTGGTCAGACACCTTTCAAGCTGGTGTATGGGAAGGAAGCAATTATGCCTATGGAGTACATTGTTCCAAGTCTATGAATTGCGGCTATTACGAGCATGGATGAGGCTGCAACATTAGGTGAATGTCTAGCACAATTGGTGGAGCTGGAAGAGGATCAATTTATCCCTGGCTTTCACCAAGGGGTGGAGAAGGACCGCCAGAAGGCATGGCATGATCGCCACATAAAAAAAAAAACAGTTTCAGCAAGGCGACTTAGTGTTATTATACGACAACAAGTTTATGAAACATCCAGGAAAATTGTAGATGCATTGGCTGTGTCCATACTGCATCAATAGTATTACTTCAGGAGGAGTGGTTCAGTTGCAGCGGCTGGATGGGGCGATGCTCCCAAAACTGGTAAATGGTCACAAGTTGAAGCCCTATCGCTCGGGCTTAGAGCAGTGCGATGTCTGAGTCGCATCGAAAAAAGAAAAAAAAATGTATGTGTTGTAGGTTGCTTGGTGGCAGATGGTGCACCAACAGAAGAAGGTATGCAACAGCAGGGAGGCTTGTACCGCAAGTTTGGAGCAGTCAGAGACTCATGGCAGTATTATGACCAGGACCGACGGTAGATTTTGCTCAAAGAGTTGCGATGGTTACGAAAGATTTGGGAGGTACGACGCTGCGACACATCAGATGACGAGTATTTTGTGCTAAAGAATACCGCAGTTGGCGATTTTTTGGGTCACTTGGACCATATATTATGTAATAGTGAGTCAGTTGTACCGCGGTATGCGGGTTTTTGGGTCATTTGGACCAAATCAATTAGATATTGGGTCAATTTTCCATAGTGTCGGTTAGGAAGTCGTTTGTAAGTGGACAAATATTGTAATGGCGGAAGCCTATAAATACTTGAGGGTTGTAAGTGTTAGAGAAAAAAAAAGAGGGCAAGAGAAGAAGTGGAGGAATAGAAGATAGAGAAAGGAGAACGATTGTGTATTGAGATCTATGTTTTGCTTCTGGTATATGATCGCGACAGCAATATAATGATGATGTTTTGGTACGATCTTTGTGCAATGCTGCGATGTATGAATGTTGTTTGATATCTGTTTAATGTTGCTATGACGATAAATGTTGTGATTCAGTAATTTGTTCTATGTTGAATGTAATGATAAATGTTGCGATGAAGTTATATGGTATAAACTCCTTGCCGAATGTTTAAAGGTTCTGTTTAAGTATCGCAATAGAGTTAGCCCGTGCAGCCACAACTCTCCTCCTCCCTCGGCAGAAACATGGTTCCGTCTGCTCTTCCTAGATGCCTCGGGTGAGACCTCATCTGCTTTGCGAGTGTTGCTGGGTGGGCTCAAACCCGCCAGGGCCTGTGCCCAGGGAGACTGCGGTATGTGTCGACAGTGAGGCGAACCCCTGTCGACTGAGGTCATGTTGGTCAACACTATGTCTCCTAGTATGTGCTACCTCGTGGAAACTGTTGAATATCCAAGTGATCTATTGGCCCAACTGGACAAAGCATTTGGCAAGAAGAATGAATATATTGGTGCAAATTATTTGGAGAACAAGTCCAGTGATACCTACTTAAGTGTTCTATCTAATTATGTCTCGACCTCAATCATCTCTCCTGATGAAGTTGTTCAAGATGAATAAGAATATGCAGATTCAACACAGAAATTTCATGTTGAAGACATTCCTTCCTCTGTTTCTCTAGAAGTTGAAGATAGTTTCGAATTGCCCCCTTCCCATGTAGTTGATGCAGATCGAAGTGACACAACTAATGAAGATGATCCTTTTGTAGAGATTATACATTCCTCAATCACGTTCTAAATGTCTTCTATTTTGAATTCTGAGCAAGATAAGCCAGTTCATGCTCTAGAATCTAAAGAGGTTCTTAAATCCTCTCTTTCACATGAGTCTACTGGTGTGTAGAATGATGATCTATTGAATGTTTTGGATGATAAATTAGAGTTTGGAGGTGATGCATTCGCCCTCCTTGATCACATGCTTCCTATGTACTTCTATTCAATCACTGACACATGTTCTCAGAGTTTCACTGAAGATGGAGGATACTGCCATTCGCTTGGGTTCAAGTCTCAGGCACATTTTTGTGATTTTGGTTTTGATCTCACCCCTGCTGGTTCAAAGGAGATCAGAAGAAACCATTTATCAATTCTTGGAGCTGATTTAACTTCCACTGATCAAAATTTCAAGGTTTAAGAGAAATTAGATCTGATTGGAGCTGATCCTACCTTAGTCGGTTCGAATTGCAGGTTCCAGGATGATTTTCATATTTTTGGATTTGTTCTCATCCTGTTTGGTTTGAAGAGAAAGTTCAGGAAGCCTCCAGATTTGCTTTCATCCACTGAAGGAGAATTCAAGCACATGTTGTTGGAGCATGATCCACTTCTTCCCAAGAGGAAGATACCTCCATACATTGAATCAAGCATCACGCCTACTTGAGTCTTGAGCAACAATTTTTGTTTTGTTTCAATCTATCTTGAGGGAGGGTTGTTTTTCCCACTGGGTTTTCCTTCTTTCCTAACTTTTTTAGATTGTTATATGGGGTGACCTTTGGTCTCAGTAACCAAGTCCATAATTTTTATTTATTTTTCCTCATAGTATGGCTTAAGGGGGGGTGTTGGAATATTCTCACCATCTCATTTTGGTCTTGCATGCATCCATGCATTCCATGCATTAGCAGTTGAGTCTCCTAGCACCTAGTCCTTACTTTGGCCCCCCCGAAGCTTTTTTTTGGCCATCATTAACCCTCATATCCACTCAGAGCGCCTTGGTTACATCACTGAAGTCCAAATTCACCCTCATGCATGATTTTAGGAGTTAGGACAGTCAATTCCATGATTTAGGGCACCTTGTCTCCTTGATTGCCTAGTTAATTGATTGTTACACCTAGTTCCACTGCTACTGAGTGTAGGAGCACCTATTTTGACCACTACAAGTCAGTATTTCTCCCCCTTGGAGTCTCCTTTGCTATTTTGGTGCCCATGTGATTCAGTTCTACCTCAGTTAACTGATTATTCATCATCGGTGGCCATTGAACCTGTAGGACCCCAGTCCTAGATAATCTCAGTTTATCACTAAACTAATCATTTATTTATGTTTAAATTCCGTTTCATATTTATGTTATCTAGTTTCTATGGTTTTACTGGTTGTAAAAACAGTATTTATAGTTTCGAAATAAATATATATTTACTAGTTACTGTTCTAACATCAAATGCAAGTTTTCATTCTCAGCAGCATACATATAAGCATATAATTTACCATAATAATCTCTTAAGTTGCATGATTTTTCATAAGTAAAATTTACAGAGTTAAAACCCCAAAAAGTACTTGTATATAGCTAGTAGATCCACCCTTGTTGGTGCTCCCTTGCTGTTCCCTTTTGTTGCGTGCCTTGATGTTTCCCTACAACTAAAAAACCTTCTCCAAAATCTTGAAACTCAACCAGCCCAAAAAAATTTTCCACCTTACAACCTGGTGAGGTCTCGCCAACCACCCAGCTCCAAAGGTACTCCTTTGGACCCCCGATCCCAAGCCAAGTACAAGCCAACCTTTTATATCCCTTCAGAAAATCTCCAACAAGAAACCCCCTTTCAACTCTGCTCTGAAAATTCTATATCTTCTCTCCAAACTTCTCCCAAAATATCTAAGGTAGAAGATGATTTCTTCTTCCTCCCTTCTTCCCCTTATCCCCCCCATGTTTTTCTGACTCTTCTCCCTGCAATTAATACCCTTATCCCCAAAATTAATGTTTTCCCTCGAGGTCCTTCCTCGAGCCCATCCCCCATCAATTCATAATTAATAATTTTATTTTAATGTATGGGCGCCCATCAATTTATAATTAATAATTTTATTTTAATGTATGGGTTGGGGTCACCCACCAACCGCAAGTTTCATATTAAATACGAACTTATCCTCATTAATACCATTCTTTGTTCGTTGACTAATACAACACCCAAATTAATATTTTAATTAATAATGTTTATTTATAAATCTCAAGCATATTTTAACATATTAATTTAATACCACATCCTAATTAATCATAATTAACCCTAATTAATTATAATTAATCATAATCACAATTGATGGAGCTATTATAATTCATCCTTTATTTAACATTTATTTGTCAAGTTGATAGTAACATGGTTAATAACAACCAATCCTCATTAATACCTATTTACTGATTTAATAACCATTAATTGAATAACTTAACATAAATATTAAGTTAATTATTAATTAAGCACAAGCATGTACATAGTGATAATTTAGAATCACAACACATCCACACAATATTTCAATATATAACTCATATATTCAATTAAGCATTACTAACCAAATTGAATTATTTACTACCTAATTTAACCGTAACTTGTTTATTAATCAGCAATAATTAATCATTAATGTACAATAATTAATATTAATCAACATTAATAAGCTTAATTGACAATAATTAACATTAATCTACATTGTTAGCATTAATCAACAATAATTAATTATTAAATGACATTAATTAATCATTATTATTGAATAGTAATTCATGAAATCATAAATATGTAGGCGAGTTATGTAAGTGCAGCTACTGCTTACATACCTCGCGTAAGTACACTAACAGTAATAAATCACACACATCAATCATAATCAAGAAACTTATTGTTTACTGACATGTTTTAACATAGTTTGCAAAGTGTCACCTTTTACCTAACTGCATTTTATTAAGTTACGAAATTCATACATTACTGAGTTACGACACATAAACAATCAAGGTCTTTTTCCCGCACACATAGTTAGATCTTGTTTCCATCCCAACTTCGAGCTACACCTATCTTCCCACATCATCACTAACTTCCACATCCTATCCTTTCCTTTGCTGGACTACCCTGAAGTGTCAAGCCATGACCGGCTCCAGCTAGAAACCGTAAGTGAAAGTGTCGACTACATCGACCAAGCTTCCCTAGCAAGCAACCACCAGTCATCATCACACACCTTGGGGAGCACGCTGTAGCACAACCCTCCCATGAATCTGGGTTTCGGGGATAAACAGTGGGTAAATCCTCCACCCCCCGAATGGAACAAGGGACTATGTCTACCCGACATAATAACAATGTTGCGCTTGTACTCAGTTTATCATTGTACAACCAATCTAGGTGGTTGAGTTTCTTGGAACCCTACCCCACCCATGTCATAATATACATCATAATAATAATCATGCAAAAGTAAATAATGCATCACTCGCATACCGTTTATCTTTTGAATTCCGTGTCCCCGAGGCTCTCCCACCTCGTAGGACCCAGCTATCACTTAGCCATTTTAACCTGTAAGTCAGTCCTCGACATACAATATAGAATATCGTGCATAAATCCTCAACATGTACACATACATTTCATCATAACATAACAACAATAAACTCATTTATTCGCCATGGACCTGGCATAACATTCGTTTATTCAACATATAACTATAACGGTATCCACCTACCCATCATTCAGTAACTTGCATATATAATCAACACATGATACATATCTAAACATGACTACCGATCACAATACTAACATCACACATACACATATATATATGTCAACAAAATAATAGAACCATATGTCCATAGTGTCATCAAACCGACGAAGTCTCACAATCAAAAAATTACAACATATAATAGTAGTTGAGGTAGTAATGTCAAAACGGGTCGTTACATACACCCAACCTTCAGGAAACTTCGTCCTGAATTTATGGTAAAAAAAGTGTGGGATAATCACGACGCATAGTCTCTGCGTCCTCCTAGATAGCAGAACCTGGGTTATATCCGTCCCACTGGACCTTAACATGGTCCACCACACGGTGCCTCAGCTGTCTAACCCTGTGGTCCAAAATACGTAACGGGTCGACCCTGATAGTCCCCTCGTTCGAAAGCTGCAGTCCCTTCCAATTTATTTTATGAGACTCATCAGCTACATAATGTCGTAAAACAGATACATGAAAAACATTATGAGTTTTGTGAAAATGGCAACGTAAGACGATACGCGACGAGTCCAACCTTCTCTAAAATTTCAAAGGGTCCTATAAATCGTGGCGACAACTTTGTCCCTTTCCCAAACCTGATGGTGCTTTTGCTAGGCCTGATGCGAACGAACACTGCATCACCAACCTTATAGATTTGGTCAACCCTATGTGCATCGACATAGCTCTTTTGTCTATCTTGAGCTTCCTTTAACCGTTGTCTAATCTAAACAACCTGTTCTTCCATCTCCTAAATCAACTCAAGTCCTATAATTACTCGATCCTCTAACCTTTCCCAACTCAATGGTGTCCTGCATGGCCTTCCTTATAATGCTTCATATGGAGGCATCCCAATTGAGCTATGGTAATTGGTGTTGTAAGCAAACTCTACCAAAGGTAAGTGCTTTCCCCAATGAGACTGCTGATCCATGACATACATCCTCAGCATGTCCTCCATCACCCGATTCACTCTTTCTGTTTTCCCATCTGTCTCAGGATGGTAGGCAGTGGTTAGGTTCAACTGAGTACCCAACGCCGACTGCAAACTTGTCCAAAATTTGGATGTAAACCTGGAATCTTTATCCGATATAATCTTCTTGGGAAACCCATGGAGACGAACAACTTCATTTATGAACACACGTGTTACATCCATGACATCATAGGTCTCCTTAAATGGAAGGAAGTGAGCAGTTTTGGTCAGTTTTTCAACAATGACCATAATGGCATCTGCCTATGAGAGGTAAGAAGCAATCCCACCACGAATTCAATGGAGATAACCTCCCACTTCGACATAGGAATGTCATGTGGCTGCAATAGACCTGTCGGGTGGTGATGATCAGCTTTGACCTGCTAACACTCAAGGCACCTAGCGATGAATTTGACCACATCGCTTTTCATTCCTACCCAAAAGAAGAGTTGCTTCATGTCTGCATACATCTTCTTTACACCCAGGTGTGCGTAATACACTGCTCTATGGGATTCCTTAAGGATAGTCCCTCTAATATATCCCTCCTCAGGAATATACATTCTCCCTTGATACCACAACAAACCATCGGCCTCAAACTTATAGCCTTCAAACTTAGGTCCCATCGGTTTCCCATTCTGGAGTGCCGATGTGACCTTTAGGTACCAACTATCCCCAATTAGCTATCCTAAAAATATTTCCCTCAAATCAACCATCAAAGATATAAGAGATAAAAGTCTCAGTTTTCTGCTTAAGGCATTGGCTACCACATTCCCCTTTCCTTTGATGTATGAAATCCCAAAATCATACTGACTCGTGAATTCACTCCATCGCCTTTGCCTCGCAGTTAGTTCTCTTTGAGTGAAGATATACCTTAAGCTTTGGTGATCTGACTTGAGCTTGAAGCTTCATCCAACAAGATAATGTCTCCAAATATTTAGAGCTAGCATCACCGCAGCCAACTCTAGGTCATGGGTAGGGTAGTTCGCCTCATGTGTTTTTAACTTTCTCGATGCATAAGCTATTACCCCACCTTCCTGCATCAATACTGCACCCAAACCCTATCTTGAAGCATCTGTGCAAACTCTGAATTCCTTCTCCATATCAGGCACACGTAGAATTGGTGCACTTGACAACAGTCTTTTCAACTCGGCGAATGCGACCTCGCATTCATCCATCCATTTGTACCTAGTGCCTTTACACTGTAGGGTAGTTATGGGTTTTGCAATTTTTGAGAAACCCTCAACAAACCTTCTATATTACCTGGCTAACCCCATGAAGCTTCTCACTTCATGCGGATTCCTTGGCACGGGCCAATCCATTATGGCCTTCACCTTCTCGGGGTCAACTGAAATTCCCTCACTTGAAATTATATGCCCTAGATAATGGATCTCCTTCGGATAGAAAAAGCATTTGGATAACTTACCATACAACTTGTGCTCTCTTAAGCATGACAACACTATTCGCAACTGTTCCTTGTGCTCCTGTTCATTCTTGGAGTAGATGAGGATGTCGTCCAAGAAGACTTGCACAAACCGATCTAAGTATTTTCGAAACACGCTATTCATGAGACTCATGAACATTGCTGGGGCATTGGTCAAACTAAAGGGTAGCACTACAAACTCATAGTGCCCAAACCTTGTTCTAAAAGCAGTCTTAGGTATATCACCTTCCCTAACCCGTAGCTGGTGGTAACCTGATCGTAAGTTGATCTTTGAGAAGACTGTCGCCCCCTTCATTTGATCGAAGAGATCATCAATTCGAGGTATCGGGTACCTATTATTCAATGTGGCTCTGTTCAAATATCGGTAATCGATGCAAAGACGCAAGGAACCATCATTCTTCTTCACATAAATTACTGGCGCACACCACGGTGAAATACTTGGTCTAATGAACCCTAGGTCTAGCAGTTCCTTCAACTGCATTTTCAACTCATAAATTTCTGGGGCTGTCATCCTATATGGTGTCTTTGATGTTGGCTCTGAACCGGGTTTTACCTCAATGGTAAAATCAAGTTCTCTCTTAGGAGGTAACTCAGGTAATTTCTTTGGAAAGACATCACTAAACTCGGCTAACACTGGATACTCATCAAAGTAGGGTCCCTTCTCATTGTTTACCACTTCAACAATATAAAACTGACATCCCTGTCGCATACATCACTTTACGTTTATCGTGGATATGAAACGTAGGGACACCTTCCATTTGATACCCTAGATCTCGATGGCCTCTCCGTTGTCATCAATGCAAAGAAATTTCTTTCCATAACAGTCCAAGAAAGCTCGATGTTCCTTAAGCCAATTCATGCCTATGATGAGATCATAAGTTCTGAGGGTGGTGACGTACACTTTGACTTGTGTAACACACACCCTAAGATCCACTACACACTTGTCGACACTAGGTCCTACTGCTTGCTTTACCCCTGAAGCCATTTCAACTAAGTTGAAATTGTCATGCTCATAGGCTTCCAACCCACATTTGTCTAATGCATATGGAGAAATGAAACTATCTGTAGCACCAGGATCAAACAATATTCTAATCTTAACATTATTGACCGTACCTGATAATTCCACCACAGTGGATTGGTGCTCAGCCCGATGGTTGTTTACTGCAGCCGAGATCTGATGCCTGCTACCCCCACTCCCCATTGGATATTTTCCTTCTCGATGCACTGTACCAGATCGTAATTCAGGATAGTCACACAACTAATGTGGACCTCCACATCCCCAACAAGCAACCTGTAATGGAGTAGCCGAATAACCTGTTCAGACCTCTGAGGGGGATTCCTCCCCCTGGGACACCTTCCCCTACCTGGCTAATCCTCTGAAATTTCTCACACCCTGGTGAGTCCCTGTCGCTGAATGGGGCACCTCCCTAGTTGCCACTGATTTGTCTACCACCGCAACCCTTGATGTGTACCTGTTTTCGTAGGGAGGTGGCCTCGCATATCCTCCCCGATGGTAGTTTCGAGGATCCTTCCCTACAAACCCTGACTGTTGAGAGTTGAATAACCTGATGGGATTTGCACCCAACATCTCCTCAGTGGAATGAGCACAATCTACTGCTTCGGTGACTGAAGTTGGTTTCCACATCTTCACTTGGGCCCTGATCTTGGTATTGAGCCCATACAGGAAGCACTCAACTTGGCGTTCGCCATTGTCCAAGTAAGGAACATACTTGACTAATTCTATGAACCTCTCTTCATAATCCTCCATGGATAGATGCCTTTGTACCAAGGCATGAAGAGCCCCTGCTTGTTATTCCTAGTAGGATGCAGGTAAGTACTTCCCCTTGAATTTTCCCACAAACAGTTCCCATGGAAACGTGTGTGGTGTAAGGTGTTGCTGCCTTTCTTGGTTCCTTGACCAGTTCAAGGCGGCCCCTTTTAGTTGAAATATGGCCATCTTGGACTTGGATGTGGAAGTGTACTCCTGTAAGGTTAAGCACTGGTCATCTCTTCCAACCAAGACTCTGCTTGTATCCATGCTCGACCCCCTGAAAACTCTGGAAGCCTTATCTTCTGAAGCTCCCTTGTGATATCCTGATGAGGAGGTCTTGGTACCGTATTCACTTCTACCACGGGAACTTCCTCCCTTAGTGGATGGGCCTCCACTTCTACCTCCGAGGTAACACTTCCTCTCTGTACTAGTCCCCTGAGTGTTTTGTTTATTGCTTCCAGTGAGCGCAGTATAAGGATGGTCTCTGGCGATGGTGCCAACACATTCGGCTCAGGTAATGTCGTCACCTGACCTCACCCCTGACCTGCTTGCGTTCTTACCATGTTTATCCCTATAACATGGAATATGATAATTAGCATACGGCGACATCAAGACTATGTTACCATTAAACTCACCAGTTAATTAACAAAGGTGAATCGGACGATTGTTCTTACGAGCATTTTTACTCTAAGAGCTATAGGTCTGTGCGTTTCAATTAGGCCATCTTAAGGCCACCCGGTACTAGATATACTACAGTATTTCTATGTAGCTTTAGGTATTGGATTCCACACAATCCTCATTAAGTCGCCATCAACTCTTTAAGAAATTCAATTAGGGTTTATTGCCTCGTTCTCATTAATAATTATTAATGTAATAATTTAATAATAGCATAACCTAAGTTTTAATTCTAGAGTTGTGTTTATCAAAACTTTTGGTCATGGGGTAGAATCAGTGTCCTAGCGATCAGCTCGTCATGTTGATCTCTGTGGTGTCTCATTTTTGAGATTCCGTGTCCGTCTTGCCCCTTCGACTATACGTCGAAGTTTCGGCAAGGAACATTTTAAAGAATACGAAAAGCTAACATTAATTATATAATGTTTAACTATAGTAATGATTAACTATTACTAGTAATAAATCCATATTTTACTAAGTTTAACTTAATTAATGTAATAATCAAATTAAATCAAATACAATAATTAATAGTTAATAAAATTAATTATAAATAAACAAGGATGGCAGGCGCAGGGGGAGTAATTCTAGACTCTTAGGGGAACAAGCAGGAAGACTTCGCTTGGGGCATAGGGAGGAAGACTAACAATGCAACATAATGGATAGGACTTATCAAAGGATTGGAGACAGTCGTCAGCCTGGGAATCAAGAAACTCACAATCCTTGGAGATTCTCTAATCATAATTAGAGAAGCTAGGTGTATTATAGCAAAAAGAAAAGATCCCTCATTCAAAATGCATTTTCTCCTTCAATGCATCAGTACCAAATTTCATGAGCTCAACTTCCTTCACATTCTGCATGGATTGAACGAAAAAGCAGATGAGATGGCGAACTTAGGAGTTGGGCTAGACTATCGATTATTAAATCTTTTTAATGACCTTATAGAAACTACATGGATCCCATAATTCAAGAGCAGGACTGTGGACTATGTCCCTCGTTTTTTCTTCTTATTCAATTTTTCATTATGGATTATAGTGATTTAATTTGAACATTAAATAAGATTTTATGGGAACTCTCCCTTGGATAATTAACGGCCTCACTTAGCCTCGAATTTTGCCTTCGCATGCATGAAGTTATGGCACCTCAGATTACCACCAGCTGGTTGACAGGCGTTCTCTTCAATTCAATAAATCCCTATCCTCGGGCTCATCTCAGAATTCACTTCGCTCTGCTTGGTTTGGATTCATGTCTTATCTCTGGGAATAGGTCAGTTCTTTTGCTATCTTTCCCCTGTTCTGGTAAATAAATGGCGCATCATGGTTATGGGTGTGGAGGAGAGTACTACTGCCATGGAGTTGGGCGTATCCAGGGGAATGAGAACCCCAATCATGGAAGACATTACAAGAAGGATCACGGTTGCATCACTGTGCGTGGTAGGGGAGATCAGCCAGAAGAAGGCTGGGGCGACTCTGCAGAACATGACCCTGGTCATGGCCCTTGTCGAAGGCATGTGGGGGTGGGCAATGTCATTAGGCATGACGAGAAACACACAATTTCGAAATTCGAGGTGGAGTTCCTGGACTACTTACAATATTTGGAGCTGCATTTGCGACTGGTTCGGGGAGAGAATATGGAGTTCAGGAAAGTAATTTCTCAAATGTATAACTTTGCCTTTGCCTCACACAATGAGATTAAGGCTCAGAACAACAGTATGGCTAAAAAAATTGATAATATGGAGGAAAATTTGGGCTTGGCCTATCCTCGCAAGACTAGGAAGCTTAAAGCGACTGGCAACGAGCTAGAGGTCATCAATCGAAAGATGGAAAAGCTAAAGAAATACATGGCCTATGCTGGAAATTACGTCAATCTAAGCACCGAACAGAACTTGGCTGTGGATGCAATGGGAGAAGCCATGGATGCTGGTCCCCGTTAGTTGTATTTTTAATGTCTTCTATGCTCTTTAGATCTATAAATAGGAACTCTGTAGTCTACAGTACAGGCCTTAGTATTTTGATGGAATTCTGGTTGGGCTTATCGTCCAGATTTTGTAAAAGAAAGACTACAAGAAATGTTTTTTTTTTCCTCACAATATTACCAGGTCAGTTTATTAGATGCTACAGTACTCATAGAACAGGTAGAGAGTATGCAAACTATCAGCAGGATCATGAAGAAGTTGGCTTGATTGTTGTTTCTTTCTTAGAGAAGCAATTTGATTAGTCATATTTTGATGTAACTCTTCTTTTTTTATATTATCAATGATATTAATTGTTTCTGTCGAAAAAAAAATTATAAATAAAATAAATTTCAAATTATTAATAATAATTTTATTTTTATTTTTTTATAAAAGAACTATTACTAAACTATTAATTAAAACAACTATTAAATTAATTAAAATAAAATAAATTTTGAATTTCTTAATAATTACACACACACACACACACACATATATATATATATACTATTACTTAATTAATTAAAACTATTAATAGTTAACAAACTATTAAATTAATTAAAAATCAAATCAAATTCAAAATTATTAATAATTAAATATATAAAACAAATAATAATAAAAAATAATCAAACCCTAACGGCCTTAACCTAAGCCACGTAGCCTCATCCGACCATGCAATTAAGATATTAAAAAAAAATCATAAAAGGGTCAAGTCTCCCTGCTGCGGTTCATTTCTTCCTCCATTTTTCTCTGGTTGAGCCTTGCTCTGCACTCAGCCAGGAGCACTACAACTCCACTGTGCACCAGGTCCATGGTTCTTTCACTCTGCCATGCACCAAGTCCATGGTTCTTTCACTATTCTTTGGGTGTTATGTTATGTTATATATATTTTTGTTTCTTTTCCTTTTATTTTCTGCCCACTGCATGTTCGCCGTGTGCTGGCCGAGCTGCCATCGCCGCACCCTGGGGCTGTTGGCTGAATGCTCACCATGTGTTGGAAGAGCTTCCATGGTCGTGCCCTCTGGCTACTGGCCGGCCTCATCAAGATAGCACGAGTTAAAAATAATAGCATGGAAGCTTACTGTAGGAGAGTTATTTTGCTCAATTAAGAGAGATTTAGAGACAGTTTCCGAAGCTTGATTTACTTATCAAAAGGGTTTCTTTTTTTAGTGTAAATTTAATATGCAAATGTTTTTATTTTCGCATGCCTAGGCTGCACTCAGGCCAGCCATGGCCACCGAGCTACATGCCCTCTGGGCTGCACTCAGGCCGCCCATGGCCACCGAGCCGCATGCCCTATGGGCTGCGCTTAGGCAGGCCACCGAGTTGCATGCCCTATGGGCTGCGCTCAGGCTAGCCGCCGAGCTGGGGGCTGTTGGTCGGGCCTTGCCTAGGCTGTAAACCCTACGGCTGCGCCACGTCTAGCCATGGCCGCCATGCTTGGCCCCCAAACAAATTCAACCCAATTTTTTTTTTATTTAAATTTTTTTTTTGTTTTACAAAATATTTCATATGCATTTTTTGTTTGTTTGTTTAGTCATAGCTCGAATAAAAAAAAAATGTTTTAGTTTTTTATTTTTTTAAATATATATTTTTTGAATTATGTCATTTTGATTTTATTTTTCTACTAAGGCCGTAGCAAGTCGTTCATCGCCTCGCCTCAGCACAGGTTGGCCGGTTGCTCCTGGTTGTAGCCATGGTTGGGCCAACTACAATGTATATTTTTTTTGTGTTTTTAACAAAAAACATCTCAGCAAAATGCGAGCAGCACAGTGCACCATTATTTTTTTTTGTGTTTTGAGTTATATTTTTTTTTTGGCTGGAGTCGAGTGGCCTCTCCTCCTTCCTGCAACAGGTTCCCCTCCCTATACCGAGGCCGCAAGCCAAGCTTGCTAGCTGCGCCTTGGCTGGCTCATGGCCGCCATAGGGGTTGCGCCTTGGCTAGCCCATTGCCTCCATAGGGGCTGTGCCCTGGCTAGCCCATGGTCACGCCATTGCTACACCCTGCGAGTCTCAATGTGATTTTTTTTTTTGAAATATTCTTTGTTTTTAAATTTTTTTTTTTTTCAATATATTTCATATGTATTTTCTTTGTTTGTTTTAGCCATAGTTCGAATATTATTTTGTTTTTTCCTTTGTTTTAGTTTTTTTTTTTTAAACAAATTCAAATTTATTTCTATATATATTAAATATATATATATTTTTTGTTTCATGTCTATATTAAATTTACCTTACAATTTTTTTTTATCTAACCTTAAATTTAATAAAAAAATGTATATATATATATATATATATATATATATGCTTTTTATTTAGCCTTTGTGTAACTAGTTTTCTTTTTTTCATATATATATACCCAATATATATATAGTTTTTGTTCTGTTAAATTTTCAAAAAAAAAAAAATCTCTCTTTCTTTTTTTTTTAAATTAAACTTAAATAATAATAATAAAAAATTGGTTTAAATCACCATATAAATTTTCTTTTTGTCTATATGTATATAATAAAAATTGCTTTTACACTATTCTCATCCGTCTTATTTGTGGTAACAAGAATAATCAATTTTTAGTTGTTATGTATAAAAATTTTAACTTTCCTCCTGGTTTTATGCAGGTCCAAGACTTCCACAACCACGCTTGCACAGGAGTCAAACTTTTGAATTTGCTCATCTTATTATGTTTTAATTCAGCCATAGTAAGCCCTCTGGTTCCAGATTTGGAACCATGGCTCTGATACCATATGTAGGACCCTAATCCTAGATAATATCAGTTTATCAATAAACTAATAATTTATCTTTGTTTACATTATGTTTCATATTTATGTTTTGTAGTTTCTGTTGGTTCTACTGGTTGTAAAAACAGTATTTACGGTTTTGAAATAAATATATATTTACTAGTTACTATTCTAACATCAAATGCAAGTTTTCATTCTCATCGGCATATAACTTACCATAATAATCTCTTAAGTTACATGATTTTTCATAAGTGAAATTTACAGAGTTAAAACCCAAAAAAATACCTGTAGATAGCTAGTAGATCCACCCTTGTTGCTGCTCCCTGGTTGTTCCCTTTTGTTGAGTGCCTTGATGTTTCCCTGCAACCAAAAAACCTTCTCCAAAACCTTGAAACTCAACCAGCCCAAAGAGTTTTTCCACCCTGAAACCTGGTGAGGTCTCACCAACCACCCAGCTCCGAAGGTACCCCTTTGGACCCCCGAGCCCAAACCGAGTACAAGCCAACCTGTTATATCCCTTCAGAAAATCTCCAACAAGAAACCCCCTTTCAGCTCTGCTCTGAAAACTCTATATCTGCTCTCCAAACTTCTCACAAAATATCTAAGTTAAAAGATGATCTCTTCTTCCTCCCTTCTTCCCCTTATCCCCCCCATGCTTTTCTGACTCTTCTCCCTGCAATTAATACCCTTATCTCCAAAATTAATGTTTTCCCTCAATGTCCTTCCTCGAGCCCATACCCCATCAATTCATAATTAATAATTTTATTTTAATGTATGGGCCCCCATCAATTTATAATTAATAATTTTATTTTAACGTATGGGATGGGGTCACCCACCAACCACAAGTTTCATATTAAATACGAACTTATCCTCATTAATACCATTCTTCGTTCGTTGACTAATACAACACCCAAATTCATATTTTAATTAATAATGTTTATTTATAAATTTCAAGCATATTTTAACATATTAATTTAATACCACATCCTAATTAATCATAATTAACCCTAATTAATTATAATTAATCATAATCACCATTAATGGAGATATTATAATTCATCATTTAATTAACATTTATTAGTCAAGTTGATAGTAACGTGGCTAACAACAACCAATCCTCATTAATACCTATTTATTGATGTAATGACCATTAATTGAATACCTTAACATAAATATTAAGTTAATTATTAATTAAGCACAAGCATGTACATAGTGATCATTTAGAATCACAACACATCCACACAATATTTCAATATATACCTCATATATTCAATTAAGCATTACTAACCAAATTGCATTAATTATTACCTAATTTAACCGTAACTTGTTTATTAATCAGCAATAATTAATCATTAATGTACAATAATTAACATTATTCAACATTAATAAGTTTAATTGACAGTAATTAACATTAATCTACATTGTTAGCATTAATAAACAATAATTCATTATTAAACAACACTAATTAATCATTATTATTCAGCAGTATTTCACAAAATCATAAATATGTAGGCGAGTTATGTAAGCGCAGCTACTGCTTACATACCTCGCGTAAGTACACTAATAGTAATAAATCACACACATCAATCATAATCAAGAAACTTATTGTTTACTGACACATGTTTTAACATAGTTTGCAAAGTGTCGCCTTTTACCTAACTGCATTTTATTAAGTTACGACAATTCATACATTACTAAGTTACGAGACATAAACAATCAAGCTCTTTTTCCCGCACACATAGTTAGATCTTGTTTCCATCCCGACTTCGAGATACACCTATCTTCCCACATCATCACTAACTTCCACATCCTATCCTTTCCTCTGCTGGACTACCCTGAATTGTCAAGCCATGACTGACTCCAGCTAGAAACCGTAAGAGGAAGTGTCAACTACATCGACCAAGCTTCCCCAGCAGGAAACCACAGTCATCATCACACACCTTGGGGAGCGCGCTATAGCACAACCCTCTCATGACTCTGGGTTTCGGGGATAAACGGTGGATAAATCCTCCACCCCCCGAATGGAACAAGGGACTATGTCTACCCGACATAATAACAACGTTGCACTTGTACTCAGTTTATCATCATATAACCAATCTAGGTGGTTGAGTTTCCTAGAACCCTACCCCACCCATGTCATAATATACATCATAATAATAACCATGCAAAAGTAAATAATGCATCACTCGCATACCGTTTATCTTTCGAATTCCATGTCCCCGAGGCTCTCCCACCTCGTAGGACCCAGCTATCACTTAGCCGTTTTAACCTGTAAGTCAGTCCTCGACATACAATATAGAATATCGTGCATAAATCCTCAACATGTACACATACATTTCATCATAACATAACAACAATAAACTCATTTATTCGCCATGGACCTAGCATAACATTCGTTTATTCAACATATCACTGTAACGGTATCCACCTACCCATCATTCAGTAACTTTCATATATAATCAACACATGATACATATCTAAACATGACTACTGATCATAATACTAACATCACACATACACACATATATATATCGGCAAAATAATAGAACCATATGTCCATAGTGTCGTCAAACCGACGAAGTCTCACAATCAAACAATTACAACATATAATAGTAGTTCAGGTAGTAATGTCAAAACAGGGTGTTAAAGAACCTTATCGGGAGATGGTTCCAATGCAAACTAAGCCTATACTTGAGGTGAATTCGAATCCTTCCAAGTGAATCGAATTCATTCTATTGTAACACTTCTTGATTTCCAGCTTACAGTTGATTAATGTATCAACAACATTTTTTCATATGTGTTTTAGTTTTACGAGTGAATTGATCATTGTTGTCTGCTAATTCTTCTTAGTGATAACAGTGTGAAATTGTGAGGTCTATTCAAGCTCAGTGGTCTATCCCTGTGGAATTTCACAATTTTCTCATCCAAGCATCTTAGTCTTGACCTCCTTATGTATTTTTTCTACAATATTTCTTTCCACCACTACTTTCCTTCAAAAATAATTCTCCAAAGAATTTTTGCCCCCAAATCAATATTCATTATTCTGGGTTCCCTTATTCCTACTCCACCATTTTCAACCAGACATCTAATAGTCTCCCATGAAAAACAAAATGAAATTTCTTCGTGGTTTATTTCCCTCCTTGCCAAAGAAACTTTTAGATTTCTTTGCTTCTGTTATTCATTACACTCATAGGAGTTGAAAAACATAGTAGACAAAAATAGGAAGCGAAGAGAGAACTCATTTGATAAGAGTAATTTTGCCCGCCATGTTAAGCCATATTATACCCCAAGACTGGACTTTCTCTTTGATATTTTGAATGATGTTTTTCCATTATGTTGACTTGATTCCTTTGAGAGTGATCAGAAATCCAAGAAACTTAAAATATGTCCAATCTAATTGCACCTTGAACCCAATAATTCTTGAAATATCACTGAGCATCAAAGGGGATCAAATTCAACCATATATACTATTTTCTTTTATGTTATCTAGGCCCCCTGAGGGATTTAGAAAAATATCCAGCGAGCTCTTAAATTTACACACGGTCTATTCTAAGGCACTTCTAAGAAGAATGGTGTCATATACAAATTGTGCATGATTGATTACCCGAGTGGCTCCTCTTGCTATGGTTATTCTTGGAATAATGCCTTCTTCTCTTTGAGTATCAAGATGTTTGCTTAACGATTCTTCTACTATAATGTACAGAAAGGGAGATATAGGTCAACCTTATCTTAAACCTCTAGAAACATTGAAGAAGGGAGGTTTCCTGCCATTGACAAGGGGGTTAATCCATGGTTTCCGGATACAAGATTTGACCCATTTGATGAAAACGAGAGAAAACCCAAATTTTTCCATAACCAAAAAAAGGAAATGATGCATTACTCTATCAAAGGAATTGTCTAGATCCAGCTTTATAGCCATTCCTGACTCCTTACTATTTAGGCTCGAAAGAATAGCTTCCTGGACTATGAGAATGTTGTCAAAAATTTGCTTGCCTTAGATAAACCCTCCTTGATTGGATGGAATTAAATTTGGGAGGATTTATTCCATTCTACGAGCAAAATTTTTGGTTAAAATATTGTAAGATGAGTTTCACAATGTGACATGGGTTTTAAATTATCTATAGAATTCAATCGAGTGTCCCTAGGAATCAAGGCTATAAAGGAAGAGTTTGTGGCTCCTCCTATTATGTCTCTACCTTTCATCTAGTTTAACATTCTGCATAGGTCTTTCTTTATAATGTTGCAACAACTCCTGTAGAAACTAATTGGGAACCCATCTAGATCGGGTTCCTTGTCTGGACAAAGATACCAAATTGCTTCTTGGAATTTAGATTCAAGAATTGGCTTGCATAAAATATCATTTTCCTTTTAGGAAACCATCCTTGGGATGGATTCACACATAGAGTTAATTGCGATTCGATCAACTTCCTCTCCTTCTGTATACAAGCCCTTGAAGAAATGAAATGCTTCATTTTTTATCTCATTATGATGAGATAATGTATTCCCATTCTCATCAACTAGTTCCATAATTGTATTTTGCTTAATGCTTTCTCTACATTGATTATGAAAGAAATTAGTAATTATGTCCCCCTCCTTTAGCCACAAGATTCTAGATCTTAATATCCACTCCTCTTCTTCCTTACGGGATAGGGACTGAATATTACAATCCATTTCTTGCTCCCAATTTTGAAAAAGAAATTATATTACTGAGCATCTTTCTATTTCTTTTTTGAACTTATCCAAAGTCTCTTGAGGAAGTCTTCTCTCATGACCTGTGTCCTTTCAGTTTTTTTAATCCTAGCGCTTAAGAGCCTCCTTTACTCATCTCATCTTGGACTCCTAAATCAAACTTGGAGAGCCTTCAACATAGGTGTCCCAAGCTTGACATATAATATCCATAACTTCTCCTGCTTTTAACCAAACCGCATTAAATCTAACAGGAATAGGGCCTTTATTCTCTAGACAAGACAAGAATATGGAGATTGGATTATGATCAGAAATATTGAAGGAATAATTTAAAGGACAAGATTAAAGAATTCAACATAAAGGAGTTACTTACCAAGAATTGATCCAATCTTGCAGCAATATGGCTTGGCCCGATTTTTCTATTGCTCCAAGTATGTCTTCCTTGTTTGGGTTTGAGGTCTGTCAAGTTCCAATCACTTTGCATATCTTCCATATTTTCCCCAAATGGGTCTCTAACTTTGGATAATCCTCTTTTTTCACAAGGGGAAACAATAGTATTGAAATCCCTAGCAATAATGTATTAATTTCCCTCAATTTCAATATCCCCCAAAGATGAGAGAGACTACCAAAAATATATTTTTTGGTTGTATTTCAATGGGGCCATACAAATTACAAGCCCTTGAGGTTCCATTGTTTTCCATCACCTCCAATTAAACTAGCAACCAATTTTGATTTTTGAGGGACGTGATTAACTTAAATTTACTTTTATTCCCCAAGGTTACTAAACCTCTTGAGGCTCCTTGCGCACTCACTACTAGCCCTTCTCATTTTTTCCATATTTCTCCCTTTTGCTTGATACTGGATTCCTCATCCATATTCGTCTCCTGGATTAGAAATATGGAGTCATTTTTCGTGTCTATACATAATCTTTATTGCTTCCAAATTTTGCTTCCCTCCTAATTCTCTACAATTCCAGGAGACTACTTTCATTATTTCTTGATATTTGGTGGGACTTATTTGTCCTTCTTGTCATCCCTTTCTACTTGTAGTTGCTTCCTTGATGCTAAAATTTTAATATGTTGGTCTAGAATAGTTTTCTTACCCTCCACCTTGTTCCTGGTTGTTTTCATTTCTCTAAGATCCTTATTTGTATTTATTCCCTTTTTGGAGGGGGGATCTAGTTCCTCTTCCTTGCTTTCTAATGTCTCTTCTTGGTTGTATTTTTATCTAGATCTAGTTATTGATCCTCCAAAATTTAAACACTTGCCTCTAATATGATTTCCACATAGGGTTGTGAAGGGAGAGTAGGAATGTAGTTTTCTTCTTGTCTTATTTCAATCAGAGCTGACATAGGTTCCTTTTCCCTACTTTTCTGAATTATTTGATGGGATTTCTCTTCTTCTTCTAATTCTTTTTTTAGGATGAATCAAATCTGAAATTTGTTTGCTTTCACTGACTCTTCCTGTGTATTCTGATGTGGAATGACTCATGTTTTCTTCCCTTTCTTTGTAACTTGATTCCATTATTCTTCTTGTTCACCCTCTATATCATGCAGATTTTTTTGGGACAATGCTTTGGGAAGTGTCCATACTCATGGCATACTTTGCATTTGAATAGAATTTGTTCATAGTCGACCATATGTAAATGATTCCATCCTTCCGTTGATAGATGTATTTCTTATGGAATCCCTTTTTCCAAATCCACCTCCACACAAATTCTCTCACGGGAAAATAGGGGAGGTTTGGTTTTGATTTATTGATGTATATTCCCAAAGAGTTCCCAATGGATCTCAAGTCTTCATCACTCCAACAATGAAGAGGGAGATGAGGGAGTTTGACACAAACCAAAATTACTAAGGGAATATCCTTTTCAAGGTCAAAAGAGACATCCCATTGATTCAGATACATTCCCCTTGGCCCCATAAAGTATGGGCCATTGCGGAATATTAAATCTCTATCCTCATTCTTTTCAAATAGAAAGACAAAGAACCCTCTTCCACAAAAGTTCTATTGAATGTTCTCTTGAATCAATGGCATCCACTTTTTGTTTAAACATACTTCAATGGATCTTGAAGAGGGCCATAATCCAGCGAAGTGGCCAACCAATCCCTGATTTCTCGCACTATTTCTTGTGCTTCAATTTTGAAGAGTTTAATTTTACTTGAATACATTGGTAAAGACAACATACTTGACATTGCCAATTTGACCAAGTTTAACTATGTAGTTTTTTCAAGAAATGTATTTACTCCATATCTTTCTCAAAACATTCTCCCTAGCAATATACACTACAAGAAAAACTAGAATTTGTGCCATATTTAGCACGGATTTTAGTGTAATTTTTTTCCAACTGTGGTGAACTATCTAGCACTAAACCTGGCGTTGTTGTACAATTTCATAAAGTCTTTTGCTTCCTTTTTTGCATCTTTTTTTACATCCTTTTTTCATCCAATTTTCTGCCCAATTTTTAGCATCCTTTTTTGCATCTTTTTTGCGTCCTTCTTTTTGCCCAATTTTGCATCTAGTATTTCATCATTTTTGTGTCATTTGTTACCTCCTTGTTTGCACCCCATTTTGCATCCAATGTTGCATCTGTTTTTGCACCTAGATTTACATCAAGTTTTCCGCCCAATTTTGCACCATGTTTTGCATCCAATTATGTGTCCACTTTTGTGGCCAGTGTTGCATCTATATTTGTATCCATTTTGGGCTCAATATTACATCTAATATTCTGCCTAATCTTGTGTCTAGTTTTATGTATAGTGTTTCATCCCATCTTGCAACCAATTTTGCGTCAACATTTACGACTTTTTTTGCATCTAGGTGTGTGCCCATTGTTGCATCCTGATTTACGTCTTTTTTTCATCTAGGTTTCCACCTAGTGCTGCACCTAGTGTTGCGCCTAGTTTTGTGTCCAATTTTGTGTCTAATGTTTCATCCAATTTTATGTCTAGTTTTGCGTCTCATCTTGCATCCAATTTTGCATCTCATTTTATGTCTTATTTTGCATCCAAGTTTGTGCCCAGTGTTGCATCCAGTTTTGCACCCAATGTTGCACCTCATTTTACACTCAATTTTGTCTAGTTTTGTGTTGGGTTGTGCGCCCAATTCAACGCTCAATTTTATGTCTAGTTAAGAATCCATTTTCATGCCCAAATTTATGTCTAGTGTACAACCCGGTTTTGCATCCACTTTTGTGTTTGATGTGATGCCCAATTTTGCATCATGTTTTGCATCTAGTGTTGTGTCTAATCTTGCATCCACTTTTGTGTCCCATTTGTCATCCAAATTGACATCCATTTTTTTTTTTTTGCGTCCACTATTAATTAAGAGTATTAATCTCAATTATTAATAGTGAATATATCAATTTTTATTGCTTTAGCATTCATTTTATTGATTTCAATTAAATATTGAAATATATCAAAGTTTTCAAATATCATAAAGAATTCAAATTTATAGCATAACATCTATGAAGAAGTTTAAGGGAAATTCACAACATCCATCCAAAAGTACTAATATCACCATACATAGTAATTCTTCATCAAAAGAACATTGAAAATTTCCAATATATATAAAGTAACAAGACAAAACTGATAATATCATCATCTTTAATCAAATCAATTAAAATTCAAATGTATGATCAACACATCAAAACCTTTCATGGATATCATTATAGTAAAATAAAAAGAAGCCAAATATATACATTTTTTAAATACCAATCTACCAAGAAATAACTTGTATGTTCTTTATATATAAATATAAAAGTCAAAATGACAAAGATATCATAGTTATATATCAAAAAAGATACATGTAAATATAATCCATAATGTAACATGCTCATGCATAGCATCAGTAGCTAGATAGCACAACCAACATCATCATAAGATCATGGTCATTATCCTCGTCATGATCATCAAACTCACCATCTTGATCAACATCATCACCATCATCATCTTCATCATCTTCATCATCATCATCATCATCATCTTCTCCTATATATGAAGCATGCTCAACATAGTTCAGATCATCATGTATGGGGTCATCAATTGTTGTGATTTGAAAAAAAATCAACATTAGATGTTAGTATTAATTTCATACCACAGTGCATATTTTTATTATAGTTCTAGTATTAACTCATACCAAAGTAAAACAAAGTATAATACAATAGATTTGTCCTAGCTTTCAAATATGGCTTTCCATTTCAACCATCAAGCTTTCCTCAGCGCATTAAATCATTGTAAGAAATGAATATTTGATACAAGAATATGAGGTAATTGAATTTTAATATATTTGATTTTGTCAAAAAAAATGAAATCCAACAAGATAACTTAATATGCTCTTTTTTTTATGAAATTACGAATTGGTTCTTATTACACAAATTATTAAATGGTTTTTTATATATTGTATATGAAATATATTTTTTTATATTATGTCATTTTATATATTAAATGTTATAGTTTATAAGTTGTAAATATTAGATACATAGATTATTATATATCTATATCTATATCTATATCTATATATATATATATATATATTATGTTTTTTATATATTATCTATTTTTATTTATTAAATGTTATAAAGTATTATATATAAATATATTAAATGTTATTTATTATGTATAAAATATAAAAATATGTTTGTTAGATTAATATATTATAAAATATTTATATTTAAAAAAAATGTATATAGATGAATCTAATGGCGAAATCTATTCGAACCTAGTTGTAAAATTCGAACTCGAATTGAATTTAATGATTCTTGAACCCGAACCTTGTGACACCACTTCCAACAAAAGCAAAGACAAAGTGTGAAAGAGTACACCACTAAATTCATAAAATAGCTATTATGTTGGGTATATCTCCCAAGAATCTGAATGTACTCCTCAAGTATATAGGTGGCTCACATAGTAATTTTCGGAGGCAAGTGATGCTCTTAAAACATAGGACAATTAATGAGGCATGTGTGTGTTGAGCTATGAATTTCTTAGGCTGATCTGGGTTCTATATTCCATTCACTCAAAGACCCAACAAACCCCTTTTCACCGGCCCTTTCGGAAATAACCTGCGAATAGGCTAAGGACTCACCCAAGGCGAAGTTATGGGGGATTACAGAAGCAGGTTTCTGTAACTGTGGTGATGCGCGGATATGGAATTGGCTTCTAGAGAAGTTACTCTTACTTCGCATATGCTTCAATTATAACAACGCTAATAGGTGACTGCGCACTTTGTAGCCCAAACAGTACAAGCTACATTGAATCACTGTTATTCCTTAGCCCTTAACTATGTAACTGAACATGAAATACTCATAGACCCAATCACACAACACATATATTTACGTGGTTCACCCCCAGATGGGAGCTACATCCATAGGAACTGTTCTTTATAATAGAAGGAAGGGTTTAACAGTTTCGGTTTGCGCACACAACTGTAGAATCCTCTCTTACAATGGATCTCTGCGCACATAGCTGCAGAGTCTTTCTCTCTTAGATCTCTCTCAACCTAGATCTAACTTGGGGCTCTTAAAATCCCTAACAAAATCCAACCCTTCCCTATACAAAATTGCCATTTTTATAGATTGTGTCCGAAGGTCACATCTTTACAATAACTATGGGCCAAAACCCCATAGTACCCTTAAACCCAAAATGGCACGGTTCTCCTATTGACCATACTTTGTCTTTACTTCACTAGAGCTCTGATGCCCTTTCGCGCTGCTTCTCTGGTTCTGACGCTTCTTCTGACAGTCGCAGTTCTGACCGCGAGGCTCTGATGCTGACATGGTGCGTCCTTTACACCATTCCACCTCTTTAATCTTTGCTCATGTAGCTGACAGTCCTTTGCTTCATACATAAATGCTCCAACTACCTTGACCATCCTTAGTACTTCGTCTTTACTAAGGGGATAGGTCATTTTCTGCTGACTTCGCATCGCTCCATGCCCTGCTCCCAGGAATTGTGGAGTTGCTTCTCCCAAAATTGGCCAATGTTATGCCTCACCTAACTTGTACTTCTTCCATCAAAAGTACTGCATTTGGGCCTCAACAAACAGGCCCCTAACACTTACATGTGGCTCGCCCTCGAGCCACTTTCACTTGGCTTCTTCGACTGTGCATCCCCTGGGGTACTCAACTTCGCAGTGAAGTGCTAAAGAGTTGCGCTCAACTTTGCAACTGCTTCCTTAGTCTCTTGCTCAAACTCCTTAATTGTTTCAAGCATCTCCTCGGAGATGGCTTCCTGAAGTTGTTCCTTTACTGTATTCTCTGTAGTGCGGAGTTCTTGTAGCTTCTCCTCAATCTCCTTCGAAATAGTGAGCACTTCTTCCTGCATGGGCCCTAACTTCGTCGAAGTGTCAACCTCCTTCATCCTCAATGCTTTCATCTATTTCTGCAACTCCTTTGTCTCTGTAAACTTCTGGATTCTTTTCCTTGGTGGAAAATCCTTCATAGCCATGTTCACAGAGTCAAGCTCCTTTTTCCGCTATTGTAATTCATCCTATATCTTTTGTAGCTCAGGGTCTTCCTATAGCATGGCCCATACTTTGGTGATTTCTTCAAGTAGGTCTTGACATCTCGTCACTTCATAGAGATGTTTTCTGTTGACGCCTTAAACTCTTCGGTTCTTGCTTCCTTCACATCCTGCGGAGTGCTAGGTTGCTGTTGAGATTCTAAGTTAGCAATCTTTTCTTTGTAGGCGATCTCCATGTCCACCATTTCCGCCTTAAGACTATCCACAGTAGCACCAATCTCAAGTATGGTTTCTTCTACTTCTGGTTCTTCTTCACATTCAGGTATCTTCGTACAGACTGCTGCAACTGTTTCTTTTAGCTTCCGCTGCTTCTCTTGAACACTGATGAGCTCTCTAGTTGTCTACGTGGATTCGTCCTTCAGTTCTTTATGGCTTTCCTGTAGTGCTTTGGGTTGAGTATTTTTTTTTTTTTTTTTTTGTACTAACAACTCGTAAGACTTAAACAATTTGCACTTGTCTCAATACAATTTGTTTTCTAGGGTATAAATAGAACTTCACCAATTGTCACTTTGAATGTATTACACATATACGACTTAAATTACTCTTCCAAAACTTGAAATGTATTTAAATTCATGATCACGATCCTTCACAATATGACCATAATGCAACTCACCTATAAATCGAAATTAAGAACAATCGATTTCATAACAACCACAAAACACACCTTTATGTTTATAACTATATTTCATCTATCTAGCTACGAACAACATTTTGTCATGTTCTTCTTATCCATTTACTAACTGTGAACGACACATTTTTATATGGAGTCGATCCCTTGGCTAGTTATAATTACCGCCTTGGGATAAACTTGCATTCATTTTCTCCATTGCTTAGAATCACACTTATCTATACATATTCTCTATGTGACTTCACTACAGCTAATACATTTGAATAATAAATAATTGCATCTCATTTCTAAACTAGCATAATATATTCTACATCATCCTTTGACCATAACCAATACATTGGGAGATAAAATATAGACACATTTCAATTCTATATTAAGAACATGTCATAAAGGAATATGAAATAAGAACATACCATACATTATCATCCATTTCATGTCATTGCATAAATGAGAAATATCGCAATATCATTCAACTAGTTTTTATAATTATAATAATGTATTATAAAATGTTATAATACATTTAACTTTTCAACCATACTGTAAAGAGATATGAAAAAATATCTTTCAAGTAGTTTTTATAATTATAATAATGTATTATAAAATGTAATTATAATATATTTAACTTTTCAACCATACCATAGAAATATATGAAATAAGAACATCTTTTAACTAGTTTTTATAATTATAATAATGTATTATAAAATATAATAATACATTTAACTTTTCAACCATACCATAGAGATATATGAAATAAGAACATCTTTCAACTAGTTTTTATAATTATAATAATGTATTATAAAATTTAATAATACATTTAACTTTTCAACCATACCATAAAGAGATATGGAATAAGAACATGTATGAATTCCACTCAACGTATGAAGATGTGGATAATACTAACTCTTAACTCATTATAATAATTATAATCACAACTCATCTTAAATATATATAATAATTCCATATGCAGCTCGGTGTTATAATTATGTCATACTTCTTGACGTGTTAAAATATGTTATAATTCCATATGCCACTCGGTGTTATAATTATGTCATACTTATTGACGTGTTAGCCATAAGATCAATACTATGGTTTCTCGGATGTTCAACTTATCACTTGATTTAAAAGAGTAATTTTATTGAATGCCACAATCTCAGTAATTTAAGAGATGTGATGGATTTCTTCATATTTGCGGCAGTCTATGCCATGCTTAAATTGGCTGCCACTCATACTTCCTCAACAGAGCTTTTTGACCAGATGTCAAGTAATATTCAAGGAGGGCTATCGGATGGAATGTATCAATTAAGGAGAAGTCATCCTGGAAACGACAGATGGTATCGGCGATCGAAAAACTGGGTCTGACTGCGATTTTAGGATGAAAGTAAATTTATTACTGCACGTCCAGATCGAATAGTATACAGAGATAAAACTAGTAAGGCTCCGATCTGTTAAGTAACAGGTTAGAAGATAAGGAATCCACTATTGCTGTCCATGGTTTCAGAATGATGTTCCTATTAACCATTTAAGGAATGAACGTTTATATGTATATAGATAATAGCTTAAAGCTATTTCCTTATAAAACTATAATTCGAGCAATTCTAAGGAGTTCTTTTTTTTTATATATAAAAACAAATTTTCACATAACTAAACAGTTAGACTATGAGTTTAGCAACGACTCGAATGAGATAAACGTTATCACCATGATTTTTGGGAAAGCCAAAAGAATGTCTACAAGAGACTCGTAGATGTTATCTATCTTTAAATTACATGTCTCCCACTCAGTCAAGCTAACAATAGAGTGGTATAATAGTGATAAAACTTGAATATCCACTAAGACGTTAACAACAAGAAAAGGAGATAGCAACCGAAAATGCAGTGCACGCTATCTGGAGTCATCAAGATTTCACAGGTTTATAATTATTGTGAATATCCACACCTTTTAATTCGGCAGAGTTCATTATAATAATGGAATTCACTGTTAAGGGAATCACCTAGGTGTAATAAAATTGCTATCGATCTGGAAATGTGATCACAACAACAGATTTGGGAATTCACTGTCAATTAAATAGCTTAATGAATTGAAACATGGGAATTTTTTACACAACCTCCAAAATGAATCGTTGTCAGCCGAGATCACTAGATGGAATCGCTAATGGTTTGAATGCTGGGGAATTTAGGCACAACTAACAGATTTGAATTCTTGTTAATGAAATCGCCCAGGTGTAATAAAGTTGCTATTGATCTGGAGATGTAATCACAACAACAGATTTGGGAATTCTCTGTCAATTAAATAGCTTAATGAATTGAAGCATGGGGATTTTAGACACAACTAACAGATCAAAATCATTCTCAATGCAATCGTTTGGATCTGGGATGTGATCACGATCGCTGTCAATAAACGCTGTAGATTGAAATATTGGGGATAAATTTCGACGGAGAAGAATTTAAAATAATTGAGGTCGATTTCTCATTAGATGGGGAATCGAATCCCACTAAGTAATAGATCTGGAAACGATGCATCAATGAACCAAACATCAAATCCTGAAATCGATTGTTATACACATACATAGAATAAGCTTTGAAAACCATGTGATCCATCATTGATCGATGGTGCAGAGTCTCATCACTACAATGGCAAGTTAAAATCCAAGAAATATTTCAACAGAGATACAGAGTCGAATCATAGCTTAAGAAATCGATCTACGAAAAGAAGAAATGAGCGCTATAATTAAAATACAGGTCAATCATTATGGACCTCAGAAAGGATTATTTACCAATCAAACTGAGCGTTAAATAGATTCTTCGGGTAGAGGGCCGATCAGCCATTTAGATCGATCTCTGTAACAGAAATACAGAGTCGATCCATCTTCAATAAAACTGATCATATCAAATTGTAATTACAATAACAATATATAAAAACAAAGCAACATTACTTCATCACCATATTATTCAAATCCAGAAATTTTGATTCATTTCAAAAATGCTAAGAGCAAAGAGTTTCAATTTCTAAAAACAATTATTAATATATAAGCATATCAAAACACAAGGAATACCTCTCCGGTGGTCGCTTGGAGAAGTCTAAAGATGGTGCTGAAGATGATCCTTGCCGTACTACTACTGAAGACCTCAACCGTTCACCACGGGACACCTCGGTAAACCACCCAACCACTCTGGAAGTACTCTTCTTCCTTCCAGACCCCCGAGCTAATCGGGCCATAGAGTTCACACAAGTATTTCATAAATTTAACTTGGGCTTCCCTTCCCACCAGGATTTCTTAGCCAAACCCTTAGATAGCAGCAAGTCTTTGAGGCATTCGAAAATTACGACAAGCATTCAAATTATGGGCCCTTTACCCATTCCCCAAGCCTTCCTTATAAAGGAAAATCTCATGCGACACATGTCGCTTCATGCATAGTTAAATATTTTTAATTAATTATTTAATTAAAACACTCACCCATCCAAGTGTCAGTTTCTCTGGGAAGTGCACCAACACCCCTAAGTTTGCTCCAGTTTGTCGCCCAGATATTTTAATTAACTCCTAGCTTTTAGTTGACTAGGTGTCTAATCTTAGGATTCTATTTTGCTCCTAAATAATGATTTCTATTATTTTAAATGCTCAACAAAAATAACTATTCATGTGCAAATGCCTAAATTATTTTTATGCATTTGCTAAGTAATGATCTAGAGTTATTCTCATAAGTTTTTATGCAGTTAAATTAAACAATCAAACTCACTAGGATCACGGTGCCGCGCCGTGGAGCTCCTAGTTCCTTAGTTTTAATTCCCTGACATGGCACCACTCCGTCGAGTCCAGTCATCCATGGTTTCCATTCCTTGGCATGGTACCGCATCGTTGGGTCCTTGCGTCCATTCTTTCCGTTCTCGACAGGGTACCGCATCATCGGGCCCTTCTGCCACCATCTTTCCGTTTTGACTTGCGGGAACTCTTGTAGGGATTTTAGGAATCGTTACCATCCATCCTCAATCTACATGCTATCTAGGGACTAATGGCGCTGAGGAGTGAGTCCGTTCTCACTGCGCGCCCCTCAACTCGTACGTGACCAGCTCCGTCGTGTCCCACCTCGTACGCCTTCACACATTCCTCTTGAGGAAGCGGATCAGTGCTTATCTGCTCATGCGTGGTATTCTTGTCGAAAGTCGACATCGTCATCGCTCCCCCTATGTGTGATTTACCCGTACTCTACGACCCTTCATGTTCCTTTGTGTGTCCGTTGGTGAACCGTCTCACTTGTTTCTACACACACTTCTCACAACAATTTATTAGTAGCACTGTCCTCAATAATCATCATCTGATTTCTAAATCTAGTATTGTTAAACATTTATGATTTATTCAAACTTCTAATCAAATATACATTTCGTCGACAAATACATAATCACCGTACAGCTAGTCGTTAAGCATTATCCATCAACATAATTTTCCATAGTCATAGCTAATCGTTTAACATATGCAATTATTCATTTACATTAGCAGTTCAGATACACATACTCAAAAATAAGGCCAAAAGGTTATTAATTAATGTTTCAATCGGCCGGGTCACTCAGCAGGTTCCCTCAATGTCTACAAAAGTCTAGGGGCACTACATTTCCTCCATCTGCAGATGCTGGTTATAAGAGACAATGTCTCTATCCCTGATTTCTTGCACCACCTACAAATGCAGATTATGTAATTCTTCGAGGGGTAACATCCTGACATTAATATCCACGTGTGCGAGCTTCTTCGTACCTTCAAAAATTTCATCACTCGGGAATATGATATTGATGGGTTCCATTCGGACTAACCAGGGTTTCATTTTCAAGGCAGGTGGTCTTCTCTTCCGCTGGATTGACTCGCCTGATTTACCTTCAAAACCATTTGTTGAGCTATGAATTTATTAAGATGACCCGGGTTCTATATTCCACTCTTGAAGACCCAACAAACCTCTTTTCACTGGCCCTTTCGGAAACAACCTACGAACAGGTTGAGGTCTCACCCGAGGCGAAGTTATGGGGGATTACAGAAGCAGATTTCTGTAACCGTGATGATGTGCGGATATGGAACTGGCTTCTAGCAAAGTTACTCTTACTTCGCATATGCTTCAATTATAACAACGCTAATAGGTGACTGCGCACTTCTTAGCCCCAACAGTATAGGCTCCGCTGAATCACTATTATTCCTTAGCCCTTAACTATGTAACTGAACATGAAATACTCATAGACCCAATCACACAACACAGATATTTACGTGGTTCACCCCCAGATGGGAGCTACGTCCACAAGAATTGTTCTTTATATTAGAAGGAAGGGTTTAACAGTTCCAGTCTACACACACAGCTGGAGACTCCTCTCTTAAAATGGATCTCTGCGTACACAGTTGTAGAGTCTTTCTCTCTTAGATCTCTCTCAACCTAGATCTAACTTAAGGCTCTTAAAATACCTAACAAAATCTAACCCTTCCCTATACAAAGTTTCCCTTTTTATAGATTGTACCTGAAGGTCACATCTTTACAATAATTATGGGCCAAAACCCCATAGTACCCTTAAACCCAAAATGGAACGGTTCTCTTATTGACCATGCTTTGTCTTTACTTTGTTGGAGCTTTGATGTCCTTTTGCGTCGCTTCATTGGCTCTAACGCTTCTTCTGACAGTCGTAGTTCTGACCGCGCGGCTTTGACGCTGGACATGGTGCGTCCTTTACACCATTCCACCTCTTTACTCTTCGCTCCTGAAGTTGACAGTCCGTCGCTTCATACATAACTGCTCCAACTACCTTGATCATCCTTACTACTTCGTCTTTACTAAGGGGATAGGTCCTTTTCTGCTGACTTCGCATCAACCCATGCCTTGCTCCCGAGAATTGCGGAGTTGCTTCTCCCAAAATTGGCCAATGTTAGGCCTCGCCTGAATTGTACTTCTTCCATCAAAACTGTTGCATTTGGGCCTTGCCCAACAGTGTGCAAGCCTAGTATCTGCAGAATACATGAACAAGTCCCCAAATCTCCTCTAGGTTGGTCACTCTTCTCCTAGGGGACTCTTATGATGTTGAAAGATGTGTAACAGTCGGTTTCCATTTTTCAACCTTTAATGTAGGGTGCCCTCTTGAATAGGCTATCCTTCCAAGACGAATGATAAAGTACGCTAGCAAGTCCCAAACACATGTTTTTTGGCATATAAAGAAGCACTAAGATGTCTCCTCAAAGGTGGATGGTGCCTCCAAGCATTTGAGCGAATTTGAGGTCTAAAATGGGCCTCCTAAGGAATATAACAAAATAATAGTTATAAATTTTGAAGGAAAAGATTATCTAATGTAAGGCTAACAACCCCAAATTTTCTATAATGTAAGGCTAACAACCCCCTTAAATACATTATCTAACACAAATATGTGTAAGAACCACCACTTCCAATTATGCACATTCGAGACTTCTTCGCAAGGAATGCCCTTCTTCCTTGGAATAAGTGATCCTCAAATACTATTAACCAACTTCTTTAAGGGTGACATGCCTCCCTTTGATGGATCTTTTGAGCACGACATTCCATATAATATGCCACAAAAAATTGTCGCTTTCCATGGAGAGCATTTCTACAAGGGGTTTACTTCGATTGTGGTAGTTAGATCTAGGCTCCAGTTGTTGCATTCTAAGCAGGGCTAATGCTTAAATCAGCAACCTTAACCTTCCCATACCTATGAAGGCTCAAACCAAACATTGACTCCTAATGTCTCTCCATAGCAATAATAAAACTTTGGCTTTTGGATGACTTTATTGTCCAAACTATCATAATGTTCTTCAAACATGACTTCAGCAAAACCAATACCTAATTTACACACTTTCATATCCTTCTTTGTCTCCATCATAACATGCAAGAAGAAACACAACATAAACTCCAAAATGCTTTCCAAAACCATGAAATGCTCCTATTGGTACAAGATATAAAGAAAGCTACTATTCACATCTTCTTGAAAAAACTTTTGCATTTCTTCTATATCATTCAATTCTATTGCAATTGCAAATTGGAACTTCCCTACTTCTTGAAAAGAATCATACAAGAATTATCTTCGCACTTTTAGTTGCTCTTGTAGAAGTTGTTGATCATTAAGATATAACATATCAAAACCAAAAAATAAAACTTGCATTTTGATGTCACCAACTATAACACCACTAAGAAACATTACCTTGCAACAAGTCAATTGTGGAAGGAAGCAACTTCGTCATGCAGTTTGTGGTGACATTCCTTCAAAATAACATTTTTTCTCACAAATCTCTTGCAGTTTTCCAAGAACCAATTCTTCTTCATCATCAAAATCATCCATGGTGAAAGGAAACATGGATACTTTGTAATGGTCAATATGATTGGGGAAATGTAGAATATGTAAACAAAATACAATGAGTGAACTCCTAAAAAAACAACAATAATCACTTCTCTCTTCTTCAACAAAAGAATTTAGGGTTAAATAATAACATGTCCACCCCTAAAATAAAATATTCAAGTTGCAACAATATCCTACTTATCATTCCATCCAAAAAAATATCTCCAAAGAAAGTTGTGCAAAGGGTTATTTTCTTTTTCAAAATTATCCTTCCATGACTTGTTTTGTAAAGGAGAGGAAGTAACTTAAACATGTATGTTGTATGTAAATTGCCCCATTTTCAAACACTTACATTGGAATCCAATAAACCAAGAATACTTGAATTTGATCAATTTGTGGTTCAAATTGCAATTATGACATTATGGCTTATTTAGAGGCCTAAAATGCTAGGGTTGTAGTTTTAAGTTGATAAACTTGTAGTTTTGCAATTTATTGAATTTACAATTCCCAAATTTGGGCCAAATCATGCTGAAACAAACATTGGAAATGGACTGTTTTAGTGAATGTTTATTCCATGTAGTGTTGTACTCCTTAAAATCAACAAGGTTCACTATTTGAGTTTGCAATTCAGTGCTCAAATAACTACACTAAAGGTGCCTTTGAATGGAGTGGTACCAGACCTTGTCATTCAAAAGAAGGTGTTTTCAAAAATTGTTTGGTTAGCTATTCCCCTCCATGTGTGTTCCTTTGACTTTGCAATTGTTCCCACTGTCTTTCCTTCATGACAAGTATTAACTGTGTCCATAATCAAGTTGGTGTAATTGCTCAACACTAGTTGAGTCCCTTTGGTTTGTATCTCTAAGCCTCATTAATAAGTTGATAAAACTAAGAAAAACCCCTTTATGTTGTCTAGCACATAACAATATTTTAAAGATTCTAATCTAAGATTCCAAAGCATTAGAGACAAAATATCCAAAGTATACTCATGTATATACCATATAAGAGTGAATAAGCCTTCCATTGAAACTATGCCCTCTCTAAAAGAAGATTAGCCCTATCATTTAACGATCATACTTCATAGTATTTTTGGTTGATGGTTTCTAATGTTGGAGGATATTCGCATACTTTGGAACTATTATATATCAACCTTATTAGATTGCTAAATTAACTTTGTTTGTGATGACACAAAGCGCTTAATCAGGCCTCCTATGTTTCATGGGTTTTGATATTTTGTAGGAAGCATAACAATCCTTTCTCTTACATGCAAAGATCATAACCAATAAGATCAGCTACACATCATTCTTGATTGTTATTTCATCAAATCGTCCCTCTATCATTTGGATTGTTGCAGCATATATTACTTTGACTTAAGGTTTTAAAACTATTGGAAGTGTTTGCACATCCTGTGGCTGACCTAAGAGCCCTAAATGGCCTTCAACATCCTCTTTTGGTGACTTCTTACCAACATATATCTTGTCTCAGTTGATATAAAAATAACAAACTTCTCATTTCTCTTTTATATCAGATTGCAAACCTGCTTTTTATGTTGTGCATTTAAGGGTACTAGAATTATGCACTTTGGTGATATTATAGGGCAAGTTTGACATTAATACAATCTACTGCTTGACTGCCCTAAACAATCTATTTGGCCCTCATTCTCTACAAGGCCTCGTGCATCATATTACCTTCATGTCCTTAGGGAATACAAGAAGGACTAGTTGCTACAAGAGTAGCCATAGATCTTTTCCACACCAAATACAATAAATGTCAGAAAGTATTGAGCCTATAGAAGGATCCCTTTCTTTGAACATTATGGCAGTAGTAGGAGAAATCTGTCAATTCTTTTTCAATTTCCTATATTTGTTTGATGGAGTCAAATTATATGAACATGGATATAGGCTTTGAGCACTTCCTGATGCATCTATTAAACTTAGTCAAGTACTTAGAAACCTATAGACATTATGGTTTTGATAAAAAGGACCTTCCAATGACCAATTTTCAGTTGGTCATGAAGGTCAAATCTTTCGTTTATGAAAGAAAATAAGGGACCTATTAAACCTTCAAGCATTTGTGTGCAAGTACAAAAGGAGAACCCAACTGTCTCTAGACTCGTTGCAAGAACATGTCGACATACCTAAGATTCATGTCAAAGAATAAAGCAGTCAGGTCCACACTTCCATTCAAGCATATACAAGCAAAAGTAGGATTTTGGAGGTGAAACAAGTGGCAAAACCCATCGTTCTATAAAAGTAGCAAGTGCAAAGGTGGTTGGTATTGCATATTCCTCATTCCTCTTAAAATCACCTGCAAAACTGAGATGATTGCTTATATTGAAAAGACAGATGGCAAACTGTCCTATGCACCTAGATCCATATTAAAGGGCATGGACAATCAATACAAATAAAGGACTGACCATCTTTGACTTTGGTGGGGTGATCAACTTTACAAACAAAGGGATTTAATGAGAGAGATAGAGATTGTGGAGCTACCTTCTTGCCAAGAAGAAATACACACAGATTGTGGATGTAACATTAATCTAAGGTCTTTTCTAGAAAGCATTGATTATCAAGTTTATTGAGAAATGATAATTTTTTACCATGTCAGAATGATCATATTTGTACATCTAATTAAGGAGGAAATAAGGATTACCTAAGGGTTCCGGTTGGACCTCCTCTACCTAGAGGTCTCTACCATTGGTTAAGGTTGAACCTTTTCTACCTGGAGGTCTCTACCATTGGTTAAGTGTTGTTACCATATTGAATATCTTCAAGTGTCCCATCTCTTGTTCCTTTTAGGTATCTTAGACTTGTACCCATGACTGCATTCAAGGATTCTAGAGAATCACCCTCTATTGTATGTGCTCACTTATCATTATATGGATCCCCAAAATGTGCAACAAGAGGGAAAACCGACGAAGTGATCCTTCTATCAATCCCTAGATATCTCATTGTAAACGTTGAATGGCTGATAGACAAATTGATCATACTTTATAGGAACTATGTAGCTTTGCTCAATGAATTTATTTGTTGTACTCTTTACTTGATTACTCTATGTGTTAAGCTGCGAGAGTTAATTTGCAACATTCACTGAAAATGCAATGGACTGCTATATTTCTCCATTCCCATTACAAACCCCAATTAGCAAATATATTAACTCCATAGCTCAGTGGTTGCAACACCAGTGATGATTGGTTCAGCCAATAATATTTATTTTATATTTGTTGAAGGTGACTATGAGCTCTATTGAATATCTTGAGGATGTAAGCCCCCTGAAATCAATATCAAGGAACCCCCCCTACATCTAGAAAAGCACCAACTGTGAAGTGAAGGAGGTGAATGACAAGGTTACAGTGGGCATCGCCTCTAGCATTGCCTCGGAGTTACTCCAAGTGGTGCTAGGACTTGGAATCTTAAAAGAACAGGCTTGGGAGACAATAAGGACCGCTTTGAACCTGATTTCCTTGAGCAACAGGGGCTTCCTGAGGATTAGGCTGGACCACCAATCAACAGTCACAGATTTTATGTTCTAGATGTTGGAAACAGAAGCATGTATTTGGTAGGTTTATATACCTACTGATTGTTTCATCATCTTGACCCCTACCCAAATAAGTACAAACTCTTTCAAATATTTAGTGTGATTGACACAAAGGCACAACCATTTTCTAAGGTATAGGGTTGGAAAAGTGTGCAGATTCATGGAAAATTAAACCTCCAACTAGGACAGAATGTGCTCTAGAAAATCTCAAAATTGCATAGAAATCCCAAGAAACTTCACCTACACAAGGCAAGAAAGTTGGCACCCTAGTCTACTAAAAGACCCTCGCATCTCATGGAGAAAAAATAACTAGGGTATTCTTACACACCCAAGGTCCACGGGTAATGATATCCTTAACACAGTCTTTCACCGTGAATTGAAACAACTAGAATGAGTACAATGCCAACCATGATATTCCCATACCTCTCTTACCCAAGCCCTAATACAATTTCAAGGGGGTCTCTACCCACAAAATATTCCAACAGAGTTTTTCCTTTATATGCAATACTTATATTTTTGTCTTTGGAAATAGAGATATCAATGGGAGTTTCTTCATAATTGGGATTACCGCATGGTAGACCTTAGCACAAATTTCCTCATCATTTTGGGTAGCACCATCATTGTTCTCAGGATTCCCCTCCTGTAATTTCCAGATCAATATATCCATTATAAAGTGGAGAGGATGCCATTTAAGGCTCCCACGGGCCTTGTGCCAAAGATGGTAGGTCAATCAGGCCAACTCAAGGCTAAGTCACAAGGTTCGGTGAACCTGAACCATCAGGTTCGAAATTCACCGAACTTCAAAAAAAAATTGAAGTTCGTTTGGGTTCAACGAACCTTAGAGCCAAAAACTTTCAGGGTTTTTGTCATCCTCTTGTTCTCTTTCGCGATTTGTCTCAAACTCTGCATTCTATCCCTCTTATTTCCGTGATCTATCTTGTTGTCTCTGGAATCCACCCTCAGCGAGTTAGCCCACGAGCCACGACTGTTCGAATTGCGCCATTGTGCAAACAGGTATTCCAATGAATTGTGCCATTGTGCAAATGAGTATTCCAATCAAGTAACTAGTGCCAAGGTTGAAGACGAGTCTTCCGATAAGTTTTGGCGGAAGTAATGCGGATGATTTGTTTGAACTTTGTGCCAATGTTCTCGACGGTTATTCCAAATCCATACCATTTACATTTTTAAAAGCTATTGAATGGATATAAAGTTATAATGTATATATATCAAATGGTTAGGCTATTTTAGACTTTGGTATATTACCAAACTAAATGGTAAAAAAAATTATATATATTATACATTATATTACATAAGTTAGTATATTAAATATTAAATGTTTTAATCTAGGTATTTAGTAAATAGTAAATATTTTTAATATATAAATGTATTAAATGTTATTTATTATTTATAGAATATAAAAACATATTAGATTGGTTAATTTTATCAAATATTTAAAAATTGAAAATATATATATTGACGAACCTGATGTCAAACCTCATCTGAAATTCATCGGAAAATTCGAACCCGAATTGAACCTAAAGGTCGCCGAACCCAAATACGAACCCGAACCTTGTGACATAGGCTCAGGGTGATCAATTTGGATGTGAAAATTAGTAAATGTGACAGATCCTGTGAAATAAAGTTTGGTGAGATGCATACACCCCTCACCTTAAACTATCAAATAATTTTTCTTCAATAATGTCACTGGCTATAAGCATCAAAAAGGACATCAAAAGATAAAGAGTTGGATGTTTCAATAATGAAATGCAATAAGTTAACAATGGACATACTCATTTCTTTTGCAATAACATTTTCATTAGAGGAATAGGAAAATGATATTTGCATGGAAAGGCCACAGTTTCGATCTTGTAAGAAGTACAATAGAACTTGAAAATTTGTCAAAAATAATAGAATGATAGATGCAATAACAGTGACTATCATAACCTGAACCAAGGGAAACTTAAAATACATACACATAGTATGCAGCCACAGGCTTTCCCTTTTTACACCAAGTTACGAAGGAATTATTGGTCTTCGAATAATCATGTCCGCATCCAAATTACAACCCAGTCAACATTCTTTTCATCTTGGCTGTAATTCAGCTAGGATACCTGCATACAATTTTACAATATGAAACTCTTGAGACTTTGTGGAAAAAGAATGTGCAACAAAGAACAAATCAATTGTGGCACTCATAGAAATAGGGAATAAAACGATATATTAAACTGATCGTCTGCGTTTTGGCCATCATCACACACCCTACATGGTTCAAACCAGGTGATTAGTATACTAAAGAATGGGTGAAATCTTTTTGATCTAATAGTTAAGGTGTTCTTCTTGCCTTCTTGTTGGTCAATAAGAATAATGAAGACTTTTCACCACTCCTTCAAAAGAAGAAATGCCAACATAAATACAAGTTGTTGATTAATAAATTGAACAATTGTGGGCTTTTGTAGAGTTATCATTATTTATCAAGTCAATTTTTCTCTAATAGTTTTACTATTTGGAAACCCTAAAGCATTAAAATATGCATTTTTTTTTATATACTGAAATCAATCATTTGCATCCTGTGAGAATAGCACACAATTATCTAGAGATTACCATCATTAGGTTGACACAAAATATCTAAAGAGCTTAATCTTTTGGTTAAGGTTTATATCATTTTTTGTCAAAATCAGAACATAATACCAACACATTTCCATGGGTTCTCATTGTCATTTTCAATAATATACCAATAGAGTTATCATTACATCTACTTTCCTAGAAATATGTCCATCTCAAAATCAACCCTGGAATATTTATGAAATGAATGCAAGTACACTAGAGCAGCAAAATTAATCCACTCAGAGAGCATCAGAGAGATCAAGAGGAAAGCATTTAGAGGTGAAAGACCATGAATTTCATCAAGATCACTTGAACATAAAGAATGTTTATAGATTCAATACTCTAGGAATGCACAAGCCCAACATGGATCTAAAGTTCAGTCAGACCACTGAAAGCAATATGCATGATCTATTTAATATTTCCCAACTATATAGTACTCTAACAGGACAAACAGTCCTGCCTAATGTGTAGGAGATCTACCTTGAATTTTAGAAAGAAGAAATGATATTTTGATTCATCCAAGTCCTAACCTCCTCTCACCATCTCTACAGTTAATAACATAGCTACCTCCTTGCAAAAAATTAATGGACATCTCCTACTATACATATTCCTTAAAATGATTAATTGTGGCCAAGTCATGTTAATTTTTTCTACTATATAAACCATAAACCATTTCCAGTTACCTCTGGTCCTTGTATTGCTTTTTGATACTGGGAAAAAGAGGAAACCTCCCTAGGCATATCTCCAAGGGGATTGGAAACTACAGACACTTTTATAGTACACCTCTTGGAGTTTCTGGCTGTTTCCATGGTTTCCCATCTATGTTTTATGGAAGTTCCCAGTGGTTTGGAAGGCTTTCCATGCAATTTGCTGAAAATTCTTGGATTTCCTAGGTAGTTACTTAAGTTTCCAGGGCTAGGGGGTTTCACTGAAGTTTCTTGGTGTTTCCTTATTTCTTGGCATTTCCTATAGGTGTCTGCCCAAATTTTACATTTCTAGTCCATGTTGTAAAGAATATTTTAGGATTGACTTGCCTTTTGGACCTCATTCCATTTGTCCAAGCTTTTAAATGCCAATCAAGACTTTTTTGGAAGTGGACAACAACAGATATGGCTAACAAAAATGCCAAAGTTATTGATTTTCCAATTAGATACGATATGACTTAAATAGAAAGGTCATGTTAGCATCAAAGGTAATCCTCCCAAGAGCATAACTGTTACATGACATGGTGGAATCTATTGGCATCACCTCACAATGAATTTATCCCTAGAAATTGTGTAGATGGAATTGATAGCGGCGTAGTAGTCTACACATAAAACAAGGATTTTGTTAATTCAGAGAGGTGTCCCATGGTAGTGCCTATGAGTGCAAAACCAAAAGCAAACTTCTCATTATAAACAAATGAAATAGAAAGGGTTTCCTTTTGCTTCCGCTTTCTATCAGCAAAGAAGTCTCTTGCTAGATACTTATGATGCTACCTCTATATTCCCTGATAACCTCTCTAACTTTGCATAGATCTCCTCATTGATTCATATGATCTGGATTGTACCCTATCATTCACCTCAATATAATTGTAGTTGTTTTCGTTAATTTTCATTCAAAAAATGTCTCATTATTGTTGTATCATCCCATCTATCACCTACCATGAATATATTTAACTAAAACAACATCTAACCTCCAGCATTTATAGGTTCCAAACTTCCAACTCAGCAAGGCAATAGACAACACATTTTCCTAAATATTAATGGCCAACTTCTTGCTCTGTTGGAAGTGATTGTGTTCCTTCTACTCCTGGTCTATATCATGCAGCATGAATCTTGTGCCATGTAGATGTCCTGCATCCTCGGTCATGATTGATATACTCTGCAGATTTGCGCAGGTATCTTCTGCCAGTTCTTGTGATTTGTCTTCAGTGATAAATACATGCACCCTCTTGTTCACCTCAATCCAATTGCAGCCTAGTTCCTTTTTCACTCCCCTCTCATTCATTATTTTTCTTATCTTTTCTACATCAAGCCATCTCCCACCTACAGCAAGAAAACTTGACAACAATACATAACTTGTAGCATCTAGTGGTTCCAAATCAAGAAGACATTCTGCTGCATGTCTTCTCATTTCCATATTGCCATGGACTCTGCAGGCACTGAGCAATGTCCCCCACACCAAACCATTGGGTTTTAGTGGCATTGTATGAATGAAGGCTTCTTCCTGATCAAGATACCCAACACTATATAGGAATAGTGCTCCATTCTTTGCATGATGTCACAATCTCTACTTATTGAATCGAAGCACTTACTTCCTTCTTCCAGAAGGCCTACATGGTTAGCTGGGAGAGAAAACCAACAAATGTGATGTGATCTAGCTACATGCCTGTTGTTTCCATTTTCTCAAAGAGTTGAATTACCTCCTTGCCATTTCCATGTTGGGCACATCCTGAACTTATTGCATTTCATGAGATGATGTTGCATTCAGGAATTTTGGCAAACACTTCTCTTGCATCCTCTATGCTACCAGATTTAGCATACATAGTTACAAGGGAATTCTATACAGATACATCCAAATCATTTCCTGTCTTGATGATATGAGCATGGATTTGCTTGCCCTATTCTAAAATGGCTAGTGTGGCACAGGCCTGGAAAATGCTGGCACAGATGAAGAGGCTTGGCATCATGACTACACGATGCATTAGAGCAAAATATTACAGGGATTCCTCACATTTCCCATGTTGGGCATATCCTGAAACCACAATTGAAGTATGAATCTTTGACTAACTAATAGAATTAAGTAAAGTAAATCCCAGAAGTAAAGTAAACACGCAAACTTGGTAGATACTTCCAATCCTATCCCCCAAGTATCTCTTGGAATTTGTCCCAATTGGAATCCATGGGTAACATTATTTGAGTAATTTTACTACTGTCAGTGTCACCTACATGGGAATTTCCTCTGTTGCATGTATCCACGAAATACTGAGGAAACGATTTTACTACTATCACCTGCATGGGAATTTCCTCTCTTGCTTGTATCCACCAAAGACTAAGGAAAGGAAGGGTCACCAGATGAAGATATATATATATATATTATAAAGTAGTTGGCATAGGAGAATATGTCGAAAATGCAAGGAATCTTGACCCTAAGGAATGACATTGATGACCATTCAAACTTGAAACTACTATGTTATTTTCTTTATTAATTGATTGATTTGGAAAAGCCTCAATTGTTCCTCTTGATGATGATGTTGTGGAAATATTGCCTAATTTTAATTCAAATAGCCTGTTCATGTTAGGCATTGATGAAAGATGATATCCTATACTACCTAATGAATAATTGATTGGATTGTTACAATGCATCTCTAATGCAACAGGCTTTGGCAATTCACCAAGATTACACTTAATAGTATTAGAAAATCCAAACTTATTACCTTTCTCTATGCCTAGAAACCCTGTTTCAACACTGCCATTGAATATAATGTGTTTTTTTTAAGGAATCTATATTGACTGAATCATGATTAGGAGAGTTGATATGCTTAGCTTCTTGTCTCTTTTGAGAGAATCTTTCTTCTTTGCTAGAATTCTCACTACCTTCCAACTGTTATCTTCCTTTTAGAAGATAATATTTCTCCCAGGTCAACCTCCCTGCTGAATCTTCTTCTTGTTTTGTAGAGCTTAATGATTTCCTTTTCATACCTGATATTGAATCATTGCAATGTAGGTACATATTTCCTTCATTGCTCATAGTCCGATGTCCTTCATTTAACATAAAAGGAGCTTGAAGAATAGGTATATAGTTTGGTGTGTTGAAAGTTGTAAGCTGCTAGCTCTCGATTGGTGTGATAAAAGTTGTAGGCTACTGGCTTGTTTTGCAAGCTGGAGTTGACATTCCCAACTCAGGAACATTATTCTGTAATACAAAAGCACTTTCCTGCAATGTCCTCCCACATAGAAAAGCCCTGAATGTACATGTCAAATTCTGTCCAGGGGCACCTGCACCAAATATATTTCTAGATGATTATTTGCAAATTATCTGCCATATTTCCTGAGCTGCAATCCATAGAATTGATAGTCTGAAAAGACACCTATTCATGAAAATTTTAGGCTACATATCAATCCCTTTAGATATTGATGTCCTAGTCCCAACTATTGTGCCAAATGTCCGATGGTAATCAGATTCTGATCACTTTTGCACCAATGGATTCATGCTCAGGCTTGTCCAAAGAGAGTGAAATCGTGTTTTCTTTATGAGGCTCCATGCCTTCCTGCCTTAGTTCGGGCATAATTCTTTTTTTGGGAACTCTTTGAGAAGGATGGTGCCAACTAATTTGGTTTCATTGGATGCTGTCAGTAATATGTCGAACTCTTTGGAGAACCCACTATGTTAGAGTTTGTGCAATTTTCCTTCTATTCTAATTCTCTCCCCTCTGAACAACTTATGCCTATTGCTAAGGAAAGAGAAAAAGGATCTCCAGTTGTTGATATTTTAGCAGGTGCATTCTTTGGCCTTGGTACATAGCACCTTCGTGTTGAAGGACCATTCACAAGTGGATGATCAGACACATTGCATTCATAATGACCATTGCCTTGCAAGTCATAAACATTTTTAGCTTGCTTCCTCTTTCCCTCTCTCTCTGGGCATGTGGAGAGGTCCTAAGTTGATTTTACCTAGTTGGTGCTTGTCTTTATCTATGTACCAAGAATTAAGATATAATCACTGGTTTCCAACCCCAGCTTCTGTATGCCAAATGTTAAATTTTAAAATAGCAATAGTTGAAGGATAGAGCACACACCATTAATATTTTTTAAAATTGAATTCTATATTTTTGTATTGTATAGTAGTATCTATTTATAACACAAGGTTTTGAAAAAACTATATAGCAATATCTATTTATAACACAAGCTTGTGACAAAAATAGAGACTGAAAATGAAGATAAACCTTTAGTTTTTATAAAACTAGCTTAAGGTCAACTAAAAAGGAAAATCCTCGAAGCACTAAAAATAGATCAGAGCTAAACCTCTGCTAAAGATAAACAAAAACGTTTTTAGGAAACAAACTTACCATATGTTACGAGAAACAAGAAATGGGAAACAAAACAGAAAACAACAATGGAATGAGAAAATAAAGGTGATAGGGTTTTGAGATGGGAAATGGTTCCCCTTGCACTATGCATAGTATAAATATGACAGACGATTTAGTATATCCAAATCCATTGATGAATTATACATAATTTTGTGTATGCCAGATAACCACTTTGAATACCAAAAAAGAGAGGTGTGACCAGAGTTTGTTGTAGAGGCATGAACAGAGTTAGTTTTGGCATGAAACAGGAAATCCTTTATGGGTTGGATAAAAATTTGATTGTTGTGACTCTTGTGAGAGAGGTGTTGCCCAATTTTATTGTAGAGGTTCAAATTACTAAGAATCCTCCTAAGCCAAATTGTTTCACAGGATGCACCAATTGTTTCTTTCTACTCTACTTTTGTGGAAGACAATGCAATGGTTGGTTGCTTTTTGCTACCCCATGGAACCACCCTTAATCCCATATTGGATGAATAACATGTGCATATTTACTTTCACTTATGCAACCTGACCAATCTGAATGGGTGTGACCAAGCAACTTAGTGTTATTAGTTATATTTTTGCACATACTTAAGACCATAGTGCAATCTTCTAATCTTGTGAGGAAATATGATTTTGACAAATATTCTAAGCAATCCTATGATGAGATGTGGAATGCCAAACCAAGAGATGGTATACAACCCTTTCAAAGTATTTACACAAAAATAAGACATCAAATGATTGGTAACCATTACCATTCCCAGGATAATATTGACATGCAAGGAAAACCTAAATAGGATCACAAAATCATTCATTTGCTAGTTTACTCAAAAGAGCTCACTTAGTGGTGGAAATGGCCAGGGTTTTACTTACCTCCACTTGGAAAATGCAACTTAAACTCTGAAATGTTTCTCCTTCCAAGATCTTGACATTCTCCATAAGTCCTTCCATTCCTTATACACAGTGGTCAACCATGAAAACTTCAAGAACCATCATCGAGAAATGCAGGTCACACACAGGTGTGAGAAGCAAATCTTTAAAGGCATGCTGTAAAAATGGTTCCAAAAATAGTGTTGAGGGTGGACGACAAGCTTTAACTCTGATTCTTCCTTCTTACGTTCTGGGAGAACAAGCATTTCTCCTAATGTGCTAGAATCTGCTTGTGATTGTTGCTCTTCTTTGTTCCCATGTGTTGATCTCCACCTTTCTAATAGATGTTTCTTAGCTTCATTTTTTATAGAAAAGTCAGGCAAATCAAGAAACCTACTAAAAGAGTGTGATGGGGAACTGAAGCTACTTCCACAACCCCCTAAAGTCTTGGCATTAGTTGCATAATCCTCGGGGTATACAGCTCCATAGGCACTTACTGACCTATTTGATGAGCTTATATTTCCATCAAAACCAGTCACAGATGTTAAAGATTCTACACACCTAGGTATATCATTCATCAGATATCTAGTTAAACTTTACCTTACCTGTCTTGCAATCTCTTTAGCAACTTCTCTTGGATGTTTAGGTTAACTGCCAAAACATTCCTAAAAACCTTCAATAACACTCTAATATTTATCCTTGCTAGTTTTTCTGGGATCCATTTCAAGCGCTACTTGCATTTTTTGAAGATAATCTTGAATGTTATTTGTTTCAATTTCTTTTGGAGATTTGCTGCAAGTTTGACATCTTGGAGAGCATCTTGGGGATGTGTCATCTTGAACATATTGATCCCTTCCCGAACCAGCCTTTAAGACAACTATCTTAGTTTGCAAAGAACTAGAATTGCTCCTATCATTAGAACATGTTGCATACTTCTTAAATTGACCATGCATCAGGCCAGCTAATATTGATCTGGTTGGAGGTAAGCTCCGAGCTTCTTTTGATTCTTTTTTGTCTGCAAAATCCCTGGGTACAGTAGGCTTCCTAATATGTTTCTCAGTTTTTGTCCTAAGAAGTTGCACTGGTGCTGCAGGGTTCTAGGCTAGAGCTGGGGAAACATATGGTGGGGCCTGATAAAGCATGCAGAATAAAAACAGCTGGTACAATCATTTAAATTTATATGAATTAATTATGCAAAATGAAATGAAACCCCGGGAAGAACTAGAATAAGATTTTTTTTCAATCATGTCGAGATACCTATGTTGACGAGGCACTAGATGTTGATGCTTTAATCTGTAAGAGATGAAATATGAATGTTAGAAGAATAAATTCATCTTTGAAACTATAAAATATGAAAGACAAAATTTAACCAAGAGAAACCATGGCCCATGCATGACAACAAGAAAATGCTACAATCATGACTACGGCATAACTTCAAAAAGCTAAATATAAAAATCTTCAATATTAAATTACTAAGAATTAATGGGTCCTATCCTGATAAAATCCCAAATAAACTTTGAAAAGTTCAACAAAAAGCTGATAAGTACCATTTTTAAACCTGTTTGCTTTACAAATTGCACATACTCACATTGTCTAGTTTGTTTCATTAAATATTTTCATATATCAACAACAAGCATAACTGATGCCCAAATTTTAGTTTCATTAGAACAATAATCCCATATACATATTGCAGGACAACAAATAGCTAGAGAATAATAACTTAAATAGATTGCTTTTTTAGAAATGCTTCTTATATTTCATTTTGAAAATTAAAAAATACATCAAGTATACAAACATTGAGCAAAAGCATAAACACAAAAGTTACCCTCCCTAGATAGGCAAGGAGATAGCATGTCAAGTTTAACTCCCATTCCAAGAGAATCTACAACTTTCTTGAAAGTGTTAATTCTCACTAAGATCTATACAACCAACTTAATAACAGAGGTTACCCTCCCAATATAATAGAGGAGCTAGCACATCAGCTTCAATTCCCATTCCAAGAAAATCCACATCTCTGCTGAAAACACAATTCCTCACTGAGACCTGTACAACCAACATTGATCTAAAAATCATGATTTCTCCTAACTTAAACAGTTGCACTACATCTCATTTTCAATAAAAGGAGATGGACTGTCAACTTTAAGACTGTCTACACTTCTTGCTACCCATCATACCATCCATTTGTCCCCAACAAGGACCCCATTACAATGAAGAGATGCAACAAAGGGAGTAGTTAATTCCATAGCAACCCATGCCCAGAAGATCTGGCATTGCAACTCCACATAAAATGTTCAGTGTGTTAGCTTTAACTCCCATTACAATAAAATCAACATCTTTCCTGAAAATGCAAATCCTCACTGAACACTGCAGTCCTTTTTTTTTGTAAGTGTTAATATAGCTCAGAAAAGCAAAGAAAATTGAAACCTTCATCTCAAAAATCAACCCAATATACAAATTTCATTCAAAAACCCAAAAAACTATCAAGAACAAATAAGAAACTACTTCATTCCCATGTACTCCATTGCATTCCAGTGAAGATCTCGTCAATCATCCTCATCTCATGCAATGTCTTTCTCAAGGGATTAGCAGTCCCATAGTTGACTTTGAAAATTAGTAATGAGTGTTCAGAGCATTATAGAATAGGTTAGTATCAACCTTCCTATACTTCCAACTCTTTTTCCAAAGCCTGCTATACTAAATGATTCAACTGTACTTTCGTGTTTGGGTTCAAGTTCAGATTTATGGTTGATGAGAAACATGTTGGTAGTTGTGATGAAACCTTGGAAAATTTATAGGTGAAGGACTTCCCTTTCCTAAAGTCCCACTTGTTCTGTTATGGTTGTGGTTCAAGGTTAAAGCAACAAACTAGAGTATTGAATACCAAAATATTAATTTATGTAGGGTGAAAAAGAATAATGAGTCCATTTGGAAAGAAGGGAGTATGGGCTGCAACTAAGAACACCTATTTTTCCCAAGATTCCCTTGATACCACCTTGTCATGCCCCTCTCGATTTCCAAAATGATGAGGAAGACAATGTGGTAGGAAAAATTATAACACTAATACCAATCAATATTGTAGGCCTTTTGGGCCATTGATGAAGCATTTATTCTACTTGATCTACAAATATAATATCATATAAATAGCACCAACTTCTGTCCCTGAGATAGATGTATGATTCCCTGGTTTATGGAGGTAGATAAGTGTCATTTTTAACACACACAGACACATTTAATTCTACATGCAATTATAAGGCATCGAATTAGTGTCCAAAAGAACACCTTGTTTGCTACCAAGTGCCTATATTAGAAAGATATTGGTCTAAAAATGTTCATCAAAATGTTGCCAATGCAAATACTATAAACATGAAAAGATGACCTACAAACAAATAAATTGGGTCTAGCTAGTACTTTTACCAAACATGAACTATTTCTCTGTTCATTAGGCTTGAACAAGCAAACAAATCACGGTGTTCCAAATTAAGGAATTCGTTCACCAACACCATCAGTCCTTTTGGAGACAATTTTCAAAACTACATTTTCAGGTGTTTTAAATTTGGCATGAACTTTGCAAACGAAGTAACCTCCTGATATCCACTCTAAGAAGAAATAGAGATATACTTGGTATGAACTCCTTGTGTTAGGGAGGATCTGAGGGTGTTCATCATGTTCCTCTTCACATTGGCCAGATTCTTACAACTAAGTCCAATTTTCTCTAATGCAACACAATATATATTGTGACAGTAACTAATATCAACTTAATTTTGCTACTTAAGGCCAGTACTTCTGAAATTTTTTAATGATGTGCAAATCGAATGGAGAATCCAATCTCCCTTGTGCTTGAATTACATAGCATGGAGTGCATATGCTTATCGTTCTTCCCTATTTTTGGAATTATATTAATTATGGTTTAAAAATTTATTTTTCTATTTCCTTATGTTGGCAAGCATGGGTATGTCGTTTGGTCTGCTGGGTAAGCAGTATCTATGCCATATTATGGTCATCATTGTAATTTGTTGAATTAGTCATTTGGTTTGTTGTTATAATTACAGTATTGGTAGGTATTCCCATAACAAGTCCCTTGCTGCACTACTAAATTGAGTAATAAAACTTCTTGGAGTTCAAAGGATAATCTTTTGGTTACCTAGAGTTATCATTTTGGTAGCAGAACCTTTCTTTCCTTGTGTTTTCTCAAGCTTTTAGCTAACACACTTAAGACTTGGAGTATCTGCTTTCATATTTTATCGTTTAGCAAATAAAACTACAGCTCCATAGTTAAGTGCATGAGAACCATGGAATAGGCCAATGGAAAGGACAAATGGCAAGGGGAAATGTCCAAGATAACAGAATTCTTGGAGAAAAACCATAAACAATTTAAAGATATTGAGAAGTTGATGAAAGAGAATGAATATTTTTAGTTCAAGCTCCAACCGCACGAGGAGGTTCTTTCTATGCATGATTGAAAAACTTAATAGAGTTAGAAAGCCATTGTCTTGAAGATGACAATCTTAGTTGTGAAAGGAATGAAACAGGTAGAAGAGTGCATGAAGAAGTTGTAGGGATACTCTACTTCCAAGGAGGAGTTGTTGGGTTAGTGAAACAATAAATTGGAAGAACAACAACAAGAAAAATCCACCACTCACAGAAAATCAACAACAACCTAATATGTGGGGACAATGACTAAAGAAAGTGTGATAAACTCTTATAATCCCATTGTATTTCTATTCAACAATCTAATGATCCCTTTGGAAGTTTTGAACAACAAATTGGGTGCATTGTTTCTAGCCACTTGGGAAAGAAAATAATAAAACACAAAAGAGAGAAAAAGATGCAAGGAACCATTCATCGATGAAGGACATTTAGCATTTCACTATTGGGACCTTCTTCCGTATAGTAAAATGAAGAATAGCAATTCCATTGTGTGTTGGAATAAAAATGTGGCGAATGAAGAGTGAATTTCTTCAAAAAGAGTGTACATGTAAAGAAGAAAAACCAAAGTACCATTTCTCAACCAATGAAGATTGAACAAAGTTGGATACCACCCAACAATGAAGCAAGGTTTGCAAGTTGATAGGTATGTATTTCCTCCAGACTTCTTATAAAAACTTCTTATAAAAACAGGAGGGTATAATATAATTTCTCAAACCCTAGATTGGAAAAGGGTAAGAGAAGTATAAACGTATAGTTCATCATGCATAATTTGTAAACTTGAGTTGTACATCACAATTGGTGTAGCTTGCAGATCCAAAACTTATTTAAGAAAGAAAACAATAGTAGATTGTATATTCACAGCCACGTAAGGTACGGTAACATTTGTAATGCATACTTCCATGATAGAGTTAATCAATTTATTAGCATGTCTGTCATCAAAGGAAGCATTGTCATCAAATTAAAAAAACAACAAAGATGGAACATGTTAGATGGGACTCTAACCTGCTAGTTATTACCTGGGCATGGACCTGCTTTCCCTGTTCTAGGGCCACTAGACTAGCACATGCCTTGAGAATGCTAGCAGACGCGACTTCATCTGGTCTAATTCCCAAAGATTGAATCTCAGAAAACAGTGCCAATGCCTTTTCACAATAATCATGTTGTGCATATCCTACAACCATTGAATTCCATGAGATCACATTCCTTTCAGGAATTTCATCAAACACTTTACGCGCATTCTCCATTCTTCACATTTTGTATATCCGGCAATAATCCCATTCCATAAAATAACATCTTTCTGAGGCATTTCATCAAACACATACCGTACTTACTCAATACATCCAATTTTTGCTTACATGTCAACAAGGGCACTAGCCAATACTACATCTGATCCCAATCCTAGACTTGCTTGCCTTGTTCCAAAGCTTCACTGCCTGCTCAAGCCCGCAGAACACTGGCTAGCGTAATCCCACCAGCTCTCATGCCGGCCCACTGGATCTAGATAAAGAGTCCCGAGGTCTTCTCCCCCTGCCCCTGATGCGCATAACCTGCAATCATCGCTGTCCATGAGACCACGTTTCGTCAAGGTATTTCTTCAAACACTTGGCGTCCGATATTCATACCTCGGCACTTTGAATACATGCTGATGAGATTGGTTTGAAAAATAATATCCGGCTGAAATCCATAATTTTTCATGTGTCGGTGGACTTGGGTTCCCAGTGCCATAGATTTGGCTCTGGCACAACCTTCGAGTACTCAGGCGTAAGTATGGAATTGGGTTGGTTTATTGCATATAGAAGTTGCATCACTTGCATGGCCTTCTTCAATTGGCCTTCTTGTTTTGCCAACGTTGTAACATTCTCTGCATGGGTTATTACGCCGTTCAGCTTATTTTAATCTGACTTGTTTGGTTGTGGGTAAGTGCTATTTAAGTTATGACCTTTGCATGGATGAACTCGATCTAACAAGGAAAACTGAAACAAATCTGGTCACACGAAGTCAATTCTCGTCATCCGAGGAAGCACCCATTGGATCAGTAACTTTCAGTGTATAGGATAGTTGGCAAACAAAACCATATTTGTGAGAATTCGATCTAAATTTGATCCGTCATATGGTGGTCGAGCACTAACATCCATGTCACGGAGTGATGTTTTTACCTTGGAGATGTTTTTTCTTGTTTGGTTGAAGATGGTGGACAACCTCAGTTCTAGAAATCGGAAAGCGTTATCTCACTTTGACTATAAAACTTGTCTCTTGGGTTCTTTTCAGGGCTTAAGTCATTAAAAATTTCAAAAACTTAGTGAATTAATTAACATCCTCGAGGATCAACTAACGTCAATGTCATGGAGTGATGTCTTTACGTTGACTTGCTTTTTTCTTTGGTTAAAAGATGGTGTAAGTGGACAACCTCAATTTGAGAAATTTTGACATCTCATTTTGACTATAAAACTTGTCTCTTTGTTTTTTTTTCATGAATTAAGTCATTAAAAATTTCAAAAAATAGTGAATTACGATGTAATTTTTGTTCGAAAAAAATAGTTAATTGAAATATGGAATATGTCTACAAATCAATTTACGTTAAGATTTTACTTCTAATATTCTAATGAAGTTCGTTTTTAGGTTTAAACTACAGTTTTCGCATTGGAAAAAAAAAATCATCGATATGAATGTATATGTAAAATTTAAAATTTTGATTAAGTTAAAATTGTAGAAATGGGGCGATTTTGGTGGCACAAAAATGATTTCTATATACTTAATCATTTGCTTTTGGATTACGACATTGGTAAGGATTCAATGTTATCCATGGTCCTTCATCTTCATGGAGGGGGAGCTAAGGATATGTTATGACCCAAGGGGTAGATATGGGGTTAAATGTATATGATATGGCCCCAAGACATTCATATATCTAATTCAGATGTTCCCCTCAACAATGACTACATGACCTCTATATATACCTATTCACTCATTGCACATGTGGGCCCTTCATTAGGTCGACCCTATTACATATACGTTTACTTCATTGCATATACACCTAACACCATATATGCCCCCCTTGAGTCACATCATATACATTTAACCCCATATATGCCACCCTTGGATCATATCATATAAATAATCATTATAGCCATCAATGTCGTTGTCATCATCATTGTCATCAACATCATCACTATGATAATTCTCATCATCACCATCATCATCGGCGCCATTGTCATGCTCATCATTGTCAGTAGCAGCACCATCATTGCTATCGTCATCACCATTATCACATAATCATATCGTTATCAGTGGTGTCATCACTATCATCACATAATCATCCCGAGTTTGTCCCAATTTGAAACAATGACCGAGGGAGATATCGACCATTTGGGAGGTGAGAAAGGAGAAGGGACTAACCAAGAGGTACCAAGTGTAGAGATACCAAAAGATTTAATTCCATAGAAGATCTGTGTTGGAAAGATGGATGAAGAGCATTGAAACTCTACATACACACACTAGCTATGGGACGAGAAGGGAAATTCATATACAATCTCCTTCCATAGGCATAGATGATGTGATTGAGATAACAAGTAATAACATGCACAATGCAAGCATAAAATATTTGTAAAGCCTAAATCCTAAGCTGATAAAAAGAACACAACACCCTAAACAAAAGAAACACAACCACCAACATGTCAATTCAATGCACAACGAATGCCTCCCATGTATTGTTTCAAAGCACAAGATCATGTGCGACAAGCCCATGATGAGTAGCCAATGCCAACCCAGTACAGAAACAATCCTCTTGGAGAAGCTCCATGGACGTTGATGTAATCAATAACCATAAATACACCTCCAAGCCACCATTGCATGAGTCAAATAAGGAACCAAATTCAAAGATACTGTGGACATGATAGTGCATTGTCATATTTCCTAAACATGTCAATACTCTAATTCTCTTCTCCCCTTTATTTCTAATCCAATCTGATCATCATTGTCGACATCATCATCGTCGTCATCATCATTGTCATTGTCATCGTCATTTTCATATAAACACATCATCCTCATTCTCATAATCTTCATCATCATTATCATCGTCATCATCATTGTCATCATCATTATCTTTGTCATTGTCATCATCATCATCATTATCACTTTCATCATCATTGTCACTGTCATCATCATCATCACATCATCATCAACAATATCATCATTGCCATCATCATCATCATCAACATCATCGTCATCGTCGTCATCTTCACATCATCATCAACCTCATCATCATTGTCATCATCATCAACATCATGACAACGATGATGACAATGATGATGGCATTGATGATGATGACAACAATGATGATGATGGCAGTGAAGATGATGATTATGACGATGATGATAATGACGATGATGATGATGATAATGATGATGGTAATGACAATGAGAACGAAATGAATGATGGTGATGATGATGATGATGATGACGATAATGACAATGACAATGATTATGATGATGATGATGACAAAGATGACGACAATAATGTTGATGATGATGACCTAGATGACAATGATAATAACAATGAACTAGATGACAATGAAGACGATGATGATGATGACAAGCTGTAAATCAACCCTTGACACCACTTCTAGATTTGGAAGAAGATAAGATTATCCACGTAAAAAATAAACATATGGCCTCTCTTTCCCTAGGCTTTGGCTAGGCAAGTTATAAATCCCATCGTTACTCTTAACCTTGTCGATCAAGAATGCTTTTTTGGGTTAATATTTTGAAATTGACCTATCAGTTGGTGCTAAAGTAGATGCAAAATGTGCCTAGTTTTCCACCTAAATAAACTGGCATAAGGAGAATTTAAATATAAATGATTTGGGATGCTAAAGTGGATGTAATTTGTATACACTTTAGCACCATCTTGATATAATGCACCTAGTTTTGCACCTAGACAACCTAGCACAAGGAAAATTTAAATGTAACTAATTTGGGATGCTAAAGTGGACGCAATTTGTGTCCACCTTAGCGCTATCTGTTATATACCTAGGGGGGAATAATATGGGGTACTTTGATGGTGTTACCCTACCTTAAGGGTTTCTCTATATCTTGGTGTTATTCTTATGGTGAGTGGTTTTTTACTATTTCTGAATTTTAAGTGTTCTATATCTCTGTTTTGATTCAATTTCGGGGTTAAGAATCTTCACAAGTGGTATCAGAGCTCTTTCATTGGCATCAAGTGGAGAATTTTTTCTTTCTTTCATCTTTTTGGAAAACGTTTTAGGCTAAAATTGGGTGGCGACTTTCATATAAATTTCTGAAAATTTTTGTGCATATTCAAAAGAAAAAAATGTAGATCTGAATTCCTCTTGCAAAAATACCCAATTTCAAAAACAAAATCATCTAATTTGGAGTCCAGAAAGTGGAAATATCACTAATTTAAAATCAGTTATTTTTCAGAATTTCGGTGACGACCGCGAAGATTGCAGAGCCAATATCTTTTGACAGGGTGCCTAGATTTCTATTTCGCCCACATTAATAGATGCAGAGTGGTTGTTCTAGTTCTAGAAACAGGTTATAATAACAATTTTGGGCAAGAGTGATCGAGTTATGGACATTTTAAAATTTTCGGCTCAAACCCCCAATTGCAACAAAAAGTAAGTGAATTTTTTCAAACCCTAGGTATAATGGGAGTCACTCCACAAGCCATGCTTGTACAACAATAATCTCCAACATGACTAATACAATGATACTCATCTCTATTTATACTTTCTCATGAGTATATTTAGGGTTTATGCCTTATTATTATAATATTTCTTCTAACTAACCCCCAACCACCAAGTGGATCATATTCCATTATTAATGGCCACATTACATTAAGTACCCCCATTAGGTACACATTACATAGTTTATTCCTTTTTGGGTACCCATTACATCATTTATTCCCCTTAGGAACCTCCCTAAGTACCCCATATTATTCCCCCTAGGTATATAACACCATTCTGATATAATGTGCCTAGTTGTGCACCTAGACAACCTGGCATAAGGAGAATATAAATGTAATTGATTTGGGATTGTTCGGGTACACAGGGTACTCCCAAAAGATCGAACACCTAGAGCAACCACTTCACACAAACAGATCACAGATCAACACACCGATGTTTTGACGTGGTTTAAACCCTCAAAAGGGAAACACTCCACAGCCCTGGCCAAATAGCTTCTACGGAGCAATTTATTATGCAAACGAAAGAAAGTTACAAATGATCTTCTCATAATCGATCAACTTTCCAATGACCCTCCATGCTCTTTAAATAGAGATCATGGACCAATCGGGTGTTAAGCCATGATCAAGGATACGTATGATCTAAGAGAAGTTGAGTCGTCGGATCACTCTATGTCTAGAACATATCGTGATCGTTGGATTAAATATTTACAAATGCATACTAAAGAAACACACTTTACTTAATGGATCTATTACACAATTTGATCTTAACTAACTCCCAAGTGTCTAAATATCCTAACATCTCCCATTAAGAACAACTTGGGATAGGATTGAAGGATTTACAAAAGTGACACTATTAGGAGAAGGAAGGAGGCATTAGATCCTATCCCCACTTAATGACAAATTCCTGAACTTCTAACATATATCAAAGTTTAGAAAACTTCGCTTCTGTAAGAGACTTGGTGAAGACGTCTGCAACTTGATCGTCTGTAGGGAAAAAGAGCACTTCAAGAACACGATCATGAACAAGATTTCTGATGAAGTGCATATGTAGCTCAATGTGTTTGCTGCGTTGATGTAGGACTGGATCTTTGGAAAGCTTGATGGCACTTTGATTGTCACACTAAAGTGGAGTAGGTTGTTGCTGCTCGAATCAAAACTCTGAAAGGATCTATCGAAACCTTAAAGCTTCCTGATTGGCATGAACTACGGCTCGATATTCTGCCTCTGCTGAAGAAAGAGCAAGAGCTTGTTGTTTCTTACAAGCCCAAGTGATAGGTCCAAATCCCAAACTGAAAACATAACCTGTAGTAGACTTTCGATCATCAAGATCGTCGGCCCAATCTGAATCAGTGAAACCAACCAACAAAGGTTTCCCCCCTGTATTGTAATGAATCCCAAATTGAATTGTACCTTGAATATATTGAAGTATTCTTTTAACTGCTTTCTAGTGACTTTCATGAGGTGTTTTCATATAACGGGCAACACGACCAATGGAAAAGGAAAGGTCAGGACGGGAATGAGTCAAGTATAAGAGACTACCAACAAGATAACGATACAAGGTGGCATCTACTTCAGGTGAAGGACAAGTGGCAGAAAGTTTGACTCCAGACTGAAAGGGAGAAGGGGCTGGTTTACAATCGGTGAAAGTGACGAAGAAGGTCACAAGCATACTTAGACTGAGAAATAAATATTTCTTCATTGGTTTGTAGGACTTGGAGACCAAGAAAATAATGCAAATGTCCTAAGTCTAACATTTCAAAATTTTGCTTAAGACTGGATTTCACATGGGTTATAAGCTTAGGGTCACTATCAGTAAGAATAAGGTCATCAACATATAGAACAAGTATGATGAGATGGTTTCCTACTTTCTTGGTATAGACATTAGGGTCATAATGACATCTAAAAAAACCAATGTTAGTGAGAAAGCTATCCATTTTGGCATACCAAGCTCTAGGAGCTTGCTTAAGGCCATATAAGGATTTCTTAAGGTGGCAGACAAGGCTAGAGTTATTCTAAACATATCCAGGAGGTTGTTCCATGTAAATTTCCTCCTGTAAATCACCATGTAAGAAGGTAGACTTGACATCCATTTGATGGACTTCCCATTTATGTAAGGTTGCAAGGGAAAGAACAAGGTGGATGGAATTCATTTTTGCGACAGGAGCAAAGGTTTCATTGTAGTCAATCCCTTCAACTTGGGAAAAACCTTTAGCAACTAACCTTGCTTTAATTCTTTCAACACTTCCATCTGATGCATACTTAGTTCTGTAGACCCATTTACATCTGACAAGTTTTCTTCATTTTGGAAGAGGTACAAGATCCCAAGTATCGTTCGCCATTAAGGAACTATATTCTTCATCCCTAGCTACATCCCAATCTGGATTTACTGAAGCTTCTGCAAAGGTTTCTGGATCATGATTCTGGGAAACTTGAGCCAAAAGAGAAGAGGCTCATTGAAACTGAGAACGTGTTCGACGTTGATCTCTAGGATCACCAGAAAGATCACCGGCTACTTCACATGTTGAATGGACCCATCGAGGAAGAACTTGTGCTAGTGCAACTGGAGGAACATGAGCAGGAAAAGGTGGATTTTCATCCTCACTGTCATCATCAGAAACTGGAGTTGGAAACTTATCAAGGAAGTTGGAAGAAGAAGAAGGCACAATCGTCAAATCAGGCTCGCAGGCCAAAGATGGCACAATCGCCAAGTTAGGCTTGCAGGACAAGAGATTTTAATCAAATTTAACATCTCTTCTAATGATTACATCATGAGAATGTGGTTGAAGAAGTCTATAACCTTTTACATCTTCAGAATATCCAACAAATATGCACTTTTGACTTTTAGGCTACAATGCTTTCCGTTTTTCATCTGGAATGTGAGCCCATGCTTCACTACCAAACACACGGAAGTGACTTACATATGGTTTAATTTTACTCCATGCTTCTTCTGGTGTGATACCTTGTAAAGCTTTAGTGGGGGTGCGATTAACTATGTAATTTGCACAATTTATGGCTTTAGCCCAAAATCGAAGACTTAGTCCCTTAGATTGGATCATACAATTAGCCATTTCTTTTAAAGTGCGGTTCTTCCATTCAGCTACACCATTTTGTTGTGGTGTATACGGAACAATGTGTTGTTGTTGGATTCCTTGTTCAGTGCAGAAAGTAGTGAACTTTTTGTTAACATATTCTCCTCCATTGTCGAATCTTAACTTAATAATTTGATGACCATATTGTTCTTCAACAAGGGCCTTGCAGGCCAATAACATGTTAAATAATTCGCTCTTAAGTTTTAGGAAATAAACCCAAGTGCATCTGGAGTACTCATCAATGAAAGTTAAGAAGTATTTGAAACCAGAAAAGGAAGCAGATGGAAGAGGACCACACAAGTCACTATGCACAAGCTCCAAGGGAACCGAGGCATGCCAAGAGGCACGTTTGTCAAAACTGTCATGATGATGTTTTCCGAGTACACAACCGAAACAAACACCATCCCTACAAGATACCATCGGAAGACCTGTTGCCATATTGTCTTTACATAGTTGTTGCAATGAGCGATAATTTAAGTGACCAAATCGCTCATGCCAAAGTTTGCTCAAGTTATCACTATGAGCAACAAAAACTGAAGGAAAAGGTGATGACCCAAAGTTGTTAAATTTGTAGAACCTGGTAATATCATCAATAATTCCAGTAGCTAGGACATGTTGAGGATGTTTAAAATCCTTGATTACAACTTGGTGAGGTGTAAACATCACAGTTTTACCTTCACTAGAATGAGTGATTTGATAGACTGATAACAAATTGCAGGAAATTCTTGGAACACATAGTACATCACTGAAATGACCATTATCTACTGGAATTGTTCCAGATCCTACAACACTTCCTACAACACTTAGAGATCTATCATCACCAACAAATATTTGTTTGGTGTTACATTCATGCATAGTAGAAAATATGGCTTGATTCTTAGCCATATGATAAGATGTTCCAGAATCAATGAGCCATTCATTTGAAGTAGAGGAAGAAGATGCAGTATAAGAATAACCAGAAGCACAAAGTGCATGTCTATGAGAGTTAGATTATGAAGGCAAATCTATGTTGACGTGGTGCTTCTTCATTGTTGCTTCCAAGGTTGCCATCTTCTTGAAACACTTAGATTCATCATGATTATCTTTCTCGCAATAGTTGCAATGATGCTCAGTCTTCTTTCCTTTTGGCTTGGATCCTTTGTCATTTTTTAAAGAAGGAGCTGACTGAGAGAGTTTGGGACCCTTGTTTGGCTTATTATTGCAAAAATTTTGTTTCTTGGGAGGCTTGGACTTTTCTTTCTGTTGGGACAATAATGTTTTCTCAGATGTATCTACATTATTGATTATTCCAAGATTGATGAGCTTATCTTACTCTCTAATCAGAGAATCACAAAACGATTCAAGACTAGGCTCTTGATAGCTAGCTGCAATCAAAGATTCTTTCATGCAGTAAAATGTAGATACAAAAACAGAATATGTAGGTCAAAGTTTTGAAAGAATATGATAAATGCATTATTTGTCTTCCCTCTTAATCTTGCATTCTTCACATAAGAGTTTAAGAGTTTTGTACTTAGATAAATAATATTCAATGCATGAAAAATCACTTGGATTTAAAGAAATCAACTCATTTTCGAGTTGGTGACCTCGAATTTCATTGTGTTTACCAAACACAGATTCCAACTTGTCCCAAGCAGCATCAGGTTCATCAATTCTAGATATGTGGAATCACAAATCAGTAGAGATTGGCATCCCAATCAATCCACAAGTTTCGTCACATCTATTTGTCCATTTGATTTTCTTATCATCATCAGTGGGTTTTGTTTCTTTCCCTGAGGTAATTCTGAAAAGTCCTCTACTTCATAGAACATCCTCCATACGAGATTTCCATGAGAAATAGTTGGAACTGGTAAGTATAATATCACAAGGGGCGGCCATATTTGTAAATTAGTGGCTGTAAAAGTAGAAACCAATAGTCTAGATGTGAAGAGATCGAAAAAATAGGTGGTTTAAAAAAAAACGGCACTGAAAACTAACTCTGTATGATGAAGTTATGCTTGATCAAAGAAAATGTTGAAGATGCCCCCAATAGTGACGTGACAGATAGAGAATGACCAGCGAAAAAAAAGAACCCCCCTCTTCCCAAGATGAACCTTTGACAATCACTTTACAAGAAAGTTGCTTTAAGTGAATCAATTTTGTAAAATAAGTGATTTCACTTTTACAATGATGTTATTTTAAATAGTGCAGCAATAAAAAGGAACTTAAGTGACTCACTTTTTATTTTTATTTTTTATTATTTAAGTGAGATGCACTTTTACAATAAAGTAACTTGAAAATAGAAATTGCATGCACTTTTTCTCTTAAAAGTAACTTCCTAAGGCTTGAATTCAAGACCTATTAAGGAATAAAACAACTTTGAACCAAGTGAGCTAGAATAAAAGGTATGTAAAATATGGGAAGGAGGAAGGTTTTTTTTTTTTTTTTTCTTTTACTCTTCTTGCTCAGTTTTCGTGCTTGCATTTTTCCTGCAAATCACACCATAAACCAAAACAAAAACAAAATTTCCACTCTTGTGGGGTTAGATCTCGTTAGCTTTCCCAGAAAGTCTACGTTTTCTCTTTGTTTCTGATTTCCCGAGATCGTACAACGTGCACGGCAAAGAGCATATGCAGCCGAGAAAAACCCCTTTCCCTTTCTGTTTCTGATTCGTCGAGATCGCACAAGGTGCACGGAAAAGAGCATACGCAGACAAGGAAAACAACAATCCAAAACTAAAAAAAAATCTAATAATAAAAGTTGATAAAATATGAGATTTTTTTTTTTTAAACAAAAAAAAAAACGTTACAACATTATACTTTCAGATTTGATGAAATACACGTTTCTGAAGCAACCAGAAACTGTTTTTGATCAAACAAAAAATATTTCCCAATGGAAACGACACTCTGGACGCAATGGAACACCTCCCACGGCCCATAAATGCACAGAAATACCAGAACCAGAAACCCTTTCAAGTTTCAGCAACAACAGTTCAAGATCTAGATCATTACCAGAAGTGGCTCTTCATAAAAGCTCTAATACCATGTTCAGGTACACAGGGTACTCCCAAAACACCCAACACTTAGAGTAACCACTTCACAGAAACAGATCACAGATCAACACACCAATGTTTTGACGTGGTTTAAACCCTCAAAAGGGAAACACTCCACGACCCTAGCCAAATAGCTTCTACGGAGCAATTTATTATGCAAACGAAAGAAAGTTACAAATGAGATTCTCATAATTGATCAACTTCCAATGACCCTCTATGCTCTTTAAATAGATATCATGGACCAATCGGGTGTTCAGCCACGGATCAAGGGTAGGTATGATCTAAGAGAAGTTGAGCCGTCGGATCACTCTATGTCTAGAACATATCGTGACCGTCAGATTAAATATTTACAAATGCAGACTAATGTATACTAAAGAACCACACTTTAACTAACGGATCTAATACACAAGTTGATCTTAACTAACTCCTAAGTGTCTAAATATCCTAACAAGGATGCTGAAGTGGATGCAATTTATGTCCACTTTATCATCATCCTGATAGAATGTGCCTCACTATGGACCTAGGAAACATAGCATAAGGAGAATTTAGTTGTAATTGAATTGGGATGCTACTCTAGGTGATAAGTGCACCTAGTTTGGCGCTTAAATGATAACCATATCCCATATGATTTAAATAATGAAGATGATGATGAACTAGATGACAATGATGATGATGATGATGAACTAGATGACAATGACAATGATGATGTTGTCGATGGAAATGGTGATCATCATCGTCATCATCATTGTCATTGTCATCGTCATCATGATGATCACTATAGTCATTTCCGTCATCATCATGACCATCAAGATCATGATGATTATTACATTCATCATTGTCATCATCACCATCATGATTGTGATGATTGCTATATTAATCATTGTCATCATCATTGTCATGGTCATCATCAATACAATCGTGGGACACATTCCTTATAAGAAAGTGTTGGGGTCTAAGTGAGCAATTTATGTCCCCAAAAAATGGCCCAATACCCAATACACATTCATGCTATTCCAAACAGCAAAATGATGCCCACATCCTAGGCATAGACTAATTTTTTAATCTACATGGTCTATGTAGTAGTATGGTTGTTGTCATCATTGTCATTATCATCATCATATAATCACATGGTCAACAATGTCATCATCATTGTCGTTGTCGTCATCATTATCATTGTCATTGTCATCGTCATCATCATTCCCATCTCCATCTTCAGCATCGTTGTCATCTCCATATTCAATTCTTTTATAGTTTTTCAATGTCCTTTTACAACCCACCATACTTACATTTATTGTAGTTGATTATAATTCTCCACATGTCAGTAATCTAATTCTCATATCCCCTTTCTTTCTAATCTGATTTGATCATATTTTCCAACCTTACCAATCAAATCTAATTTTATTGCTAAGAATTTAGTTGGTAGAGTTTAAAAAAAAAACAATTTCTCACAACCTCTAAGATTACAGTGTGCTCAATCATGGTCATAAGTTATGCATGATTTAAATTGTACCCATATCCCAGTTGCAGGTAATCGTTTCTTTGTATAGGGCATGTATCGTAGCATGGAGCCTTGTGCATGGTCCACGATCCCTAAAGAAAAATATTATGCATATGGATATGGATTTTACTCTATAACATGGATTGGGCCATGAGAACTAACCATACTATGACAAGCCTCTAAATGGACACAATGTCTTCCTCACATGCCAAAGATTCTCTACACAAGCCATGTTTGGTAGCCTCAGGCCGACAAACATGGTCTCTGAGCCCCATAAGTAGATAGCATGGCCTAATCCATTATATTTTTTCCCCACATCCTGCCCTCATTGTTAGTGTCATCATCATTGTCATCAACATCATTGTTGTCATTGTCATCGTCATTGTCATCATCATCATCGTCAATATCATCATCATCATCATCATCACTGTAATTATAATATAATCACATCATCATCATCATCATTGTAATTATAATATAATCACATCATCATCAATGTCATCAACATCATCGCCATTATCATTGTCATCATTAGCATCATTATCATCATCATCATCATTGTTGTCATCGTCATCATTGTTGTTGTCATCATCGTCATCTTCATTATCATCATCAACATCACCACCATTTATGCCATTGTCATTATCACTATCATCATTGTCATCATCATTGTCATCTCCATCACCATATAATCACATCATTTCCATTCTCTTCCTCTTCATCAATGTTGTCATCATTATTGACATCGCCATCACCTTCATTATCATCATCATCATCATTGTCATTGTTGTCGTCATCATCATTTCCATAGTCATTGTCATCGTCATCATCATTTTCATCGTCCTCATCATGCTTATCATTTTCATCATCATATCCATCTAATCACATCATCATCATTCTAATTAACTTTGTCGTCGTCATCATCATCGTCATCGTCATCATCGTTTCATCATCATCCTCATCCATTTCATTATCATTTTCATTGTCATAATCATCAATGACAACAATGACAATGACTAATGATGATGATGATGATCAACATCATCAAGGTCATGATGATGATGATGATGAATCATCATCATCATCAACAACAACAATAACAACACAATGATCATTGTCATCATCATTTCCATCATTATAATCATCATCGGAATAGTCATTGTTGTCATCATCTTCATATAATCACATCACCATTATCATCATCATCTCCATTGCAATTGTCATCATCATGGACATATTTAATGGCATCGCCATTGTCATCATCATCATTCATGTTATTAGTAATGATGATGACCTAGATGACAATGACAAAGATAATGGTTGTGATGATGACAATGATTGCATTTTAAGAATTCTTCACAAAGGTCATTGGCATTGTCATTGTCATCATAACCATCATCGTTGTTATCATCATCATTGTAATTATCATCATAATCATTATTCATGTCATCATTGTCGTCATTGTCATTGTCTTCATCATCATCAGCATCATGATTATTGGCAATGTCATCAACTATTCATAATTACCTTTAGCATAAGAAATATCACCAACCCAAAAGATGTGATTACTAGAAAAGGGTCATGGAGGACACATATGATCTATGCATGAGAAATAACAACTCTATTTTGCAAGACAATCATCATCATAATTTTCATTATCATCGTCATCATCCTCATTGTCATCATCAACATCATCAACATCATCATTATCATCATCATCATCCTCATTGTCATCATCATCATTATCATCATCATTGTCATTGTCATCATCACCATCATCATCATTCATTTCATTGCCATCATCATCATCATCATCATCATAATCGTTTCCATCATCATCATTGCCATCATTATCATCAATGATCATCATCATCAACAACAACAACATTATCATCATCATCATAGTCATTGTGAATGTCATCATCATAATCCTCATTGTCATGTTCAAGATTCAGGTGCAAAACTAGACACAAAACTAGATGAAAAAATGGATGAAAACCTAGATGCAAAAGAGGATACAAACGTGGATGCAAAAGTGGGGGGGAAATTAGGTGCAGAATGAGGCACAACAAAAGTGGATGCAAAAAAGGATGCAATCATGGATGCAAAATATGATGTAAAAAGGGACACAAAAGTAGATACACCCATGGGTGCAAAATTGGATGCAACAAAATTAGATGCAAAACTAGGTGCAAAACACCAAGTGCAAAAGTGGATGCAAAAATGGATGCACAAAAGGACGCAATAGTCAATGCAAACTTGGATGTAAAAAATGATGCAAATGTGGATGCAAATGTGGATGCAAAAGTGGAAGCGAAAGCCGGTGCAAAAGTAGGCACAAAAAGGGGTGCAAATCGGGGCACAACAAAAGTGAATGCAACAGTAGATGCAAAAAAGGATGCAAACATGGATACAAAACAAGATGCAAACATGGGTGCAAAAGTGGACGGACAAGTGGATCCAAAAGTAGATGCAAAATGGATGAAAAAAAGTAGACGCAAAACTAGATGCAAAACGAGGCATAAACCCAGATGCAAAATTTGGCGTAATAGGGGATGCAAAAAGGAATGCAAAAAAAGAAGCATAACTGGATGCAAAAGAGGATGCAAAAAATGATGCAAAAGTGGATGCAAATGTGGGTACAAAAGTGGGCGAAAACATGGACGCAAATTTAGGGGGTGTAACAAGTGTAGATGTGAAAACTAGGCACAAAACTTGGTGCAAAACCAGGCGCAAAAACCGGCTCAAAGCTCGACATTAAACCTGACACTAAATCCGACGATAAACTTGGTGCAATTTGCACCAGGTTTAGCACCGACTTTAGCAAAAGGACACAAAAAATGCCTAAAATTGCGTCGACCCATGAAATTGCACCGAATTGGATAAGGAAATGAAGGAAAATACATTAAAAGGGGGTCTAGAAGCGAAAAAGGAAGCAAAAAGGGACGCTAATCGTAGTTTTTTTTGTAGTGATATTCCAATCCATTCACAATTTGACTCAATTTACCACACTATATCTTTATTCAAATAATCTCACTAGTAGCATTCATATATCCCTGGCTAATTTGAGTCAATTGGTTAAATTAGATTTGAGTTATAATATGCTTAGTGGTTCCATGATAGAAGCCATTCTCAATTTAACTAAATTGGCTTACCTATATTTGAGTCATAATATACTCACTAGTCCTATTCATGAAGCCATTACCAATTTACAGAAGTTTGAATCCCTTGACCTCTCGAACAATAATCTCACAAGACAGTTTCAAGAGCCATATGAGATCTTCATTCATTGAAGCACTTGTATGTGGATTTAAACAAATTTATTGGGAAAATATCATATAGCATAGGTTAACTAAAATCTCTCATAGAACTAAGCATATATAGTAATAGGTTTTCTGGGACTACTCCTAATGATATTAATGGTTTGGTTTCAATTGAGACCTTAAATTTATCAAAAAACAACTTGGAGGGACATATTCCTACTAAGGGCATCTACAATTAGACTTATTTATTATTGTTGCAAGGTTTCTGTGGTGGTTAGCTTCACAGAAACCTTGCAACAATAATAAGTTGTATGGGACTCTACCCTCATCTTTATCCAATTGTACCAATCTTTTGTTCCTAGATGTAAGAAACAATGAATTTATAGGTGAACTTCCTCCATGTCTTGCAAATTTTTGTAACTTATATGTTTGAAGCATTATATATAATAATCTCCTTGCAAGTATTCCTCAATGGATTACAAATTTCACTGAGTTGTTTGTCAATGACAACATGAATATAAAAATAGGGTGGTTAAGCCATGTAGATGAAAAAATTCCTTTGTTAGCATTGGGGATGGCAATAGGGATTAGATTTAGTGTAATTATTGCTATGTTTATTCTTTGAAATGAAGCAAGGCATTTGGTAGTGGATTTTCCCCTAACAACACATGAAAACCTTTTTATAGCTTCTATCGATTCCCTACATAACTCAATAACACTTATCCATGTACCTCACTATCTTAATACATTACAATCTTAATATATGTAACACAGTTATGATATAATGTTTAAATGACATTTTCCCATGTGTATTATTGTCTTGGTTAATTTAATACCACTTAATGATATGGTATTGATATGACACTTGTATCATTGTATTGTATAATGTAATGGCACTTAATAGTATAATGTTTGAATACGAGTAAGCTACATTTCCCAAAAGATGTAAAATATAACACAAACAAATTATTTATTTATAATTTCAAGTTTCATATATTAAAACATTATTAGAAATTGCACTTGATGGTGCAAAAAGTACATTGTAATAAGGGGAAAGGTGGAAGTGATGCAATTATGAAAGTATGGGAGAACTTTTGAAGTGGAAATGCTCATGAAGTTCAAGGAAGTGTAGAAAAATGCTAAATGTGGAAAATGTACAAAAAAATTCAAGCAATTAATGTAAGAAAACATGTAAATGTAATTATAGGTGGACAAATGTTAAGTTATCTTCAAAATTCCGAAGGTGCAAATATATTTAATTTTGTAAAATAATATAAGTTACAATGTGAAGTACACATACAACAAGTTAGAAGTGTAGTCAAACAAGATTAATTTAGAGCTAAAAGTTGATAATAAAGTTGGCTTAGTTTAAGGCCTTGGTGTCTTATTAATGTTGCAAACCTATTAAGGAGTAAGAAAATTTGAGTGCAAACCTTTCAATGCTTAAAAGATTCAAGATTAAGGAACTATGGTAGTGTTTTTTTGGTTTTATGGTAAATTTATGTTTCTTTTTAAGTTGAAGACTCTTCAAGATATATATCTAAATATGTTAGGGACTTTGTTTTTGTCACATGTAAGTATTCTCTTGTGATCAAATCTTAAATCCACTTTTTGATTGCATTATAATATGGGAGTAGCAAAGAGCTTATAAGTTCATGAAAATACTAACAAGGAATGAAACTTGTAACATTATTTGTTTGAGTTATGATCAAATAAATTAATCATTCTATAGTGCATATATTCAAATGTAACTTTGACCACAAGTTAGGGTTGTAGTCTCTCTTTTATAAACATGGATATTTTGGACATTTAGAGAAGTATTCCTCCATTAGTAGGATATGTAGGTAGATGTAAATTCCCCTCCTATAAAAATTTCCTTGGAAAAAATATATGTAATTTATTTTAAAAAAAAGGATAGAAGACACAATAAAAAAATTTATTAAAAAATTATTAATGTTTATGGGTGATGAAATTTCTTCCATTAATTTAGAAAAGAATAAATATAAAAGAAAAAAGGAAATATTTAAATTTTAAAAAATGAGAAACGGGTATATTAGAATTTGATTCAAGAGAATATGGAAAAAGGGAAAAAATATGCATGATAAAACCTTAACAAAAATGTTTTCTCATGTGAAAAAACTATATTGGAGGTTTATTAAATATACTAGAACTAAATATTATTTTATATTTATTGTATCTCTATGGTTATGAAGTTTATGTTTTCAATATTTTTAAAGAAATTCAGAGAAAAATTGAACAAATTTAAAAACATTTTTTATTTTAAAACTTTAAAGTTAAGAGTAATGCTCCCCATCCCATTCTCCTCTTAGAGGCGGGACTTTGGTACTAAGAGTGAGCAAAGAAGTCAAAACTAGAACTAGATCTGTAGTACCCCTAACCTATGTCCCTTATTTAATAAATAAATATAACCTTTTTACTATTACATACTGTGTCAAATTTCATGTTTTCATGTTTCGGTTAAACTTCATGCTTGTAAAAGAAATATAAAGTTCACATTTACGGGAATGGAATAAACATGTCATATTCATTTGTTACTAACATTTACTCGCTGTTGCAAGTGTAATAGCATATAAATGTATGTTCTAATTTTACATAAGTTTCGTTCACAATAACTTGAAATAATAATATGAGAGAGTTAGAAATGATCAATATACTTGTAGGATAGGATAAGTACCTGTAATTAGCTAGTAGATCTTCTTTGCTACTCCTTTTTGCTCTGTTGTATGTCCTGTTGTAGCCCTGCGACCAAAAGCCTTCCCAAACCCTTGAATCTCAACCGACCAGACAATCCGGTATGCCACCCTACCAACTGGCGAGGTGTATCCACGTACCCATCATTCAGTAGTTTGCATATATAAGACATAATTAACACATGATACATATCTATCATGACTACATATCATAATACTAACATCTCACACACACACACATATATATATAGGCAAAATAATAAAACCATATGTCCACAGTGTCGTCAAACCAACGAAGTCTCACAATCAAACAAATACAACATATAACAGTAGTTCAGGTAGTAATGTCAAAACGGAGCGTTACAAGCTCGGAATTCCCTAAATCATGAACCAAAATTAAAATCAAATCAAATTCTATTAAGTGGGCTCGATGGTTAAGAACATGTGTTTCCTTTTCAAAAACATGTTTGAATCTCAGACTGCATTTGAGCCCTTAGTGATTGTTTTAAAGATCATTCTATTTTCCAAATCTGGCCGCCTTCTTCTTTTCCTGTGTTAATTCCTGCAATGAAAGCTTATAACATTTAATGAGAATATTTATGTAGTTAAAAATAAGGAAGATCCAGATTCAATTCTCTTCAAAGTGTTCAAGAAAATGTTGTATGTTCGGAGACTCTGATGTGGTGAAAGTGCCTAGGATCAGCAGATATTATAGCGCTGCACTTGCATGCTCTTTTTGTGTTTTAAAGATAATCTTTATCTTCTAAATCAGAGATCTTCGTCTGTTTCTGTGATCATGCCTAAGAATAAAGCTTATGATTCTGGTATTTGATGATAAAATATTTATGTAGGTAAAAAATAAGGCCGCATTCGGTTAGTTCACGATTGATTACTTATTTATGTTTTGAAGAGTTCTTAATCACTCCCATGCTCCTTTTATCTTTTTAAAGCGGTGGAGTATATTTTTCAGTTCTGCTTTGAATAAACTGTTATGATTTTCAAATACCTGCGGGCCCGAAGACAAAAGATACGTTATTATGTACTTGTACGCTTTCAAATATCATTTCTCTGTAGAATGCCTCAAGAAAATGTGCTGTGTTTGGTCTCTAATCTCAGTGATCGTGCTTGCAATCAAAGCTTATAAGTAATTGGAGGATAAAATATTTCTTTGGCTTTTAGTATAAAATTCAAGGCTGCATTTGATTGCTTCTCGATTGCTTGCTCATTTCGCTTTAAAGATCTTTCCTATCTTATATATCGGCGTTCTTCTTGCTCTTCTGTATTCATGCCTATACTAAAAACTTTAGGTCTAATATTTAATGAGAAAATATTGGTTTGGTTAAAAACTAAGGCTGCATTTGCTTGGTTTGGGATTCTTGCTCATTTTATTTTAAAGGATTCCAAATCGGCGATCTTGTTCTTTTTATTTAGGTCTTTTGAATCTTTGGGGCATTTCTCTAGTTTCTGGTTTGGATAAATTGTTGTGGTTTTCAAATATCCAATGGCATGAGAAAAAAGATCTATGTAGTAGGCTTTGGTGAAATCTAAAGCTCTGCCTCGCCTTGCTTAATTTATTATTCAGGAAAATCTTTATCTTATGTATTGTATTTGATTTCTGGTTTATATGTCTATTGTAAGAGGCATCTTAACACTTTGTTATTTACTTGCTTTACAACAAAAGTTTCTATTTTTTTTTCAATTTTTTTTAAGATAGTTTATCTTTCTCTCATATCATTTTTTAATTTTCTTAATAATTACATACAAATTTAATGATACAAAAATTGGATTTAGAATTTTTTATAAAATTATTCCAAAGTCAAGATTGAGTTTTATTGGATTTAGAATTTTTTATAAAATTATTCCAAAGTCAAGATTGAGTTTTATTTGCACATTGTGTTTTCTTATACATATTCTTATTTAAAAAATCATATACATACTATTAGAATAAATAAAATAAAAATACATATCATACTACTAAAAAATACATATCTTACTAAAAATATATTTGTCAATAAACTAAAAACAAAATTTAATATTTGATTTATATAATTTATATAAATTTATAGTCATAATCACAAATTTTATTATACCAATTTTCTTTCTTACTTGATTGTTTTAACAATTTCTAAAGTAATAAAGAGTCTCAAGCTGACAATGTTCTTGATAGATCATGTAAATATATATACTAATATAATGGTAGCAATGTCTTTATTAATAAGGAAGAATCCTGTAATTACAAATTATACTAAAAAAACAAAATTAATTATTGAAAAATTTACTTATAGAAAATGTTGAATTATTATCTTCAATTAATTTATTATAATTTATGATATTTTAAAATTTTAAAAGACTCTTTTTAAGAATAATTGGATTTTTTTTAAAAAATTTACTAAATTTAAATTTACGACATAATATATGGTTATTAATATAGTTTCAAAATATTATTAAACTAATTTATATTTCTTAATCAACTATTTTCTTAAAACTTTGTTATGCTTTGCCAAAGAAAAAGTATGTATATCAATGCAATTATTTGGTGATTCAATGAATGTTATCAATAGGATATAAACAAAACATAAAAATATCACATCATGTTTTTACTCACTTTGTTTAAGGAAGTGCACCAATTGTGGAAAATTTTGATTTTTGTATACTTTGTCATGTCTACTGGGAGCTGAATTCACTTGTAGATAAGTTCGGAATGGGACCTTTTATTATTTCTACTATCAACCTTGGAACAATCAACCACATGCAGTTTCTTCTCCATTAAAAACATCCTTTTTGGATTATATGTATTATGCAAAATGTAATTTTTTTTATAATAAAATTATACTTTTTAAGTAAAAAAAAATTATAAATTCATTATTTTAAAAATAAAAAATTTATTGCCATTTTAATATATATATATATATATATAATTTTTTATTGAATTTTTGGATGTAACATAAATCCCTTTGTAATAATTAGTTGAATTGTAAAATTTAAAAATAAATAAAATAAATTTAAAAACCATATTTTGAATTTTTTTAAGAATACCACCTTATTAAATAAGATATGACCATTGTGCCTCATGGGCATTCACTGACACTCCATCGGACAATGCACTTGACCACAGGCCTGGCGGCACTTCAATTCTGAAAACCGTAGCTGCAGTGGCCACCCAACAACCGTGTTTTGTTCCTATCCATCCGAAACACCTGTCCAACCCGAGATGTCCACTTACTGCTCGCAGCAGCTTAGGAGTAATCGAAAATGGTAACCATTCCGACCATGATTCTATAGTTAATTTTCGATCATTATAATTAGGAAAAGGCAATGATTACAATAATATATTGCAAGTTTATTATATTAAGCTCAAGAATTATTGAGTGTTTATTATGTTAATGAGCAAGGAAAATATAAACTTACCTCTGTAATTTCATTGACCGTCAAATTGCTCCCAGGAATTCTAGGGTTGGAATTGTCAAATACAGTACAAGTTGCACTACTAATACATATCCTAATCCGTGCCATAAGTTAATGGAATTTGGGATGAAAAATTTCAAATTTAATAATTAAAAATTATGATTTAATTTAAAAATAGTAAACCTACAGAAACAAAAAAATCACAAGAAACAGATGAATTTCTGTTCACCCATTATCATTGCATAACTTAAATGCTCTCTACGGAATCTAGTAGAGAAATTCTTGTAGCAATTTGAAGTGCTTAAATTACAATTTTGGCAATCTGGATAGTTTTAAAATTGGACATTTAATCTAAAACAAACAATCGCAATTGCTAAGACAAACCTTAAACCCTTGTAGTTAATAAAGAGTCCCCAAAATAAACCTTAATGTAAAAATACAACTTATATAATCCAGTTTAATGAATTTCAAGAATTGGTGATGTTTCAACATTAAAATGAAAATTGCATGTTTTCCATGGACTCACAAAATCGTGTGGCATCTAAGTCCGTTATCATTCCAAACGCTATTATTATTCCCTCTTCAAGTAGCTATGAAAAAATAGCTAGCTGAGCATCATGTATTGCCATGCGGGTAGGTTAACAGGTGGGTAGTGTATGAAGACGATGATGAAGGATTGATTGTTATTTGCCAACAAGTGAATGGAATGGATTCAATGGATAATAACTTTTACTTTCTCAATATTTTATTTTAATGGAGATCTATAGTTTCTTAAGTTGATGATGTGATGTGATATATACATGTTTCAAACTGTAAAAAAAAACAAAAAACTTATAGCTAGTGTTCGGGTATGAACTAACTTGCAACTATAACCTATCACCTACTCACAACATATAAATTCAAATAAAATCGAGACTCCCTTAAGAAAGAAAACATTTATTTCACAAAACACGGGGATGACAACATGCAGTAAGCATCTTCTTGGTGATTGAATCGCTCTTCTCCAATTACTATGAAAAATTTTATGCTCCCAAGCCATATTTGTAAAAATTGGGTAGAGAAATCAACTATTCAGTGTTTGTACAAATATTTCAATCATTATGATTAAGTTTACCGAGTAATACGAGCACATCAAATACATATAGCATGCATATCAAATACATATGCAATGACTACATATACCTTATCCATTGGAGAAAATAATGAAAAGTACAAATAATGAATTTCCATTTGATTAAGGTGAAATTTATGATGAGGACCCTTAATGTACAACACTCTTGTTGAAGTACATATGAGAAATTGGAACATGGTTTATATAATCATTATTTTTTAGATTGGTGAGCATGGTAAAGATCATGATGGATATAGGGATAGTGAGTTTATGTTTGGTTTCAATAGCCACATTTCAAGATATTAACAATCTTAATTCCAAGGTAAAAAGAGGATTTGGATCAATAGGGAATATTACATGCAATGGGAAAGTATTGTGTTTAAGGATATATCAAAGAATTTAGAAGAAGGTTAATTCTAGGAAGAAGACACAATGGGGAAACATAGTTTTGGATGAGTGAGGAGAAGAATAATAACAACAAGAGCAACATGTGTCTCAAGCTTAGTGTTTAATCTAACCACCTTAAAAAAATCATCATCATTGAATATACATGTAAGATATTTTTTTTTGAATTAATTTAAATAATTCTTTCAATTTAATTTTTTAATTCATATCTCTTTTCTAAATCTTATTTATCTAATTTAATTTTATAAAAAATTAAGTTATATCCTCCTACTCCTCTCTTTCTTTCTTTTTTGTCCTTTTTTCTGGATGAAGTAAAACTTCAATTGGATATAGTATCATGGCTTCATGTTTGGAGATAATTTTTGGTGAATCCATGATATCATATGAGATTTACATAGCTTCAATGATGATGTAGAAGAGGGGATACTAAGTATATTAGGATATTATATGGAGATGGAACCATCATTTTGGTTCTCGATTAAGATATACAGATATTTCTAATTAGATAAGAGATAATTTTCCTTAAATGTAAGGAAACAAGTTAATGGCCTAAAAACCAAATACATCTAAGAGGAGTGAAAGTATGTCCCCTTACAAAGCACTAGAAAGTCATTTAAGGTGTCTTGATTTTCCTTGAATAACAATGATAAGTGATTTTGCATTAACAAATAATAACCAATAATACCTGTCCTCACTACCAATTCACAAATCAATTATAATAGGTTTTGTTTGGTGCTTCATAAAAAAGAAGAAGAACAAAAGAAATAATTTAACCACTAATTAGGTGAATACCTAATTTTAACTTTTAATGGAAACTTATATAAAACACATGTTGCTTGTATAAACTCTTCACATTCAACATTGAATTATGATGGCATTAAGTTAGATAATCATTTGTATTTAATGTTTAAGAATTTAGATCAATTTATTATTTATTGTAGTGTTTAGAAAAATTCTTTAAAATTTTATGAAATGTTTTAGTAATGGTTAAAGAATATATAGCTAATTCGGTGTAAATGATTATATTTGTTTACTTGCGCCATTCCTTCCTTATATTGTGTGGGGATATGTATAATATAATATAATAATTAAAAAAAACTTATTTATGTCTATTTTGTGGATTCTCAATTACTGTTTATGACCATAAAATATCTTGAATTCTTGTGTGTTATCCCACCATTTTAATGAGACATTGTCTGCAAATCCATATAAATTCTATAATGCCAAAATATTTATGATACATGCTTTTCAAAATAGTCTTATTATTCAACTTTTTAAAATCTAAAATGTTCAAAATATAAATTAAATGATATATAACACACTACAAACAACACTCCAGTGCATTGGGTTTGGTTATTACGAAGATTTAAGAAAAATTCAACACCTCGATATGATCATGGATTCCAAATTCTTCACCAAGTCTTCATAAATTGATATGCCATGGAAAATCTCCAAATAACTTGTTATATAGGAGGAAGCTCAAAATTGTCCAAGTGGGAAGAAATTCCCGTGAATCATATTTAACATACACTTAACAATGACTCAAGAAAAACAATGTAATAGCCATTCAACACAAATCAAGAAATAGAATACCAACAACTCATGATAAGATCTAGGTTGTATCATAAATGGTGGTGAAATCAACACTGAATCAAACTGAGGAAAGAGTAGAATGGTGGGCATTAATGAATGATGGCAAGTAGTGTTAATTCACTATGATAATGACAATGATGATGATGGTGATGATGATGATGACGATGAAGATGATGAATATGATAATGTGATGAGGATGGTGATAATGATGATGAGGAGGAGGATGATAGTGAATGTGTCCTAGTATCAAAGATGAGCATTCAAGGCTTGGGTACTATGAAGGGTGAGTGCCACTGAGTGGTTATGTTTTCCAATATTATAGGTGAGGGCATGGATATAAATATGGTATGGCATGTTAATTTTTGGGTTCATAGCATAGGATCATTGTATAATTGTTTTTTATATGTCTGTTTAAATAGGGCATGGCTATTATAATTTTTTTTAATATGGTTCACTCAAATATTTTTTATTTAAATGTTATATATATGTTTTTAAAATATGTTTTACATATGTTATGTGATGATGATGAAAATGAAAATGACAAAAAAGATGATGATGATGGCCATGACTATGATGACAACACTAATGATGAGGATGACAAAAATGATGGCTACAATAACTACCCCCGAGTATCACTAATTTTAACCCTTAATTACCACTAATTAACCCTACTTACCCCTAATGATCACGATGTAACCCTAATTACCACTAATTGACTAATAACTACCAACAGTTAACCCCTAAATACCCATAAATGCCATGAATTACAAATAATTAACCCATAACTAATTGATGATTACCCCTAATTGACCCCTAGTTAACCCCTACTTTTCTCCTAATTCCTTTTAATCCCCCCTAATTAACCCTTGATTAACCCATAATTAACCGCACTATTATGCATTATGACATAGTACCCGTAATTAACCCTTTATTAACCCCCACATGCCCCTAACTAACCCTAGTTAGTCCTAATTAACCCCCTTTGGCCATTAATTTCTCATTTTTTTGGTAATTCAATTACTTGAAAATTTTTGAGCTTATATTTTTCTAAGAACAATGTTACATTTCAAATACTTCAAAATATTTTAAGCTTATATTTTTCTTAGACTTTTCTTACTATTAATAATTTTATAAAGTAAATAGTTAAACTTTGCTTATTTTGTTATAGTTATGATACTTAGGACTCTATTGGGTTTCAAACACTTTAAAATGTTTTTAAACATATATTTTTCCAATAACTCAAGTGATAAATCATGAGATATTGAAGTGAAATTGATAGTTTAATTTATGAATTCATACAAAAATCCCATATATCCATATTAAACAATGTTTACTTATTATATGAATATATGAAATTGCTTTGATTGATATGAATACAATGGATGTGTATATAAATACATGTATTGGGTAATAGGTCATGTTGTTTGGAAAAATGTATGGCTTATAATTATTACAAAATTGATATTGTTCACCTAAATGACTACTATTATAATACGAAAGTATATATTATTACATAGTGATAATATACCATAAGTATATTAAAAGTCACTCCTTAAAAATGATTTGTCATCAAAGCATGGGTAGGGAACAATATTTTTAATAGAATGATCCATGTTCTTGTAACTTTGTTTATTTGATAAGATTGAGAACATGAGGTGATAAGATTTATGAAGCTTTGAACAATATTTTTACATAAAAAAATGATCAATCCTTTCTAAATGGAATATTTCTTAAACTCTCTGATAATTAGAGTATTGATTCAATCGTTTTTATTGTTGACTTTGAATTGTATTTATTTTCGGATGCGTTGATATGTAAGAAAAATGTTGAAATTGGTATGTTGATTCATGTATGCCACCTTTTATGTAATTTGAGTGTCGATACGGTATTCTAATAAGTTGATCCTTCTTAATATCTAGTTTAATATTTTCATGATTTACTAGTGTCACCATGTTAAAACTTGATTTTTTTATTCACTAGTGTGCCAAGATTCTTTGGATGACATACAACTTCATAGGTGCAATCGACGGAACACCAACCTTCATTGAATCGATAGGTTATGAGGTTCCATTGAATTGTTTCTTGGAATCCTTTACCAAATACTCTTACACTAATATGGTTGTTTAATGTTGTGAAATTAATAACAATAATGAATGGAGATACAATTATGACATGGGTCCTTGCTATTATCCCTACATCATCTTTGCTTCTATAATGCAATGATTGTTTGGGAAGAATTGCACCTACAATTTTCCCTACCTAATTTTTCATTGGTGAGATTTTTAATTTTATCAAATCCCAAAATGGTTTTATTCACATGGCTATGGTGTATCCCTTCTTGTGATTTATCCTATATTGTTAACCATAGTTGCTTTGGATAATATCCCAATGGACTCCATTACTCCCCAATTTTTTATTTGTTTTTATTATTTATTTTTTCTATCTAAATTTTTGTTATAGATTTTTGTTTCGAACTTCACTATTACTGATTGAGCCATGAGCCTCAATTTAATTTTTTCTTTCAAAATCTCTATCAATGACAAATGTTAATGAATTGGGACTCAATACTTACTTGGATATTTTCTATTAACAAAACGATCTTAGCCATAAGCAAACAAAAATGACCATGATATTGATTGAAGTGAACCTGATGGTTCACTTCATGAATTCAACAAGAATGCATATTAAAAAAACCCATATATATGTAGTAAATAATATTGATTTATTATATTTTAATATATATGAGATTATCTTGATTGATATGGATACAATGTACAATGGACTTGTATATAACTATGCATAGGGTGTGATAAGTGTTAGAATATTAAAAACCCACTTTAGACTTCTGATATAAAGTATTCATCATTTTGATACTTTCCTAGGTGTTTGACTAGGTAGATTGGCCACATATTGCCTTTCTAGTCTCACACTTGCCATCATTATCCATAGGACCACACTTGGAAAGATTATAGATAAGTTTCTGTTGCTTTTATGACTGTCCTAAATTAGTAAGAGCACTTTCTTGCCTTTACACAATTTTGTCCTACTTTTTATGCTTTTCAATGGATAAGGATAAGGATGGGTGCTTTTATGGACTTGGCAAGCTCTCTTCTTTTTGGCCAACTCATCCTCCATATTTTCTCGCCAAAAGCCACCATCACATTCATTTTTAATATAGAAATTAGTATTCTAAATTATATCTTTTTAAATATATTCAATCTAAATTTATTTATAATTATTCCCCCTTCCATTAGTATATTACTTCTTAAATTAATTTGTTATTCCATAAATTTTTTGATTAATAAATATTTTATCTCAATATATGCACTTCTTTCTAATATAGAATATACATTATAATAGTTGATTAGTTGTAGCTTGGGTGGTTAGGAGGAATGATTCTTTCCTTCCTCACCCATGTTCAATTCTTGTAAGTGACATTAGATTTATCTAATTTATACTTGACACAATAACTAAATACTGTGGAAATATACATACTTAAATCTCTCCATAAAATTTGAGATGTGTTGCCCTCGAATTATATTTTTAATTAATTTATTATTAATTTTATATGAAAATTGTATAAAGGTTATAATTAAAATGTTAGATGTAATACTAAATCTATTTAAGGATAGTAAATACGCCTAATTGTTATTATTGAGGGAATTTATAAGAAAATATATTAATTATTTGAGTTTTTTAATTTATATATATGATACATTTACTTGGGAAAACACTTTGTAAAATATTTCTTAATAAATTGCATCAAGTTTTAATTTTAATTATTTATTAAGTAAATATAATTTATCTCTCGAACAATCAAAGATGTATGCCGCATTTGGCAGGTGATTTGTTCCATGAAAGGCCGGTGATTCGTTTTATGAAAGGCATTAGTGAAACATGCATATCATGCACCTTAGAAGTTAGACACACATGCATAGAGGTTGCATGGATACATGGAAGGTGATTCGTTTCATGAAAGGCATTGATGAAACATGGATAGCATGGATACAAGAGGGTACATTAAAACACATTACATGTCTAAGTTTATACCAATTTTCGATTTTGTATTAATATTTGGAAGCGTTTATGGTCCTCGTATTTTGGAATTTAAGTTAATGGTCCTTGAAAGAGCACATGATCCTTGTTATTTCTCTATATGTGATCCTATGGAAGATCCAATGGTCCTTAAAAGAGTACATGATCCTTACTATTTTCTTATATTTCCTCATATGGAAAGCATGATAAGCATCCATACATAAGGCAATATGTAACTACTTTGATCAAAACAGTCATGGGAAAGGAAACCACTTTATTTAAATAATTCATTTGTGTGATAACACAAGTAACAACAATGAGGAAAAAAGGCCATGCTTGTAGGTAGATAAGTTGATTCATCCTATAATTATTTTGCAAATACAAGAAAGTTGCTTCCATAATATGACAATACAAGACATGTCAAAACAGATAATTTAAGAAACAATAAATTAATAATCAACATTGTTATATCAGATTTTTTGTAGAGCAATAGACCAGCTTGAGCACACCTTCATGCATCCTTCATTACTCAAAACTCACCCCATTATCTAACTAAAAAAATTTGTTCATGTTCAGCTTCTACAATTCAACAATTATTTTGGTAGGTATATGCTACCATGTAGCCTTGTTTCTAATAGTTTTGCACTTGATTTAATACAAAAACATTGGTTTTGGGCTTTTTTCGAGATGTGAGAAGATTATCAATTACATTCAAATTATTGAGGAGTTTGAAGGATTATTGTTGGTTTATCCAGCAATACTGAGAGGGGGGGGTGAATTAGTATTGCCTTCTTTTTCTTTTATTAAAACAATTGGTATTTTAAAAAAAATATGTTATGAATCAAACAAGCAACGATGGGGAATTTTATAGTCGAAACCTCAAAGAGCAAACCACAAAATCAAACTTATTAATAAAATGATTTCTGCAAAAACAAATCCTGCTACAATAGAAAGGATGCATCAACATCCCAGTTTTCTATCTTCACCAACAGATAAGGATGCTACAAAACCCTTGTTTTCTAGCTACTACTGGAAGGAGGCTACAACCTGCTTGACAGGGTTCAACTTGCCCCAACACCACCCTGCCTCCCTGATATTTATAACTTCACAATATTTTCTTAATTCATCAATTCTGTCTCTAGAAATTCCACATGCTTCTTGGTCTCTTCTTTTCTTATTGCTGCTGTGATCTGCACTTTTGAGACGCTTTATTCTAATTTAAACATTCATTTAAATACGTCTTATATTTTAGGTCACACCTCTCCATTCTATGTCTTTCCAATTCGTTCCTTTCCAAATATTTTTTTATTAACTTCTAATTTAAATATTCGTTTATTACTGAGTTTTAATTAATTAATTAATTAAAAATTTCGATCATTCTTTAACATAAAATCCAACACATATTTTAACATTCCCCCCTTTGGCATTGATGGCAGCACCAAAGATAGTCTCCCCCTTTGACAACAATGACAAAGCCCCCCTTTTGACAGCTCCCCCTGTCAACATGTCTCCCCATGACAAGGTATTATCTTTTTTTTATCTATTGTAAGGAGATTACTCCCAATTTTTGTCTAAGATACTCAAAGGCTTCTTTAGGTAATGGCTTAGTGAAGATATCAGCTATATGCTCCTTTGTATCAATATATTCCATTTTGAAAACCTTTTTTGACACTTGATCTCTTAGAAAGTGATATTTTATTGGAATGTGCTTAGTCTTAGAGTGCATGGCAAGATTTTTTGATATGTTTAAATAAATGGAACTAGTATTGTCACAATTTATCACTATGGGATGCTCATACTTCACAAGTATGTCTTCCAATGTCTGCTTCATCCAAATGACTTGAGTAAAACATAATGTAGCATCAATATATTTAGCTTCTGCTGTAGATAGTGCAATGGAGGGCTGTTTCTTGCTTAGCCATGATACCAAACAGTCTCCCAAGTAGAACGTTGCTCCATTGGTAATCTTTTGGTCATCAACACTTCTTTCCCAATCTGCATCAATGCAGGATTTTAAAGTGAAGTATTGGCCTTTTGGGTACCATAAACCATACTCCATAGTACCTTTCAAATATTTGAGAATTATTTTTACTGCTGTTACATGTGTTTCTTTGGGGGCTGTTTGGAATCTAGCAACCAAACCTATAGCTTGCATCACATCTGGTATTGTAGCTGTCACATATAGAAAACTACCTATCATAGATATATACATAGCATGATCCACTTCCAAAGATTCATCATCTTTTCTTAACTTACAACCATTGATAATGGGGGTACTAACAGGCTTCGAGTCTTCCATCTTAAATTTTTTTAGAATCTCTTTAATGTACTTGGTTTGATAAATGAAGATCCCTTTGTCTGATTGAGTGACTTGTAATCCTAAGAAGAATGTTAGTTCTCCCAACAAAGACACTTCATATCTAAAGAAAAGTTTACACTCGGGACTTGTAGATCACTTCCAAATATGATTTCATCAACATAGATAACAACAATGATCATATTCTCATTTCCAAATTTTATGTAGAGATTATTGTCAGTGGACCCTCTTCTATATCCCTGTTGCTTCAAGTAGTTGTCAAGTCTTGAGAACCATGCCCTTGGAGCTTGTTTGAGACCATATAGTGCCCTTTTTAATTTGCAAACATAATCTTGGTTTTCTGATAAGAGAAAACCTTAGGGATGTTCAATATAGACTTCTTCTTCAAGATTTCCATTCAGAAATGCAGATTTAACATCCATTTGATATACTTTGAAATTTTTGTAACATGCAAAATCTAAGAACATCCTGATTGCTTCAAGTCTTGCTACAGAAGAAAATGTTTCTTCAATGTCAATACCTTCCACTTGAGCATATCCCTTGCATACTAGTCTGGCCTTGTTTCTTATTACTTTACCATATTCATTTAACTTGTTCTTGAAGATCCACTTGGTACCAATCACATTATTGTCTTTAGGTCTTGGTACAATTTCCCAAGTTTGGTTCTTCTCTATTTGGTCCAGCTCCTCATCGATAGATTTGATCCAATCATCATGTTTGCTAGCTTCTGCAAATGTTTTAGGCTCTACTAGCAAAAGTAGTGCTTGTTCTTGATCATATATTAACCTTCTTCTTGTTTATCCTCCAATATTTATGTCACCAATAACTTGACTTTCAGGGTGATCTCTTTGAATTCTTCTTGATGGTTCTCTTGTATCAGGTCTTGGAGAATCTTCTTCGTCATTTTCTTGAGATACCTCATATTCCTTTTCTTCATGTTCAATTTCTTCTTCATCTTGTGAATCCTCTCTCCTTTGTGAGTCTTTTTTGTCCTTATCATTATTTTCTATCTCATCATCTTTTGTTCTAGTTCTTCTTGGCTTCATGTAATCTATTCTTACAGCTTCACTTTATATGATCTTGTGTAGTATTTGATTATAACATCTGTATGATTTCTTGGTGGATGAATATCCTAGAAATATTCCGTCATCGGTTCTGAAGTCAAACTTACCAAGATCATCCTCATTCCTCTTTATGTACCACTTACTACCAAACAATCTGAAATATTTGACAAAGGTAGGTCTTCCATACCAGAGCTCATAAGGAGTCTTGTCATAATTTACTCGAGTTGTCCTCTATTGAGTATATAAACAACTGTATATATTGCTTCTCTTCAATATGCATCTGAAAGTTTTGCTTCCTTAAGAATATTTATGGCTGCTTCTTGGACTGTCCTATTCTTTCTTTCCAAAACGCCATTTTCCTAAGGATTTCTTGGAGCTTAAAATTGTCTTTTAATCCCATGGGTTTCACAAAACTCATTAAATTCGTTTGAGGTAAACTCTCCTCCATTACCTGACCTTAAACATTTGATTTTCATATTTGTCTCATTCTCAACCATTGCTTTAAAAAATTTAAACTTCTCATAAGATTTTGATTTTTCTTTGAGGAATGCCACCCAAGTCATCCTTGTATAATCATCAATGAACAACATGAAATAATATTCTCCTTGCAATATTTTAGTTCTTGTTGATCCCTAAAAATCAGTGTAAACTATTTTCAATGGCTGTGAGGATGTATATTCCTTGATTCTGAAGCTGGATTTAGTTTGTTTCCCATGTTGACAATGTTTACAGACTGAATTTTGAGGCTTCACAATCTTTGGCAAGTCTCTTACAGATTCCTTTTTACTCACCTTTATTGTAACATACCCTTTTTGCTGAAAAACATTTTATGTTGGAAACATTATCTTAAATTTTATTGTAAAGTTTTGTATTGGACAAGTGTCCAAGGATGACTGTAATTTGCACAATATTTTATTATTAAATAAATTAAATAGGAGACAAACACCTAAGGAGACTGTTTAAAGAGTGTTTACTAACCCACTAGGTGGAATGGAATTTGGGGTAGAAGGAAATGGACAAATGGCAGCTTCATGAGGCAAGTAACTAGCTATTGGTATGGGACAACTCCCTTGAATTGTGGTCTTAGTGCCTTGAAAGATGGGACTGGAGCTTGAGGCTCATTTATTGAAAACTTACCACTAAATACCTAGGCAATCTTTTTAAGAGCCATCGAATTTTAAACTGAGGCTCATCACTTTTCCTGACGAGGAAATTTACCTTGGGGTTTTGCTGCTTGCACCTAAGAGATTCGATGAGGGGATATGCTAGTTTTTTATCATGGTGTAAGTTCGAATATTATACTGTTGAGTGCATAGTTATACTACTGAGTGCAGAGTCCTAAAAGCTGAGGAGAAAGTCTTCATAGTCTGCTACCTATACAATTTATGATTTCCTTGCTTCTACTCAGAGTTCATCTACCTGGTGGTTCAGTCAACAGGCTCAAGGTTCCAAAGGAGGCAAGTAGATTGGCTGCTTCTTCTGGAGAAGGTTGGGAGGAACAGGCCTCCTTGGGTGTTTGTCCACCCTATCTATAGTTACAGGTTCTACTTGTTATTTCAATCCTAAGTAGTTAAATTATTCTGTAATCACTGATTTAGTATCTCATTAGTTTGAAACTGTTAGTTTACATTTTGCAGAAATAAAAGTGTGATTTTCTGAGTTATTTAGGATCTAATAAATTGTTGAATAAATGTATAAATTGATAAAATACCTCTACTGTATTTTTCCCATACTATTTTCTGTATAGTACTCTAGTACAGAGAGGGAGAATTAAGATAGATAAATGATAGACAGAATGTCAAATGATTGAATAGACTAACATTTTTTTATTTCTTAATATTCCTCATCGGTTATATGCTATAATATAATTTATGTTTGTCTAGGTTTAGGAATTAAAACAACATTCCATATTACAGTCACCATATTATTTCTTTACATAGAGAAAGAAGCAAATATTTCATTCCTATACAAACCTGGGGTTTTTCCTTTTGTTTCATTTATTTCATTACAAAAGAAAAATGCTATATATTATCTTTTATTCTTTTTAAAACAGTATAGTGCTATAATCTCTATGTATATCAACATTAAGTATTATTTTCAACATTCATTAAACCAAATAAATCATCCAAGATAGAGTTATTATAAAACTTCTGTATACATAACAGACACGGGTTCGAAACCCTAAACATAGAATTAAATAACCTTAAGCATCATTACAGTTTCATAACTCTTTCAATGGTCAAACCCTTAACAGCTTAAACATCAACTTTTCGAGTTAATAACACAAGTAAGATTCAAAACCCTCACCCAAACAGAAGTAAATATTTTAGGTAGGATTCCAGTATATAGTATACAACAAAATAAAGAAACATATTTTAGCAACATTATTCACACAGTGGCTTTGCAACCCTAGCATAACCATAGTCTCAATCGAACCAAATAATTAAACGAGAATAAGAATCAATTCGTAGGATAGACATCCCTAGACTATCAAAGCTACCATCGAAACCTACAGGTTCAAGGTTTTGACTGTACATTACTTCATTCAAATCTTTGGCTTTCAGCCATCTTAAATACACTGCAGTTCGAAAACAAAAAACATATAAAAAAAAACATCAACATTAGACAATAGCATCACTTTCCCATTGTAAACGTTAACTACAACAAAACCATATAAATACACGAAGCTAGGTTACTAATTGTTTTAGTTCAACTCCTCAGAATTCCCAAAGTCACCTCCTGAATCGAATAGGTTAGGGATTTCAAGTTTCAAAACAAAAAATTTAGACTTGGCTCTCGGCCAACACCAAAATCGACAAACATTGACAACCAATAACATTGATGTTGTTTCCAGACATGATGTAAAACCAAGGGCCGAACCCTTCATCATTATTCAGAAGTCGAGGGTTAAAACCCTGTAAACAAGTATTACATTTCAACATACAGTAAACTGTAGAATACATTATAAGAGTAGGTTTAGGGTTCCATCCTACCTACGTTAGCTTGGTAGAATGTAAGCATTGCAACAGCGACCACATCTCCAGAAAACCGAAGGCTTCGACCATTTTTCAACACAACAAATAGTTTCCAGGAGAACCCACAAGGGAACCACCGAGACTTACCACTTATACGCAATAGTTTCCACTTAACTGGAGTTTGGAACCCTGTAGATGACAGAACCTGCCATGAAAACAAAGAAGGTTAAATTCTATCCCAAAACTAAACAAAATAATGATGAATGCAACCATAGAAATTTTACACGAAAGATATTACCTTGAAAATTATAGCCGAGGGTCAAAAAGGATAGCTTCTACAACTAGTTTGAAATCCAAAGATGTTTGCACTTCATTTGATGAATAAAGTTAACACATGTACTGAAGTGACTCGGCTCTTTAACCTCGAAGACTATCAACCCTTTCTTGTGAATCCTTGTATTGAACACGAGGAAGAAGTATTCCTCATGAACTAGCTTCGAAGATGAATACCACTACAACCGGCGTAAGTTTCCATAGACTTTCTAATACCACACAATGCAGTAAACTTCCACACAGAGCTCGGCTCTAAAGAGTATCAATTTGTAATAATAACCACTCATTGGTCACGGTTTCGAATCACCAGAGGAGCACTCAAAACTTGCAATACAAACCCTAAGCATACGTAGGCCGGTCGACCTCTTCCCCATAACCACTCTCTAACACAATGAATGCCAAAGGAAAACCACAACGAAGAAACTTAGTGGAGATTAAGGTTACTTCTCAAATGTCGAGAGCATCTCCATATCTACGGTGGAGATCCTGCATCGAAATCCCAATCAACTATTGCATTAAAAACACTTTAATGCACTTTCCATCATACATTCCAGCTCAGAAACACACCAGGTTGAGGATTGGTACAGCTCGACCACATAGGTGTTGACCTTACTGTTGATGTATATGTAACTTCAGAATGTATTTCATCTGTGTATTTTATATATATTTATTGTACCCTTATAAGAGATGTGTTATTCCTCTATAAGGAAGTGTCGTCATGTGGATTGACAAGTGTCGCAAGTGTGTGTAGTTTCCGATGGGTTATTAGACCACCATGTGTGGGGTCGGCCCTGAAATATATATTATAATGTGGATGTACCTAGCTAGACAAGTCGGCCCCATAAGGTCACTGGGAAAACAGGTTAGTATAAATAGAGATCAGGTGATCTCTATTTAGATCATTCGGAAAAGTACATCTCTCTCACTTAGAAAGTGGCGCACTAGTGAGGAGGAGGATCATCTGCTACTAGGAGACTATCTCAGTGTATTTTGGTTGTACTTTGGTTGAGCCATTGCTCTCTGAGGAAGTTGTGGGGTTTTTCACCTTAGGGTTTTCCCCACGGAAACTCTGTGTCTCTTGTCTCTTATGCTTTTGATTCTTGTAATGCTTGTCATACTTATTGTGATTGTCATGCATTGATATACTGTATATGTTATTCTCTTAGTAAAGATCCTAGAGTATTGTGAATTAATGCTCAAAATTTAACATGGTATCAGAGCTAACCTGAGAAGAAGACATTTTGCAGTGACGGAAACTTGAGTTTCTTGTTTATTGGGTTTCTCTCCACAAATTTTGGAAAAGTAGTATAGTATATTGACTCTACTCATCAAGGCGCATCTATCTGTCCAATCATAATTCAATTCCGAGAATTTTCAGATTTGGCCCTAAAAATTAGGGTTTCCACAAAAATAGGAATTTCTGAAATCTGAAGACATAGCTGGAAGCGCCTTGCAAAAATCGAAGTTTAGAGCTTTGGATCGATATTTTTGGCTGGGTAGATCTCCGGGAAACTCAAACCCTAATTCAGGGCTCTCCCTAGTGAACCCGGGAGGACAAAAAGGCAAATCTGAAGGGTAAAACTTTGTTGATCTCAAATTCTGAATGCACTAGGCTGATCAGCTCATCAAATCGCATCTTTCTATCCTTTCAGAAAATTGAAATTCACATTTTGAATTTTTAGGGTTTTTCCGACAAACCCTAATCTGGGACCAGATCCAGTTTTCAGCATTTCAAGTGGTAAGACCTAAATCTTTTCTATTTCCATTTGAAGTACTCTTTAAGATGTCTCACCACACCAAGCTTGAGGATAAGCTTGAAGGGGCTGATAACTTCCGAGCTTGGAAGTATAGGATTGGGTTAATCCTGGAAAGAATGAGTTGGACTCATATATAAAAGAAGACATCCCTATCCCAGAGGATGAAGAGGCCAAGGTATTGCATAAGAGGAACTTGGTCAAGGAAAAGAGAATCATTGCTGATTCTATCAAAGACCATCTCATACCCCATGTGTCTTCTCTAAAGACACCCAAGGAGATGTTTGACTCTTTGACCAAGCTATTTGAAGGGAAGAACATAAATCGGAAGATGACTCTGCGGAATCAATTGAAAGGGGTCAAGATGTTGAATGGAGAAACCATTCAATCTTACTTCTCCAAGGTCTCTCAGATCAAGGAGCAACTTGAATCTGTGGATGAAGTAGTGGACAATGGTGAAGTTGTTATGACCACTCTGAATGGCCTACCTAGGTCATGGGACTCCTTTATTCAAGGAATCTGTGCAAGAAAGAAATTGATCTCTTTCAGTAAACTATGGGAGGAATGCTCTCAAGAAGAAGCTAGACTTGTAGCTAGTGAGGAAAAGATGGGAGGTGAAGATCAAGCTCTTGCAACTCACACCAAAAGAAGCAAGCCCAAGAAGGAGCACTCTCGCTACAAAAGATCCTATCAAAAGAATAAGAAGGATCTAAGATGCTTCACATGCAATGAGAAGGGTCACTTTGCTTTAGATTGTCCCAAGAACAAAAGGGATAATAACAACAACTTCAGTAAGAAGAAGGGCGGCAAAAGAAAGTTCCATGCTCATGCTGCCGAGGATGATGAACCTCCAAAGAAGAAGGCTAGGGAAGGAAGTGATGATGACTCATCAAGTGAAGAAGAGTATGTTCTAATCTCTGCTCTCACAGGTACTATCTCCCATGGTTATAATGATTGGTTGATTGATAGTGGGGATTCCAAACACATGACCGGGTTTAAGGAATCTTTTGTGAATCTATCTGAACATGAATCACCCCATAAGGTGAAACTTGGAGATGATTATCAATACCCAATCAAAGGAAGTGGTGAAGCCTCCTACAACCTAGATTCTGGAAAATCTTTGAAGATGAAAGAAGTCCTTTATGTACCTGGGCTCAAGAAGAACTTACTCTCCATCTCTGCATTGTATGAAAAAGGTATGAGGGTTGCATTTGTAGATGGCCAAGTCCTAATGTGGCCAAAGGGTAAAACAATCGATGATGCAGTAGTGATTGGAGAGCAAGAGGGAGGTTTGTACAAATTGAAGGGACAACTTGAACATGCCATGGTGACATAAAGACAAAGATTCATCCATAGTCATGGATCACATAGAGGTATGTATAATTTGTTTTTGCAAAAGTTAACTAATGAGTTATGCAGGTCATTGAAGAGAACAAGAACACATTGCTAGACATAACTAGCAAATATGGTGACCAAGTATGTGTTTCTTATATCGTAGGATCTATGATATAAGTATGCATGGCATGATTGATGATGATTGTTCATAAAGTCATAAGTTTGAATAATCATGGGTATATGCATATTATGTGTCTTACCTTAATTAATGATATGACTAACCAGAAGAGTCATAGGTTTGAGTAATTACAGGTTTAGACATGTTATGTTTCTTATGATATGACTAACCATAAGAGTCCTATATAAACCTTGAATGCTAATACTTATTATTTCTGTTTGAAATGATCATGACTATACATGCTTGAGATTATTGTGTTTTAATAGTATACTAATGAATGTATGATTCTGTATGAGATCACAGGGATAACACAATCATGATACTAATAAGAATGCATAGGGACCAAGGATGAATATGAGTTCAAGAACAAGTAATCCAGGAAGCAAAGATCAAGAGGGAGCACACTCCAGTGATTTCTGCAAGGGTGCAAGTATTCAGAGGGAGTTGTCCATCTCTCTACATTCCACAACAGAAAAGTGTAGAAGGACTCCAGAAACTCCTGCAAGGAAGCAAAGACTCAGAGGGAGTCCACCTAATAAACAAACAAAGATAAGTATTTTAATTATCATTTCTTGCATATTTGTTTGCTTAAATAAAATTGTTCAATGATGTATATGCTCATGTTCCTAGACTTAGGATATGTATTGTGCATATTAGAATGATTGCATTAATGAATGTTTTCTACTAATATGCATGTAATTCCTTGAAAACGAGCCAAGTCCCTCTACTCGACCACACACAATAGAGAATAGAAGAGTTGATTTGGACTTGAGAAAGGTGAGTGTCTTATTCCTTAGCCTCCCTCTCATTGAAAGGAGAAGGATAATGCTACTAGCTACGAGGTGTATTTCATTTCTAGGGTTTTAGATAAAGTTTCTAAAAATGTACCTACTTTGGAAGAGAAATCCAAAGGGAAATAAATGTCTTGTACTAAGGAAGACGAGGATTTCATCATTAATGGCCATGTACACAACCCGTGGAACACGTGGAATACAATCCCTCTTCTCCTTTAGCTCTACCTTGTTTGGACAATCAAGGATATTATGGCTATACTTATGGAGGATAGATATTAGAGACAATGCTAACCAAGGAACAAATGGGATAAACCTAGACTTGACACTTGTTTGACTCAAAAGGGAAATGTTGGAGATCAATCAAGACATTCATAGGATCCTAGCCATCCTAGATGGTCTACAAAATGTTTTTTTTGGTGATAATGTAGAGGAATCCATCATTGTTAGTGACTAAACCTTAATTGTCATTGGTTTAGCTTATGTTTACTTGCTATACACCGTTGAACTCTTATTTTGTGGATGTTTAATGTTTACACTTATACATAAATTTATGGTTGGATTATGATGGTTGTCATTTCTACAATTTTTTCATCTTTTAAAGATATGATATTAGTTAAAATTTCCTTATAATGACTTAAAGACTTGGGACTGGCTCTAGATCATCTCTTTCTCTTACTATCATAAATCAATCTGCCACATTGTTTTCATTTTGAAAAATATATGAGGTTTGATCAAGCTTATAATAAGCATACAATGCTTGATAATTGCAATTCCATTATATTCTAATATAAATTTGTTTTTAGCCCCTATGGGTGTAGACCAAGTGGCAATAGAGTGTATTGTTAAGGCACTCCTTGTGACGTCATGTGCTCAAACATAGTTTAGCATGTTCCTCTTGCATGGGGGTTGTGTGGGTGAACCTAGGGGTATAGTGGTAGTGGATAGGAATCAACCTTGCATCACACGAGTATGATCCCCACCCTAGTTGTTGATTCCCCCAGTATAAAATACAATATATATATATGTGTGTGTGTATGTATGTATTTAGGGACATAGGTATGGTGGGGTGGGGGTTGTCTTAAACACTAAAGGAAACATAATAGAATAATTTTCCTAGGTACTAAAGGTCACAACAAATAACAAAGCCAATGATTAGTAATGTGCAAAGGATACCTTTTCAAGGGTAATGGGATCAAAAAGGTTGTGGTGATTGGTGACTCAACTATTATATTGTAAGCAGTGCATTGACATCACATCATATCTAGTCCTTATTTATCTTACCCAATGAAAATAATTCCTCTAGAGATCCATGATCTTGATCAGTTGGAATGTTTCCATGTTTCGCGAGTCCAAAACATACTTCTTGACTATCAAGAAAAAAAAGGAACTATACTACCACATGTATGCAAAACGAAAGGGGGGGAGTGCAATGCACCCATCCCCCATGGTATATATTAGTAATGAAGAGGCTAATGTGTCACCCACTTGGCACTATACGAGATGTTGTACGGAAAATGTTCCTAATGACTAGGGTGATAAGAGGTCACCAACATACTAACTTAAACATGCAGAGACCATGGAAAATTACAGACAAACAACAAGACATTGTTATGAAAATAGACAAGGGTTTGAAAGTTAAGAAATTTGGTACCTTATATCAAAGAAGATTGATCCAAGCACTTCATCTACCAATCTTTCTTCCACGATCTTGCATAAAGACCTGCAAAACAAATGTCACTTCCCTCAAATATTTTTACTAAACATGGATATATAATCAAATGGAAAGTACATATACATAGAAATATGAAATACTCCTAAATATCCAACTCAAAACATCAAATGCTAGTAATATGAGAAAGGAAAGGTATCTTTATTGATTGCAATGAATAGAAACAAGATACATTTCACCTTGATCTGTAGCAGCACCTCTTGAAACCTGATCTGGACTCTCTTTCTCCTCACTTCTACCAAAATTCCTCCAACATGACTTTGTATAATGAATGAACCCCCTCTCTCATGGCCCTCCCTTTGTATTTATGGCAAAGCAAGGAGAGTAGTTTCGAAAGAGGATTATTTAGGGTGGGTATGGAAGTTATAAAACCAACTCCAACTACCCATATTTCGAATTTGTTTTTTATTTTTCATGATTTATAAGGAACATGTGGGTGAAAGTTGTACAACTAGCGGGTAAATCGCTAGGAAGCTTCAGACAACATGTGAGTGCAACATTTTGGGGAAACTTGCGAGTGATAAAGGGATCACAAATGAGTGACTCGCTAGTTTTCATGCCTAAAGTAGCATGCATGCCCTAAGGTTAATACACAAAAAAACATGATCCGAAAAATAAGGGATGATTAAGGCCACATGCATCTATAGAAAATCCAGGCTCTTCCATCCATAGTGTCCTTTTGTGCGAGCAACAATTCAGTGTCGTCATGGATGGATAAGTGCCAATTTTATTGATAACAAATGCCCCCTATTGTATGAGTTCGGAAGGGTACATGATGGATTAAATGCATTATAAATAGTGAAGCAGAGGAGTGCAAGAATCACATAATCATAATCTCAATCGGTACTTGAAACAAAACAAAGGTAATTGTACAAGATAATATTAACACATTTCGATGTTTAGTAGGATCTAACATGATCTCCAATACATATGTGTAACTAATTTATATAATCATGGCAACTGAAATACAAGCGTGGATCCATGCCAAAAATGGAGAACATAACCATAATGAACAAAATGGATCTATGTCTCATGGGGATCCAGAATGAGTGTGGCTCATCCTTGTGCAACTTGGGATACAACAGGGTATGATATAGGCCCAAGGTCTTCAATCCAAACTGTCCAAAAGGTATGAATCCTAACCATGTGAATAAAAGAGTTGATGTTGAACATGGAGGACACCGTTTGATTACTGGTAATTGATATGAACCATTAACAAATGCGAGGACACCCACCAATAATGAAAATGGAGTCCAAGGTACCTAGTACATCCTTACAAGTGTGAATAAGAGGTCTTGAAGTTGAACACTTGAAGAATCTATCGAGTAAGATACATTGATGTATTCTCATAACTCAATAGCGAGAGAATCTACCACTAATGACTGCAAATCTCAAGGTAATACCTGAAACTCTAAATCTCATTCCTAGAGCAATATGAGTTGAAGTCAGTGGGAAGAGACCCATGAGAAGGAAGGAATTAATGAATCCTCCATCATCTCACACAAGGAAAAATTGGATACTGAATTTGGTATGAAACAAGATTGAGTACAGACTGATATAGGAATGGACAACATGAGAATTCAAGGTAAATGGCAGAAGTAATGACACAAGTGAAATCCTTGAACAGTGAGCACAACACATGAGTAACTTATGTAGCTTGAAACATAAAGGGACCATGATAAAAATATTTCATGTTGGAGACATAACAGATTCTCCATATGATCAGAAGAGTAACCAATCGGAGGAGTAAACAACTCTGGAATGGTTTGTCCTAAAGTCAAAAATAAAACCCACTAACTCAAGATGACTACTATGTTCAAGGAATAATTAGACTTGATACCATAATATCAACCAATGACGAAGACCTTTCCCTTCCCTTTCTCCTTTTAGGTATCTTTTCATTTTTTGTTGAGCATGAAAAAGATAAAAGGAAGCTCGATAATGTCTTTCTTGTAAAATTTTAACGAGTCCACGAAAGTAAACTCAATGCCTTCATCATTTTTGGACAAGCTCGAAGAAGAGAGAGAAGAGTGCTTGATATGATTCCAACCATGTATAATTTGATGAGTCCATGGGAGGGAAACTCAAGACTTTCTTCATTGTTTTACAAGCTTGAAGAAAAGATAGACTAACACTCGATAAGGTACTGATATGTGGATTTTAATATCAAGCCCATATCTGTTCGTGCCCATCGGTATTTTCATATTTAAGGAGTCTGAAAAACTTAAACAAAAAATCCATACACCTACTCATGGATTTTATATCGAGCCCGAGTTGGTATATGCTCACAGGGATTTCATATTTAGCGAGTCTGAAGATCCTAAAGAAGACTCCAAAGAGTACTTTTTCATAAAGTTAGTCTCTTCACTCGAAAAATAGTAAAACGATGCGAGAGAGAAATCTTCTAGTCATAGTGAACTAGAGTATTCCTCTTTCGTAAATAATCCACAAAGGTCCAGAAAAGAGTTAAACTTATACCTATGTGGATGTCCCTTCAAGTCCTTTAATGAGTCTAAAACATACATGTATACTCAACAATCTTGTCACTTTTAAGGATTCTAACAAGAGCCTAAAGAAAAATCCATATGGATGGGATCTCTATCAAAGGTGGCCAACAAATAATAAAGAAAGAGTATGCGATGGTTCTTTGTAGTTCACAAAATACTGAGAAAGCTCCCAAAGCGGAAACTGACAACATGGGAATCAATATGTGATGTGATGTGATATGTGGTTCTTTCCTCCATTGAACAACTAATTGAATAAATGATAGAAGTAACTACATGAAGAATGGATGTGATATATCAATTGGATACAAGTTCTAAAGTCTGTCGTAGTTATGATTTTGTCGAAGCTTTGGTTTTTTTATACTCTGTAGGTGAAACATGGTAATGAATGTAATGTTTGGTGACGAATTAACTAAGTCATGATATTTGTAGATGTGCTAATCTGTTGATGTTCTGTAATGGGTTTTAATAATGAATATATTGTGCACTGAATATTCCCTTTCTATGTTGCAAGAAGTCGGGTTCCTACAGTCCCCATAGTTACCTCGGGTGAGACTTCATCTGCTCTATAGGTGATGCCAAAAGGGTTGATTCCCTTTCGGTCCAATGTCTTTGGATTGTGGAGTTTGTTGGTGGATGTTAAGTTGAACCTTGGTCGAAGTAAAATTCCCCCAACAAATTGGTTCCGTTGCCGGGACTAGGAATTTGAGGTGAAGGGAAATGTTGTGGCATTCGACTAAGATGGAGATACAAGATTGGGTATAGCTACAACTGGAAGAATTTGCAAAGAAGCATAACAGACACCGTCGACTGAATAATGAAGATTGGTTAGATAAGTATGTTTTTAATGATATTCATGAAGTATTATTTGGTTAGTTTCCGGTGATATTGCATGAATGGTTAGCAAGGTTGACTGAACAGAAGATAAATTTCCAAGGAGGTGAACCTAAATATTGGACACTTGAGCTATTGCAGTGGTTGAAGGGTGTGAATAACAAAATCTCACACATAGTAGAATTTTGGATTGACAGCGTGTTGGAAGGGTACATTAAAAAATTCATTCTTGACACTTTCAAGTCCTATAGTGCAACAGAATGTGAATTCTTTGAAGTTCTATGCGGTAAGTACCTCGAGTTGTTGAACTTGTCAATCAAAAAGCTTATTTGTGAAAAATATGTAATGCAAATGGAATCTGTCGAGTAGAGCAATTGTGCATGGTGGGCATGGGTATTGGATGGACAATGGTCTGGATAGAATTAATGGGATGAGCTGAGATGATAAGTGGAGACAAAATTGAATCAGACGAAGAGTGTGGATTTCTGTGGAGTGGAATACGGTTTGGATCGAACAAAAGGAGGAGAACTACGACAGAGAAGAGGGGTTGTAGTGCGACTAGAGAAACTACGAATCAGTGCCATAGCTTGACAAGGATTCTAGTGATGAATATGTTGTCTACCATCTCATTCCTAAGGAAGGAGAAGGCTCTGAAGGACCGGTCTAGACCGGATGTTGCGACATACCCATGAATTCGCGTACATCTCCGGATACCGAGGTAAGACCTAATATTTCTTAGCATTTTATTCCATGTCGTCAGAGTAGTGGTAGTAATCCGAAGAGTAATTCGTTGAGTGGGAATACTCTGAGTAGTGTTCCATTAGTAGTGAATCAATCAAATCCCCAGAGGTCCATAATGGACAGGGATGAAATGAAGTTACCTATTTTTAATGGGAATGGACGAGGAGATATGGAACAACACTAGTTTTTATGCACATTGTATGGACTGTGAAGCAAGTCCATGATGACAACCTCAAGTTGGAACAGTTGATCATGACCTTCTGAGGTCATGCCTTAGACTGGTTTATGAAGTTTTATGAAGTTATTGGTAAATAGCATGCGAAGACCTTGGTAGAAGTCAAGGAATGAATGATGATTAAATTTAAGAAGATGAATTTTGAATCTCAATGTATTACGGAATTGAAGGAAATAAAGCAAGCATTGAATGAGTCTATTTGGGACTTCGACCAACGTTTCAAAACATTGATGGCTTGTACAAGCTTCCCAATGAATGATTTACAACATAAGGAATGGTTTATTGTTGCATTATTGTCCCACATCATAATTCCACTTATGCAACAAAAGATACCGACACAGATAGAGGCCTTGGAAGTAGCAAAGAAATTAGAAGAATCACCTTTCGGGGAAACTGGCATTGTTATGGCTCAAATTCAGTCACAGTTAGAAAACCTGTCTATTCAAATTCATGATATTAATAAGGGAAAAGAAAAGCATGAAGATTTTTGGTGCACTATATGTAAAGAAGATGGAGATTCTAAATACCAATGTACAGTGTTTCATGACTAACTTAATGCTGGCAATCCGAGTCAAATAAATCCTACTATATGGTGTTGAATCTGTCAGACTAAGGGGAATTGACCAAAAGAATGCTACTTGCTGCAAAAAATGGTAAGTGCTCCACAAAACTGATGGTGTAAGATATGTAGATCTGTTGGGCATGATGAAAAACATTGGCGTGCATACCAGTTAGTCACTAAACAAACTGTAGACACATTTCTTATGAAAGGAAAAGGTTCAGCTGAAAGACCCGAAGCACAATTTAATCAAACTCGAGGGGGATTCAGAGGCTGTGGACAAGGAGGATTTGGAGGAGGTAGAGGACAACTCATATGTTATAATTGCGGTACTCTTGAACATTATGCTAGATATTTCCCCCATCTTGCTACATCTTGTACATATTGCAGAGCGTTGGATCATACCATTGAAGATTATCCACAACTTATGGCCAAGTGGAAAGCAAAGCAGAATCAGAATCAGAATCCAAATTTGAATCAAAATGTACAAAATATTTCAATGGAACCACTACTGGGTCAGCCTACTATCGTTGTTGTAGCGATTGGTGGTGCTACGATGGGTGGAGATAAGAACAATAACAATAACCTAAGGGATCCAAGAGTCATACCAACAACTCAAAACCACCACAGTTTGATGTACAGAAGGATAAAAGTGTATTCATTGAAGCTCAGGATGATTTTTTGAAGGGTGCATCAACATCTTCCCCACCGCCTTCCCATGAAGAAGGACCTATGTATGACATGCCACCTCGCTTCGACAGATCTGTGCTGAAGAAGAATTTTGGAAAAGTAAGTGCACTTAATACATTCCAAAGAAGTTGTTTGGATTTGGTTAAAGGTGAGGATGCTTTAAGAGAATTGAAAAAATTACTTGGAGAATCTGAGGAAGAAGAACGATTCGAACGGGTTGTTAATCTTATACAGAAAATACATAAAATTGGCAGAGAACTACGACTTAATGCACAAATTGGTGATTATGACATGGATTTTTTCATTCTAGATCTAGGTTCAGATGTAAACATCTTGACTAAGAAAACATGGGAGAACATTGGTAATCCAAAGTTAGTATGGTCACCTATACAACTACAACTTTCTAATTAGAAGAAAGTAATACCATTTGGGAAAATGGTCGAGGTTCTTGTCGAAGTGGAAGGGATGCACATATATGCATACTTTGAAGTGATAGAGATTGTAAACGACACTAATATGTATCCTGCACTACTGGGGATTGATTGGGCCATTCAAAATCAAACTATCATAAACTTCAAAAAGAGAGTTCTGACATTTGAAAATGAGGAAATTAGAGTTGTCACACCTCTAGATCTATTACAAGGGAAGAGATATGTAGAACCAGTGAAAGGATACTATGATAATCAAGATCTTGATAATATCTATAATGCATCTTCTAGGATCAATGATTATATTAATCAGATAACATATGGTATGCTCAGTTGGAAAAGTGTAAATTCCTGTTCATATGATTCTAGTGAAACTCTTGAAAATTAGCAGAATAAGCTACATGAAGTTTCTATATGAAGGTGTGCTCATGTGACAAAGTCCTTGCGATGGGTTGGGAATGAGGTATGTACTATTCCAACGTATGAAGGTTTACCTAATGTGGGTCAGTTTATTGATGAATTTGAAATTAAAGTACCTGAGCAACAATGCTTATTAGCTTTGGATGTCGCCTTGAAAGAAACACTAGTGAGATGGTGTACACATAATCACTCTATAACTGGCTGGTCGCAGTGTAGAAGATACTTAGAAATTCGATTTGGGGTAGAGATCCGATATATAGGAGAGAAAGATACAAGACTTACTAGTCCTGCTGATCATTTGGCTACCTGTAGTACAATTTTGCAGAGTATACCCAAGCAAGAGTGTGTCCATATGTTCATCCATACCCTTGATACTATTATGAAAAATTGGTATACATCGTTGGAATTGTGACAAGCAACTGCAAACTGGGATTGTTTGGCTGCAAGTTTTAAACATACATTTAACTATGAGGATGAAAGTCCCAAAATAGATGCAGCTCTGCAAATTATTAAGGCTCAAATATTTGAAGAAATCCCAAGAACTGTATCCAATATGCCACAGTGGATCGCGACAGTGCATAAAATGATGGAATTCTATAACATTAGTGGTAGACCAGAAGATGATGACCCGCGGGATGTCCATATCCTAGAAACTGAAGGAAATCGTGATTTGAAGGGACCAGATATATCATCATATAAGTTTCTACATCCGTTGAAAATAAAAAAGGTAAATATTGGCTCTACTGAAAATCCAAAGTTTGCAAATATAGGTGATTATTGGGATGATAAAACTGTGGGAAAATTTTATTGACTTATTGCATGAGTTCCAAGATCTGTTTCCTACTAAATTTCGAGAGATGAAAGGTATAGTTGGTGATCTAGGTGAAATGAAGATTCTTATGAACCTGGTGCTAAACATGTCCATGTTGATGCGTCATCTATCACTTTAGGGGCATTCCTTGCTCAACAAAGAGAGGGGTCCATCGGCCACCCTATTTCATTTTCCAGTAGAAAATTGTCCACTACAGAACAAAATTACACTACGATTGAAAGAGAGGGACTCTATGGTTTATGCATTACAAAAATTTAGACATTATTTACTGGGAGGACATTTTACGATGTTTACTAACCACTCTGCATTAAATTTCTTGGTCAATAAGCCAGTTTTGGGGGGGGATATTTGGCGATAGTTGTTGTTGTTTCAAGAATATGATTTTGAAATTATAGTTAAGCTAGGGAGATTGAATGCGAGTCCCGACCATCTGTCGAGGCTGGAAACAAGAGAAGAACCAACTAGCTTAGAAGACAATCTCCCTAATGCACAGATCTTCTCAATTAGGATGGTCGATGACTACTTTCAGGATATTGTGACATTTTTATCCACATGTATGCCACCAAAATCATATACAACCACTCAGAATAAGCAGTTAGTAGTCAATTCATCGGGTTATTAGTTGATCGTCGATCAATTGTATAATCTAGGACCAGATGAAGTATTGCATCGTTGTGTTGTGGAGCACGAGTGACCAATCATATTGGATAAGGTTCATGATGGGGTCACAGGAGGACACTATGTAGGAAAAGATACAACACAGAAGATCTTAAGATCAAGATTATTGTGGCCAACCCTTCACAAATATGCTAAAGACTATTATAAGAACTGCGACGTGTGTCAGTGAATTGGGAAACCTTCAAGAACATATGAAATTCCTTTAGTACCTCAAGTTACCTTACAAGCATTCGAAAAGTGTTTTGTTGACTTTGTGGGGCCTATTAACCCATCGGGAAGAAGGACGTGAGCAAGATAAGTCATCATTGCGATAGAATATCTTACACGATGGGTCGACGCAGCACCAGTGCCGGATTGTACTGCTGTGACTGCTACCTCAACCGCAAGTACAGTTTGTACTGCAGTAGTTTATGCCGCAATATGCTCCGATGAAGGTGGCTCCATAGCCGCCACAGTACGTTCAACAGCCATAGTATATGCAACAAGGGAAAGGGGCGCAACCGAATCCTATGTAGAAACAGTTCAGGAAACCGTAGTACCAGCAACAACAGGGATTCCGTGGTGGATTATGGGGAGGACGCGGTGGAGGATTTGGTCGTGGAGGAGGATGAGGGGGACGATGACCTATTAAGTGTTACCATTTCTTAGTGTGGGGACACTACCAACGATATTTCCCACAATTGCAGACATAGTGTACGTTATGTTTTGTTATGGATTACATTGTGGAAAACTGTCCCTAGTTGATTGCGCAATGGAAAACGAGGAATGTTCCGCAACTGCAGAACCAGGTGTAGAAACCAATGCAGAATCAAGTACAGCAACCGACACAAAACCAGAACTAGCGACCAAATCCAAATGCCAACCAGAATTTGAATCAACCTGGGAACCCATCGCTAAATCAGACTCAGGGAACGACTATTGCAACAATTTCGACGGAGCCAAGGCCACAAGATATTGCAGTTGTAGTTATCACTCGGGGGTCACGACAACAGGTGAAAACAGTCCGCATCCACTCATCCACTTAGTAGGACAGAATAAGGTGTCCTTCGACATTGATTATGAGCGTGATGCATTCTTTCAAGCACAACGTGCGATGGAAAAAGACTGCGGTAAGGCCATTATTTGTGACATGCCTCCTATTTTCAATGCCACTTTAGAGGCAGGTCCATCGCGACAGTCTGGGACCTTGCAAAAAAAATTTGAAAGTTGTTTAGCGCTGGAAAAGGATCTTGATGCTCTTGCTGAGATCGAGGGGCTATTGCAGTGACCAGCCAGGGGACGGCAAGAGTCCACGGTAAACTCCTTACAAAGGCGTAAGACAGGTAAGGAGATGTGCATGAACATTCAAATTGAAGACTATGAGGTTGATTCAGTTATTCTGGATCTTGGTTCGAATGTCAACATCTTAACCAAGCAGGCCTGGCAGAAAATGGGGAGTCCCACATTGAGCTGGTCTCCCGTATAGCTCCATCTGTCTAATCAGTCCAAGGTGACACCGATCGGGAGAGTTCCACGCTTGGTGGTGGACATTGAGGGAATGCAGACATATGTGGACTTCGATGTGATCGAAGTAGTTGAAGGGGGAACCTCCTATCCTGCATTCCTTGTGATAGGCTAGGCCAATGACAATGTAGCAGTGATTGACTTTAAGAGGTAGATGATGACTTTTGAAAACCACGACCTCGGATTCGTAGCTCCGTTGGATCTGGCTGAGGGATGCAGGCATATTTAACCAGTAAAGGATGAGGATCTCCACAGATGGGACCAGGCATACAATATTGCAGAATATTATATTCATCTGACTGCCAACAGTGAGCTTGAGTGGCACAGCTTCAGCTCTGCATCTTCCAATTCTGATGACGCTTTAGAAAATTGGCAAAACCGCTTGAATGAGGTGTCGCTCCGCAAGTGTGAGTTAGTCACATAGTCATTATGCCACATTGTGACTGAGACTGTTGCACTGCTAGTATATGAAGGGCTTCCCGGCTTTTCATATTTCCTTGTGGCATTCAAAGAAAAGTTCTCAAAACCACAGCGATTGCTGGCATTGGAGGAAGCACTGAAGGCTGCTCCAGCACGTTCGTGGGCGACACATAAGAAGTCAATTGCAGGATGGGCGCAGTGTCGCAGACTGATGATGGTTCATTTTGGTGACACCAAATTTTACCACACAGGGAAATATGATGGATGGAATGATCTTGGAAATCATGTGATGGAATGTTAGATGTTGTGGGCATCGCGACCAAAGGATGAGTGGGTCCATGCCTTTATCCATAATCTGGATGAGATGCCGCGATCATGGTATACTGTAGCTGAATTACGAGGGGAAATTTCCACTTGGTTAGACTTGACAATGTGTTTTACTCATATTTTTTCAGCTTTGCGGATGCCAATCCAGATGTCCATAATGCTTTGCAGCTCATCCACGACGTAATGTTGAAGGTTGTTCCAGTGGCATATCCTGCGGATCCACATACGCACTGTAAGATGCAGTCCATGATGGAATGTGACAATATCACTGGTGGGCCGGAAGATGGTGATGATCCTCAGAATGTCAATACTAATCTGAAGGAAGTCGTGATGTTGTAACACCTGATGCGCCAAGTGATCCGATCAGTCAGCTGCTAAAGCTCCACAAGGTCAATATTGGGACAGAGGACAGTCCAAAGTTCGCAAATGTTGGGGACTATTGGGATGATGAGATGATGGGGAAGGTCATAGACTTGTTGCATGAATTCCAAGACTTGTTCCCCATGAAGTTTTCTAAGATGAAAGGAATCTTAGGAAATTTGGGAGAGATGAAGATACCATTGAAACCAGATGAAAAACCAATTCGGCAGTGTCCCTATCGACTGAATCCCGTCATAAGGAGTGGGTCAAATTAGAACTTGACCACATTTTGGATGCTGGCATTATTGAACCGGTTGAGGAATCATACTGGATTAGTCCGATGGTGGTGCAGGACAAGAAAACAGGTGAAGTGCGCATTTGTGTTGACCTGCGAAAGCTTAATGATGCATGTCTGCATGATCCATTTTCAACAAGGTTCATTGATGAGGTACTGGAGGGTGTGGGCGGCCAAGAGATGTATTATTTCACAGATGGGTTCTCTAGATATCATCAGATCAGAATCGCGAAAGAAGATCGTCATAAGACAACATTTGTGACAGAATGGGATTGTTTTCAATACATGGTGATGCCATTTGGATTGAATAATGCACCTGCGATCTTCTCTTGAGTAGTCGTCGCTGCTTTTCGGGATTTTATTCAGAAGTTCTTGCAGGTATACATGGATGACTGGATAGTATATGGCTTAATACGCGATCATCTGAAAAATTTGCGGCTGATGTTGGAACACTTTCGACAGCATGAGATATCGCTGAATTTGAAAAAGTGCATTTTCTATGCACTGTTTGGAATATTACTGGGTCACATTGTGTACAAGCAGGGATTGTTAGTCAACCCAGCAAAGATTACGCTCATTTTGAGCCTAACACCGCCAACCAATGTCAAGCAGTTTAGAGCTACATTGGGACACACTGGGTATTATAGCAAGTTCATTAGAGGGTATGCAGTGATCACAGCCCCTATGGAGAAGTTACTGAAGAAAGATGCGGTATTTCAATGGAGCCTTGAATGCCAAGTTAGTTTTGAGACACTAAAGGCTAAGATGGCCTCAGCACCGATACTGGTATTTCCGGATTGGAGCAAGGAGTTCCATGTCCACGTTGATGCATCCTCGATCGCATTGGGAGTAGTGCTTGAACAACCTGGGGAGGGGGATCTGGATCATCCCATTGCTTTCGCAAGTCGAAAGTTTTCGTCGGCGGAGAGGAACTATACCACCACCGAAAGGGAAGGCTTGGCGATGGTCTATGCGCTACAGAAGTTTTGGCACCACTTATTGGGAGGACATTTTAAGATGTTCACGGATCATTCCCCATTAAAATACCTGGTCAATAAGCCTGTGTTGGGGGGGAAGATATGTCGTTGGCTACTTCTTTTTCAGGAGGTCGATTTTGAAGTGATTGTGAAGCTAGGACGTCTCAACGCAGGGAGAGATCATCTGTTGCGGATTGAGATAGGAGAAGAACCAACCAACATTGAAGATGAGCTTCCTAATGTGCAATTGTTTAAAGTTAAAGTAGTTGATGACTACTATGAAGATATCCTTCAGTTTCTGGCGACAGGTACTGCACCAGAAGGGTTTACGACCAGTCAAAAGAAGCAATTGGTGGTCAATACTGCTGATTTCCAACTGATTTCCTACGAGTTGTACAAATTGGGATCAGACGAGATCTTGTGGCATTGTGTTCTGCCTCATGAGCAAGGGAATATCTTGTCCGAAGCACATGAAGGAGTCGTTCGTGGGAACTATGGTGGTCGCACGATTGCCCGAAAGGTGCTCCGCACAGGTATTTGGTGGTCGACAATTCACAATGACATGACAAATTATGCGCGGAGCTGCAATGTCTGTCAACAAACAGGGAAACCCTCTAGGAGGGATGAGATGCCATTAAAACCTCAAGTTACCCTGCAGCCATTTCACAAATTGGCAGTGGATTTCGTGGGCCCTATCAACCCACCTAGGAAGCACACTAGTGTAAGATACATCATCACGATGACAGATTATTTGACAATATGGGAGGAGGTTGCACCAGTCCTTGATTGTTCCACGGAAATAGTTGCGTGTTTCTTGTTTGAAAACATCATCACTCGATTTGGCTGCCCCAAGATATTGATGAGTGATCAGGGCAGTCATTTTCTCAATTGCACCATCAGCGCATTAACAGCAGAAATGCAGATTCAGCATAAGAAAAGTACGCCATATCATCCGCAAGCAAATGGCACAGTGGAAGCTTTCAACAAGATCTTGGAGCATGCACTGACAAAGGTGTGCAATGAAAACCATGATGACTGGGATCTAAAGATTCCAGCAGTATTGTGGGGGTATCGCACCACGTGTAAACGGTTGACAGAATAGACACCATTTAAGTTGGTATATGGGTAAGAAGCGATTATGCCTATGGAGTACATTGTTCCGAGTCTGTGCATAGCGACAACAACAGGTATGGATGATGAAGCATCATAAGGAGAACATCTGATGTAGCTAGTGTAGCTTGAGGAAGATCACTTTATTGTCGGGTTTCATCAGAGCATGGAGAAGGATCGACAGAAGTCTTGGTATGATTACCATATCAAAAATAAATAGTTTCAACAGGGTGACTTAGTGCTGTTGTATGACAACAAGTTTATGAAGCATCCATGAAAGTTGCAGATGCATTGGCTTGGTCCATATCGCATCAGTAGCATAAATTCAGGAGGAGCAATACAACTACAACAGTTAGATGGAGTGATGCTCCTGAAGCTAGTAAATGGTCATAGGTTGAATCCCTACAGGTCGGTCTTGGAGCAACACGATGCGTGAGTCACATCGAGACAAAAAAAATGTAGGAGGATTGGTGGAAAGATGGCTCACCAACAGGGACGGAATGCTCAAGCGAGAGGGCTTGCATCACAAGTTAGAAGTAGAGTTGCGACCGTTATTGGGATGCGACCTGGTCAAATCGGTAATAAATGTAGAAAGTTCCCGATAGTCAATGAATGGCGCTTGTTCGAATGATGAGCATTAATGGAAGATCTAGAAGCTCAGATGACTAGATCGATGGTGGATTTGGGTCATTAAGATAGGATTTGGTCCGAATTAATGCCTGATTGAGTCATGATTACAAGGGATTGGGTTGGGCACTATAAGAACAAGCCGAGGATGGTCAGAATGCACCTGTTCATAACGAGTGAATTCAGTTCCTAATTATTGAATTGTGCAAGGTTGGGTTGTGTTGTAGAGTGTAGTTGCAATGTGTTGAGCAAAGTTCTTGTGTTGATCAAGGTTAAGCCATCAGTTGGCATTGAGAGAGTTAGGTGCGGTATGCTGAGTGAGTCAGATATGGTGGAGATTTCTAGTGAAGCCGAGTCACTCGTCATCCCGGTCAGTATTGACGAAGAAGTCAATCTTGTGGAAGAAGTTGCTAGCATTTCGGTGGGATCATCCTCCATTGTGTGCCAGAAGAGGCCGGGGATGCAGCCTATCTCCCCGCGACAAAAGAAGTGACAAACCCGCTCCATGGCCCAAGTGCCGGAAGGGGTCCCTGAGGTGAGGCCATCGATCTCCGGGGTGGTGGAATCCGTAGTTCAAGCAGTTGTTTTTTCTATGGATATCCTCGGCTACCGACCCCCATGTCGACCCGGTGTGCAGCCGAGGAAGCCCACTAAGAACTAGAGATACCAAATCAAGATGCTGGAAATTCCACCGGGCATGAGTTACACCATAGACATTGTGCCTGCGTTGATGCAGCTGTGGTATGATGATCATGATTTGCTAACGCTGGAAGATGTTATGACGGACCCCTTTAAGCCATGAGCAGTGGGGAAGAGTGGTCCGGAGCCATGCATTCCACATGACTACGCACGCGGTTTGGAGAAGGCTAGGTTGTTGGGTTTGATTGACATGCCCCACTTTGGGAGGTTGACGAAAGCAAATGCCTATGTGAAACAGCTACTGGCCTGTTTACATGGTGGCATCTTATGGTTGGAAAAGCAGGTCACCGTCACGGTGGACCTAATTTCCGAAGTCACGAGATTTCCAAAGGATGGGGTAGACCCATCGTGATATTTTCAAGGGAAGAACAATGACAAAAAGCTCGTGGCAAGGTTGAGGAAGCAATATAAAATGCAAAAAGACAGACGGGCCTACGACCTAGATAGTATTAATGAGCCCGCAATTAAGATTGGGGCGTGGATCCTAGCTACCAAAATCGTTCGGAACAACCAACCCAACCAAGGAAACTAAGGTTTGTTACATGCACGGAGCTCTGTGCGGAAGGTGTGCAAGTAAATTGGTCACTTTTTCTACTAAATCAGTTGATGGAGGACGCGCTGGCAGCCCAGGCGGGACAATGGGCATTTGCATATAGATGGTTGTTGATCTTAGTTGCGCTTGTCACCTAGATGTAGCCAGACGATTATCAAGGAATGGAGGTGGACGCGATGCAAGTTCGCATGGGAGCACGCTCCCAAAACTTGTGGTGGGTGCAGGAACCAGAGCGCCTCAAGGATTGCGCAACGTAGTTATGGTTCTATTGGGAGTCACTGCAAACGGCCTCCAAGCGGGTTTCGTAGTTGACTCAGAAAGTTGTTGAGAAGTATAAGGGGATTTCCCAATTCGTGATTGGACCACATAGTATCCATGTGCAAGCGCGATGGGATAAGGATAAGCAGTGGGTGCATACCCCCTATAAGTTGTCAGATGAATATTTAGATGCGATCACTGACGATTGGTCGGTCGAATGGTGCGAACGAGTTGCTCAGGAGGAGGAGTCCATGGGGATACCACCAAATGCACTAGTAATGGAACACCAGTATCAACATGATTCAGACCAACAGTCATCGCAGAGCCCTACAGATGACGAGAGTGAACTTGAAGAGAAATGAACAAAAGCACGCTCTGACTATGGGACAATCAATGGGATCTCCCCGGTGACGGAGGTGCAGCTCGGCCGACTAATCGTAGCTATAAATAATGCAACCAATGTGGCAGCTTGAGAGATGACAACAAAGGCATATGAAGGTTTTCATGCGGTAACTGCCCGTCTGGATTATTTGTGCGACATTGTTTTGAAGAAGGCACCAGAGGGAGCAATGGTGCATTCAGTTGGCGCAATCGGCACTGAGCCGCGGGTCCGGAATGTCGATAGGCCCTCGACTGCGATTGCGACTGATAACGAGGCTCTGAAAGCATTTCTGCAGCAGTTAGAGAAATTGACCATCAACATCAATGCGCTGCCGGTGAAGGAGTTGACGACTATGCAGGTGTTTTCCAGCTGGGAAATGGCGGACATGATGCATGAGATCAGCAGTAAGTGCCTACGATTGCAGGAGAGTGAGGCAACTGCTAAGGAAGAGGTTCTAGAGTTAACAGGGAGGGTTGCTACAACATGACAAGCCATGGATGTGTTGGAAGAGGACATCAAAAAATAAAGGGATGAGAAGGCTCGTGTGATCGAAGAATTGAAGCAGGAACATGTTCGCCTCATCATGGAGAAGGCCACTTTGTGGGATCAAAATGTGTAGTTGGAGGTGGCCATTTTTTAGGATTTTCACCATGTGCTGGAGCCCATCGCAGCATTGGATGCGGTTCAACGTGCACAGTGACTTGGGGCTGTCATTTCCAAACTGTAGCATGATAGTCAGGATTTAACAGCCCCGGTGAACCTTGGTACACCCCAAGCGCAGGTGGATGAACACAAATGTGCCATTGAGGAGGTGGCAGCAGAGATAGGGGAGCTGGAACCGACAGCGACAAAACTCATAGCAGACACCGTGCAGTTTTGGGGAAGCATTGTTCAGGATGAGCAGATTGAACAATTGACCAAGCTCAAGCAGGAAGCGGAGGGGCATTTGGCAACACTAAAAATTGTGATGCGCACGATGCCGCCAATGGATCAGGTTTCCAAGTCCGCGAACTTAAAAGAGTTACAGCAGCGGATCACGAAGGCTGACGAGCATCAGAAGAAGTGCGCTACGCAGCTGGAGGAGTTCCAGGAGATTGGCAGTCAATTTTTTATCAAGGCAAGTGCGGCACTCCAGGATGTACAGGAAGGTCTCCAGCAGGTTACTGCGAAACTAAGCGAGCATCCATCTTCACAAGATGTGATCAACAGTCAGGGGCTAGCCATGGCCGTAAAGGAGCAGGTCATGGAATTCGACCAACAGTACAAGGACTTCAATTTCAAGACCACTGCATACACCATGTCTTCCTGACGTGGCTCGAGGGCGAGCCACAAGATTGTGTTGGGGGCCTGTTGGCAGGTAGTTTCGACAAGTCAGCATCGCAACATCTCAGATGTTGTGCAAGGTTGAAGATACCGTGGAAGGCGAAAAGCTGAGCGCAAGTGATAATATTTTATGTAATTTTGGGTTAGTCGAACCGTAGTATGCGGGTTTTGGGGTCATTTGGACCACAATAGATAGATTTTGGGTCATTTTCTTTGAAGTGTCAGTTAGGAAGTAGTTAGAAAGTGGACAAGCATTGTGAAGGCACAAGCCTATAAATAGATGTAGGTTTGTAAGTGTTAAATCATCTTTTGGAATTGTTGAGATATCTTGTTTTGGAGAGCACTATTGAATCTTAACATCTGAGAGATCTTGATCCGATGTCGAAGAATGTGTATTTTGTTGTATCTGGGTTTTGCGGAGTTAATATGAAGTAACAGAGCTTTTGAGCAGAATCCCTATGTCTTATTGTTTATCTGTGGTGATGTATTTCGCGATATGAATGTATGAATGATGCGATGTTCCCTTGCTGCGATTAATGTTTTACTGTTATATCTATCGCATATTTATGGTTCTGTCAATGATGAGATCTGTTGAATAATGTTGCAAATATGTTTAAATCCTGAGTTGAATGCTTAGATCTGATCCTGAATGTTGCAATAAGTTAAATGTTTGATGCACATCATCCTCCTACATTCGGCGGAAACATGGTTCCATCAACTCTCCCTTGAACATCTCGGGTGAGACCTCATCTGCTCTGTAGGTGTTGCTGGATAGGGTAAAACCTGTCTGGGGAGGTGCTCAAGGAGATCGCGGTGGGTTGGTTTTGATAGTGTTGGGAACCCCTGTCGACTGGGTTTGTGTCAACATGTTCTAGCTCACTTGAATTGACTCTTGGCTCGCTTGATTTAGATTTTGTTGTCTCTCTTGTTTGAATTGTTTGCTAGCTCGCTTGATTGACTTTTTGTTTGATATTTGTTTGTTATGTTGTTGTTGGCGTTGTTGATTTCCTTGCTGCTAAATTGCTGGCTCGCTTGAAATTGTTTGCTGGCTCGCTTGTAATATGCTTGTTGGTTCGCTTGAAATTGTTTGTTGGTTCTTGATAAGGATGGATCAATTCCATAAAAAAAAATTGTGAGAACCTGAGTGGATTTTTGTATTGTCCTCTCTTTTTTTTTAGTTTTTTCTTTTTCTTTTTTTTTTCTTTTTTCATTTTTCATTTTTTTCATTTTTCTCTTTTTTTCATTTTTCTCTTTTTTTTCATTTATCTCTTTTTCTCTTTTTTTTATTCTGTAACTGGAATCAGTGGTGTTCTATGCTCTCTATAATCATTAGATGTTCCTGATAGAGTGTCTGTGTGAACTGCTCTTTGGACTGTGGTGTCTTATAGAGTTTGAGTCTGTGTCCATTCACCAACATGGGGATTTTTTCTTCATATATTGTAGTAATTCTGATTGCTCCATTGTCATAGATATTTTCAATGATGTAGGGTCCGAACCATCTAGTTGTGAGTTCGCATTTAAAAGTGTGAAACCTGGAGTCATAGAGTAGTGCCCAGTCACCTTCTTTGAATTTCTTTTGCTTGATGTTTTGTCATGCCATTTCTTTCTTTGTTGCTGGATGATTTCAGTTTGGCTAAGTACTTGTTGGCGTTGTTCATCTAGTTGATTTAATTGTAGCATTCGTTCCTGCTGGATGTCTGAAAGTTCCATGTTCAACTTGGCTGCAATCCTCAATGTTTTGATTTCAAACTCAATGCGCAGCATTATTTTCTTTCCATAAACTAGCTCATATGGGGTGAATCCTATGGTTGTTTTCCATGTGGTATTATAAGCCCAAACTGCCTCACTTAATCTGTCTTCCCAATCTATTTTGTGTGGTTGTGCTGTCTTTGTCAAGATTCTTTCTAGTTCTTTGTTTGTCACCTCAGCTTGACCATTAGCTTGAGGGTGATAGGAGGAGGACTTTCTGTGTTTAACATTGTTTCTTTGAAGAAGGTCCTCTATGAGGTTGGATGTAAATTGTGTGCCTTGGTCAGAAAATAGCTCTCTTGGTACTCCAAATCTTTGGAATATTTTCTCTGTAAACAATTTTGCCACATTTGTTTCATTTGTTGTTGCAAGTGCTGCTACTTCTTACTACTTTGTAAGGTAGTCAATGCATACTAGAATATAGCTTTTCTAATTTGATTGGGGGTTGAATGGACCAACAAAATCAAATCCCCATTTCTCAAATGCTTCCAAAGAGATTTGTGGATGGAGAGGCATTTATTCTCTTTGAGTAGGCTTCCCCATTCGTTGTCAATCATCACAATGTGAAACGTATTCATAGGAGTCCTTGTGGAGTGTTGGCCAATAATATCCAGTTTGCAATATTTTATAGGTTGTTCTTTTTGCAGCATAATGTCCTCCACATGGATCGTTGTGAGTGGCATGCAATATGTCATGGACTTCATCTTCTCTAACAGATCTTCTCAATATATGGTCTAGCCCTTTTTTGAAAAGCATTCCTTCTATCCATGTGTACGTGGCACTTTGCCTTATGATTTTGTTCTTTTCTTGGTGGCTGTAATATTGTGGTAATTTACCAGACACTAAGTAGTTTGCTATGTCATCAAACCATGGGCTTCTCATTGATATTGCAAAAAGTTTCTCATCAGGGAAGTTATCATTTACCAGTTCATTGTCTTGTCCATGAGTGGGTCTCGACAGAAAATCAGCTACTACATTGTGTTTGTCTGGCTTATCCAGAATTGTTATGTCAAATTCTTGCAAGAGGAGTATCCATCTAATGATTCGAGCACTTGTATTAGGTTTATTAATAGTATACCTAATTGTTGAATGGTTAGTGTGGACAAAAACTTGGTATCCAGTTATGTAGTGCCTGAATTCGTTTATGGCATGTATGACAACCAAAAACTCCTTCTCTGTGACTGTATAATTTAATTCTGCTCCTGCCAAATTTTTATTGATATAATATATGGAATATGGTCTCTTCTCTTCTTCTTGTCCAAGGACTGATCCAATGGCCTTATCTGATGCATCAGAATGGATGTGGAATGGAAGTGCCCAATTTGGTCCTTGGAGTACTGGAGTTGTGATTGTCTTCTCCTTGAGGTTATCAAATGCTGACATACAATGTTTTGTCCAAATGAATTATGTGTCTTTTGCGAGAAGAGAAAACATTGGTGCATCAATTTTGCTATAACTCTCGATAAATATTTTGTACTAGCCTATTTTCCCAAGAAAAATTCTCACATCTATTTGTTTCATAGGTGGTGGTAGTGTTCTGATGACTGTGACTTTTGCTTGATCAACTTCAATTCCTCTCTATGAAATATGGTGTCCAAGCATGATGCCTTCTTCCATCAGCATTCTGCATTTATCATTGCTCAGACATAAGCTCATCTCGATGCATTTTTTCAAGACTAATTCTAGATGTTTTAATGCCTGGTCAAAATTCTAGCCATAGGGTGTGAAGTCACCCATGTCGACTTCCATTTGATCATTAATAAAATCAGAGAAGATGCTTAAAATTGCCCTTTGAAATGTTGTTGGGGCATTATAGAGTCCAAAGGGTAGCACTCTGTATGCATAAGTGCCCCATTGGAATGTGAATGTTGTTTTATCTTAGTCAGCTGGGTGGATGAGGATCTGGTTGTACCCACTGAACCCATCCAAAAATGATAAAATTTTGTTTCCAACCAATGTGTCCAGTACTTGATCGATGAATGGTAGAGGGAAGTGATCTCTCTTAGTTTCCTTATTGAGCTCTCTGTAATCCATGCAGATCCTCCACTTCCCTCCTTTCTTAGGAACTATAACCAATGGTGATACCCACTCACTATATGAAATTGTGTATATGAACCCTGCATCTAACAACTTCTGCAACTCCAGCTTAACTATGTCTTTTAATGTTGGGTTCATTCTTCTCTGTGGTTTTCTGATAGGAACAACACCTTCCTTGATATAGATGTAATTTTTGCAGATGTTTGGGTGGATACCCTTCATGTCAATGTATGTCCATGCAAAGGCTTTGTTGTTGTCTGACAGTACCTTTATTAATTGTTGTTCTTTTCCTAGCTCCAAATTGGAGTTGATATTAACTGTCTTCCCAGGCATTATCTCAACTGTTTTGATCTGAATTGGATGTTGTTCAAGTGTGAGTACCTCTACCCACATTTTGTCAGGGTCGTGATTTAATGTTTCCTCTTCTTGCTGCTGACCTGTGCCAAGAAAATCTTCAAAAATATCATGATTAGAAGATGCATTTTGAATGAATCTGTCTAAACGACTATCTTCATCGATGTATTTTAGTGACAGGGCAGCTTTAATGGTAAGAACAGGTCGGATTTTTTTGTATGTTATGTCATTATAATCATCTATCCAGTTTTGATATTCTAGGTTTGTGAACTTTCTTGCCGGAGGATAGATTGTGATTTTCTTCCTAGCTTTCCCACTGATGATTGTCATGTTTCCCAATATGCAACCTATATAGGCATCTGTAGTTGCTAGCCAAGGTCTCCCTAATACTATTGGGTACCCACTGAGTTTAGTTTTCACTTTAATGACTATGAATTCAGTTGGTTACTCCCAAGATTCTATATTGATAATGATGTCTTCGATCATTCCTTCAGGTTTTACTATTGATGTGTCAGCTAGCTGTAGTACGGTGGTTGTTGGTCTGACCATCGATTGAAGTCCTAGGGCTATCATTGTGTCCTTGGTCATCACGTTGATTGAAACCCCTAAATCAATTAGGATGTTGGCAATATGTCTATTGTTTATGGTCAAGTTGACTACTAGACTTCCTGGATCAAGGTATTTGGGGTTGACAACCACACCCAACATTAAATCTTCTAACTGGCCTACTACATTTATAGTTGGTGGGTGACGTCTTCTTCTGCCAGGTCTTTTTAAGCAATTCTATTAAATAAACTTGTTGCAGATTGGTACATCTCTTATGGCCTATAGAATTGGAATTTGGATGTTCAAATGTTTTAATTTGTTCGTAATTGCATTTTCCTCTTCTTCTTTTGTATTTCGTATGATTTTTTCAGGGAATGGAGGGTTTCTATTTTGTATGTGTGGCCTAATTTCTTCTTCCTGAGGGTTTGTCTCATCTGGATGATGAATTTCAGGTTGTGTTGTTTGTTCATGATCACCATCTCTTTGATTATTTTGCATGTGTGTGTTTTGTAATGTTTTCCCAGACCTGAGATTGATTTCGTTTATCTCCATCGTATCCACAAAATAAGTTGGAAAGTGCACCATTTCAGTATTATAGGCTTACTGCTGTCTTGCCCTATTGTTGTTTAGGTTTGGAACTGGCTGGGCAGGAATTCGAGGTGGTCTAGGAGGTGGTTGGTTCTGTGGGGGCAGCATGATGAGTGGCTGCTGCAATGGATCCCTCCAGTTTGATGAATAAGGATATTGATTTCCATAATTCGTGGTTGGATGAGCAAAAGGTGGGGGGTATGGAGAATAAGATTGTGGGTAATAAGGCTGTCGATATGGTTGGCTTTCCAGCCACTAGTTTGGAGTTGGTTGAGATGGCCATGGGGCAGGTGCTAAGTTCCAATTTTGATGATTATTTGTTGGAATAAAGTATGCTTGGTTGTTGGGTTGGTAAGGTCTAACAAAATCATTTCTCCTTTAATTAACAAAACAGAGTTGTTCTATTGCACCTTTAGTTATGGGATCTTCAATAGAAGCTTTGCATGAGGGCAACAGAGGGAATTTATCATTGGAGTAATCGTCAGTGCAGAGGCCACATATTTCTATAGTGTTTAGTGTGCACTGTCCCTTTTCATGCTTCTTTCTGCAGCGTGGGCAAAAGACTGCCAATGCTTGGTTTATTTCGTCATGTTTCTTCTTTATTTGGAGTGCAGCAAGTTGCATTTCTAGGGATTGAAGGATATAAGTTTTCACATCGTCAATAAGGTTCCCTAAATCAAACTTTGTGAGGTTTGTTCCTGAAGATGTTGGCCCCCCAGTAAATGGATGTAAATCCCTTGTTCCACTCTTACCCCTTCTTGATCTAGAATAGTTCTTGAAGATTTGTAGGATTTGGTCATAAGTTTTTTGGAATATATCCCCATCTCCCAGAAGGTTCAAGACTTCCATATTTTCTTCTTTGATCCCCCTAAGAAATACAAGTTTCAGTGATTCTTGGTCTAAAGTGCAATGACTAGCTCATTTGTAACTGAGTTGGGATCCTCTTTCTCCTTGTTGCATTCTCAAGATTTCATCTCTTGTATCTTTTGCCTTACAGTAGTCCCTGTATTTTTCTAGGAAGGATTGCTTCATTTGGTCCAAGGTAAAAATGTTGTTTCCTTCTAGGCTCATAAACCATTTGAGTGATAAATCTTTCAATGTGGAAGGAAAGAGTCTTAGTTTTTGTGCATCTGTAGTGTAACCAAATGACCTACAAACTACCTCAAATTCAAATAGAAATTTGTCAGGATCTTCAGAGGTTAAACCATGGAAGTTTGGCAGGTTATTAGGGTTGATATTATTCATCCTGTCATCCCCAAGAGGTACACTAATGGGAAAAGTGAATAGTTCCCTAGGTTCCTCCTCTTCTTCTGCCATAGTAGTATTTTAGCTAGAGCTAGCAAAAAAGTTATCTAGGTTTGGGTCATAGCTAGAATCAGGTTCGACTTCAGAGTTAGGGAATCCAAATTGGGAATTATCAGAACTATTGTTACTCATAGGGCGGTTAGGTAGAAAGCGTCCAAATCTATCTCTCTGTCATCGAGGCATTCATGGTAAAAAAATTATGTTTCTGGTTGTTTTGTGTTTTTCTTTCTTTTAGGATGTCTACTATAGATTAAGCACCTCCCCAACAACGGCGCCAAAAAGTGGTGGACTCCAGGAATGGATACCTAATTAGGGTAGCTAAACCGGAAGTATACTTTAAATATCAACCAGGGAGCATACAAACTTAAGAGGTGCTAAGCACTGTATGTGATCTATAGGATAGTCTTTGTCGCTTAGGGTGTTGGAATGTATTTTAAAAGTTTCTCAAGAAGGAATTGGAAGTGAGTTGTTTCTAAATAAAGAATGAAAGAATATAAAAGGGTTGTAAATCTATGAACTGGAAATGCTGAAGCTAGTATATCTCTATGCTAAGAATTAAATGTTGGGAAACTGTAAATCTAGTCTAAGAAGTAAATACTAAAAGCTTGGGAAACTTAATCTAGAAATAAAATACTGAAAGATGGAAATTTAAGCTAAGTATTGAATGTTGAAAATCAATCAACTTTTATCTATTCAAATCTAATACCGAAAGTGAAACCATTACTCTATTCAAATCAAAGAACTGAAACAATTAACTTCTATATGATCGAACTCAAATAAGGGAAAGATGCATGGAATTGCAGATCTGGATCATTGCCTAGAATTAATATAACATGCTGAAAAACAAGGGTAAAATCTGCCTGCGCAGAATGCATGTACAGGACTACGGAAAGTGTGTTATGAAACTACAGAATCGGTATTATCAAACTACAGGAAAAATCGTTGAACTGAAATAAGAATCTGTTGTTCAGACCATTATCGGAGCATTTCACATATTATAATGATTAAACCAATTAGCAAAACACATGAGAAATACCTTAAGTAAAACGAGGCTTTTGACCTACGTGTTGAGGGGACCCTCCCCAACCCATATTTCAGGAGTGAAAGAGACTTATAAACTCGAAGCTTGAAATAACATCAATTCTTCCATTATTAAAACCGTAACTTCATATCTCAGAAAAGTCTTAGAACAGAATTGTTTCGAATAAAATATGCTGAATAAAAGTTTTACAAAAATGTCAACAGGAACCCCTTGCTACTCAATAGGTCCATATATATATCTATTCTAAAACATAACCTAACTCTATGCTTTAAATGTCGATCCTGCTAAAAAGGAGTCTTCTTCTATAAATTAGGAAAATGGGGCGTTGAGCCACTCGTGGTCTTTCAGTCATTGAGTTGGATTTGCTTATTGTCTCTTAGATCACCTGCACCTGCTCATACATACTTATTTTCATATAATTAGCTCATAGAAAACACCTTTTAGCATAAAAGAATAATCTCTACTCTGTTAAATAATCAAAACAAATTCATTATTCCCCACAAACAGAGATATTTTCCTTATCCATTATTATGCTTGTGTGGCATAAAAAAGGCTATAGAGTACCTAATTTGGGACTCATCAATATCATCACAAACAATTTGGAATTTATATACATTCATGGACTCTACTATTTGATTTATCACTTGATCAACAAGGGTTTTTAAAAGGGAACTAAAACGAAGTTGTCCAATCATAGAGATTATCTCATCATTATTGAAAATGGACTTCAATATATAAGACAAGGTTTCACTATCATCAAGCTCATTTTTCTTGTTTGGCTTCATGAGAGGTTTAATAGCATGTACCCTCTTTTTCATAGCACCCCCCATGGATGTCAAAGAAGAAATTCTAGTAAAGTTTGTAACCCTATTTCTTCCTCCAAACGGTGTTTTCTTGATTGTTTTCAAACCGTGTGTTAAAATAGCAACCTTAGATTTTAAGTTGTCCACCTCTTTACTAAGACATTTTATCTCTTTGAAAACTCTGGAGTTTTTTTTAAGGTTTTTCACAATATTCTGATTGTTCAAGGAGATGGTTTGTCGTAAACTCATATCTTCATTATTTGCAACTAAATTCATATTCTGGATTTGATTAATGCTTTGAACCAACTTGTAGTTTTTGTACTCCAAATTGTAGATTGTTTTGTGCAAATTATTGACCTTCTCCTCAAGGTGTTTAAAATTTCCTTCTATATTTTCACAATATCCTAGTAATCCATTCTTTCTATTACACAAAAACTTCACTAGTCATGTTACGTTCTTAAAGTTTGGGCGAGAATTTGTTATAGGATCTATTGGAAATAGTTCTCCCTTTTCCCATAAGTCAATGTTTTTTCCCCTTCTATTCTTCTTTTGTTTTCATCTACACCATATATTTTAGCACTATTTATCTTTTATAATGGTGCCATATTTTGATCCACCTTAATCATAGTAGTGTATTTATTTCCTCAATCTGATGTTTTTTCTAGATTTTCCATTTACCACAAAACTAGACTTTCAATTACAAGTAGAATGAAACAATAAATTAGGAAAAACATATAAAATATAAAAACATAACAATTTAAATACTAAATATACAATGACGATTTAACATGGTAATTTTAGCATTTGAGTACTAGTTCTAGAAAATGATGATTTCGATGTTTTTATGTCAATCTAACATCTATTTAACATGGTGGGGAGTGCACTTGTTGATATGTATGCCAAAAATGGAAGCATATAGGATGAAAAAGAGGTGTTTGGTAAAATGGTTGAATGAAATGGTGTATCCTAGAATGTAATCAATACAGGAAATGCACATAATGGTTTCAATGAAGACACGCTAAATTTGTTTTGTCTAATGGTTCCCAACGAAGAATGGTGACCACAAAAACCTCACAAAGGTGGATGGTTGCTTCCAAAACCCTCACAGTAGTGGATGAATTCAAGGAAAACCCTAACAGAGGGAAACAACGTCACAAAAGGCAGTGTCACCCTCAAAAAGACTTCAGCAGGGTAGTGGCAGTCTCCAATGTGACCCTAACAAGTAGCAGGACCCTCAATAAGGAAGAGCCATCCATCAAACATAATTAGGAGTCTAGGACAAACCCTCAAGCAAACGACATCCACAAACAGGATTTGGCATCCTTAACACCGAATTCAACACCCTCATAATAGTTCGAAAGAGGCAGCAGTACACTCAAACATGCAGCAACATCCCCTAGACAAATCGCGGCCCATTCAAGATAGTCAACACTATGGACGAAATCCTATAAATAGCTGAAGAAACCCTCATAAAGTATGTGGCAACCATAGGTAGGTTGCTCAGGCATAAAAATGGACTTTTTCATCCAACATACAAGGGGGGGGAGCTAGTACCTAGGACCAACAAGGGTCAGCACAATACAAGGCTAACCACCACAAATCAAGGATGGGTAAACACCCCTTCAAACCACAAGACCAAAGGTGTAACCACAAGGTGGGAAGACAACCCTTTTACCCATGGCTCCAACCTGTTTGGTCCCAATCCAAGAACCCTAGTAGAATGTTGGGGGCCCTAGATACCTTCTAGGGACTTACACTGCCTAGTTAACTAACCAAGAACCCTATGTAACTGACTAGGGTGTCATCCTACCAGAGAATGGCTCTCACAGCTGCATTATCTTTAACATGTGTTGGTTATGAAGCTCTAGAACATGTAGAGAGTCCACATCAATGCCATCAAAATTGTATTAGTGATTTGATGCCATTAAGGAAGAAATCTACATTGAGCGGCCAGAGGGTTTTGTGATTCATGGGAAGGAATCCCATGTATGTGAAATGAAGAAGGTCGTAGGGTTGGTGTGGTCTTGTGTTTACCACTTGTTGGTCCTTATTCTAGCACCCCTTTTAATATGGTTCCTAAACCCATTTTACATGATGTCTTGATCCTAGTACCCACTACTTAAGACACCTTGAATTGATTTTATATTATGGTGTCTTAACCTATTTATTGGAAACCTTAACTCAATAAAGAAATACTACTCATCAATAAAGAATTAAGAAGGTCGTCCACCTGCTGAAGCTTACTACTCATCTTTATGTCTGATATGTGACCTTTATTCTTTGATCTAGCTTCCTGTGGATTGTTGGTGGAGAGGCTGCATGTTGTAGTGACTGATTTAATAATATGTGGATAGATCTGGATAGGTCGCCTGCCTTATTGAGTGTGCTACTCCTCTTTGTGTATTGTTTTGTTGTCTTATAGAAGGCCACATCCCTAGGGCTGCCTACCAACCTCCATCGTGGAATGTTGGACTAATTTAGAGGAGGTTGCATCCTCTAAAGGTTGCTTATGTACCTAATAAAGGTGGCTTGTGACCTCTTGTGAACGGATCTAGGGTTGCTTGCTGCAATTGGTGGAGGTCATGACATATCTAAGCCATGTTTAGGACTGTTGGTTGTCATTTGTGAAGGTCATCTCCCCCTATAAGTGTTAGAAATTATAGCAGTATAATTAGGATCACTAAAAGAATGGAAAAGCACAGAAACAAAATGTGTGTGGAGCTCGTTTAACCATGATGATAAGAACAATCATCTCCCAACCATAGACAAATCTATCTGTCTCCCCCAATCTCATGCCTTCCAGTAGAGAATGATGTACATCCAGATAGTAGTAGTGCAAACCCAAGAGTGCTTGATAAATCCAACTACTTCTCTTTTATTGTTTTTATGGGTGGGATCCCACTGCCTCCTTGTGGGATCCATGAGAGTCCTATGTTCTTCATTTTCTTTCCGAGAGATCATCATAGTCTAGATCTTCATAATATCACCTCAACATACTAGAAGACCTTTATTGAATCCACCAATATTCTTCTTGCTTTGGCATCATACTCTCTCCATTGAGACTTGTCTTCTTCTAGTTCTGGTTTTGGGACCTTCTTATCACGAAATTCAAAATATCATTTTATTCTAATATGTGAAGAACCCTATACTTCCAAGAAATGAAATTTGGAAGCCCCATCAAGTCGATATCCAACCTTCATTCCAATCATCTTGACTACAGAACTGGATCAGAAAACCTAGCAGGAGCTGGGTCAAAAAAAGAAGTTTGGAATCTTGTAGAACTGACTCCACATGAAAATGTGCCCTATAAAGGTAAGTGAGAGAAGGTAGGGCCGATCCAAATCTATGGAGGGAACAACACAAATCTTGAAACCCTAATTTCTTCAATAACTGCAGTAGCTACAAAATTAGGTCAAAATTGAAAATTCTCGAAACTGAAATTTTCTTACACCAAAATATGCGCGTTCCCTAGGGAGAAATTCCTTACCTTCAACACATCATCTCTCTCTCTCATGTTTGTACTAACCCTCAGGTAAGGGTCAAATTTTTCCAATTGATTAACTTTCCTCGAAGAGGCACAGTGCTAAATAACTGTAACTGCGGAAGATATTCTAAATGTATTTGTCTATTGTATTATTGTCTTCCTCCTTCGAGAGATGTCATTGATGTAATTGATAATGTAAGAGTCATTAAAAGAGTCAATGTAAATCCCTAACTGATTAAGTCAGCTTGGAAAGATCTAGAATGAATATTTTATTTCATTCTCATGCAGCCGATGATAGTGAGTATAAGGACTAAGTCAAAACCAAAGAAGATGAGGACTCCAATGAAGAATATGTACTAATCTTAGCCCTCGCTGGTTCGGTATCTCATGGAAGTGATACTTGTCTAGTGGACAGTGGAGCCTCAAAACACATGAAGGGATATAAGGACTCTCTTTCACATCTCACGCAAAAAAAATCTCCACACGAAGTAAAGCTTGGATATGATTATCAATACCCTATCAAAGGGATGGTAGAAGCCTCTTACAAGTTGGACTCTGGAAAGTCCATGAATATGAAGGAAGTGCTATATGTTCCAGGTTTGACAAAGAACCTTCTATCTATTTCAGCATTAGATAAGAAAGGTCTTAGAATTACATTTGTATATGGTGAAGTTCTCATGTGGCCAAGGGGGAAGAATATCAATGATGCAATTGTTATTGGAGTAGAAGAAGGAGGACTTTATAAACTTAAGGGTCTTGCAGATTCAGCACTGATGACTAGTGCAATGGGCCCATGTGAACTATGGCATAGAATACTAGCTCATGTATATTACAAATCCTTACCAATAGTAAGTAAGGTGGTGACTGGACTACCAAAAATGCAGGTTGATCATGAAGGAGTGTGCAAAGTATGTGCACAAGGAAAAAGTACGAAGGAACCATTTCCAAGCAATGATAGCAAAGCTAAAGACATATTGGACATTATTCATTCTTACATTTGTGTACCTATGTCTATCACTTCATTAAGTGGGTATGTTTATTATGATTCTTTTATTGATGATTACTCCCGCAAAACATGGATTTATTTTCTAGAGAGTAAAGATGAAGTTTTTGGAAAGTTTAAATATTTAAAGGCTCTTGTGGAAGACCTCTCTAAAAATAGGATCAAGTTTCTAAGGACAGATAATGGAGGGGAATACACTTCAGGTAATTTCAAATATTTTTGTAAACAAGTAGGGATTAAGAGGGATCTTACCATTCCCTATAATCCATAGCAAAATGGTGTAGCTTACCTCAATTAGAACCATTCTTTATTATAATATCATAGATGGAAAACCTATGATACTACTATTGTATGTGGATGATTTGTTCCTGATAGGAGAAGACAAGCCCATCACTAAATGCAAGAGGAAGCTTGCTGCAGAATTTGAGATGAAAGACCTTGGGATGATGCAGTATTTTGCTTCCAGTAATAGCTTCGAAGTTTAGAAGTTTATTTTTTGCTTTAAAGCATAAATATTTTTTTATTTTCTACTACAAACCCTAACCTAACCCTAAATAACCTATGAATAATAAAGGTTTGTTGGGTTTTTCTCGAGTTTGGGTTTTCCCGAGGTAAACTATTGTGTCTCTATTTTTTTGTGCATAGTTATCTTTCAGTGATCCTATATTTGTTTCTAGGTTGAAATAAATGAAAGTTATACTGCTATTATTGAAAATCTAACAATATGTGCAATGTCGATTTAGTGCAAGAGTCCCCACATGTACGTTCTTTTTTATTTCAAGTTAGTGAACTTGTATTTAAAAAGAAAAATAAGTGTAAATTCCCTAAAAGACCTAACCTCCTTCCTCTCAACTGTAATTGGGCCTTCCAAAAGCACAATTGATGGTGATAGTGGGATCCACACACCAATTGACTAGTAAAGGTAACAAAGATCCAGTTATACCGAGGATGGGGCTATGTTCCGAAAGAACTGGAAACACTTCCCAAACGGCAATATCTGACTTCAAGATTCAATTTCACTCACAATTTCTCCTTGGTGATGTCCTAAGTTTGGCCAATAAGATACCTTGATTCAAGTGTGGATAAGTGGTTCTGCGTGGGCGGTATAGTGTTTCCTCCACAAAAAAATGAGTGGCTCTTTGGAGAGGGTAGGGAAACTATACCTTGGAATTGACCTCCTTGGGCATGGTGCACTTCTTATCCAATTTTTCTTTTAACACTTGTTGATAGCAGGATTTTGACAGTACCCTATAAGTCAACAATGCTATGTTTCAAACACATAATGAAACTAGATTGGTGGGAATTAATGGATGCCTAGCCCAATCAATCATACCTGACTAAAATATTGTTTTGTGACCTCCTTGGATTTGTTGAGGATGTCTTCGGTCTTATATTTATTATGACATATCTCCATAAGAAAGGCAAGATTAACATATCTTTGCATGTAGTGACATCGGTGCCAGAAAATGTTAATTCATGTTTGTGGAGGCCATATCTCTCAAATAAAATTAAAACGGCTTCAATGTTTCTTTGGACCCTTTTACAACAACACAAAGTAAAGTATCTCTTCTTCAAAATGCAAAAGGTCAAAGAAGAGTTCTTATATAATTTTCTTAATGGAATCAAAACAATAAATAACCAGAACTATTCTCTCATGGGATATGAGCTAAGCAATAATGCTCCTTCACTTCCCTAGCGTATTCTTTGAGTGAGTCTTAAATGCTTAATAATAGGAAAATTTTGTGGTGATTGTCAAATTTTTAGGGTTTTTTTCATAGAATTTGACAAAGTTGTACTTTAATGCAAATCTAAACTGTAAAATAATATGAAATAAAAAATATTGCAGTAGTATAAATATAGCAAATAAAAAATATAATTTCATCTCTTTCAACTTTAACACTCACTAATATCACTGTGTTAAAGTTACAATTTGGAACAAAATATAACAGCTGCAAAAGTACACTATAAAAGCACACAAGCAATAAAATCATGAACTGTTGGAATATAAAGCAATACTAAGAGGGGGGGTGAATCAGTATTTCACTATTCTTAAATTTTATCACAATTAAAAACTGAATTAACAAAGAAAATAGGAGACACAATTTTATCGTGGAATCCCAATTGGGAAAACCACCAACTCTTTCTAATACTGCAAAATTGTATTTACAATTAATTTGCAAGCTCCAACACCCAATTTTTTAGCTACAACTGAAGGATGCACCAACACCTTGTTTTGTCAGCTACAACTGACTGGATGCACCAACACCATGTTTTGTCAACTACAACTAACTGGATGCACCAACACCCTTAGTAGGATGCAACCTACCCTAGCACCACCCTTCCACCCTATTATGTCTTCTTCAAATTTCCAGTTTTTACTTCCTTCAATTCTGGAACTTCTTTGGTCTTGGCCTGTTCTTGCTACTTCTTCAACCTAGAAACCCAAGATGTCATTCTTCCACTTCATTCTTCTGATTATATATTCTCAATTCTTTTAGCCTTGCATCTTTTCAGAATGAGTCCATACCTTTTCATCTTCATACCTATTCAAATATCTAATAATTAATCTTAAATTCGTAATTTTGTTTATTGTTGTTTTTAACTAATTAAGACCTTCATTGATTATCTTCAATCCTATGGGCTTCATTCATCTCAGGCATGTGGCCTTATTCCATCTGTAGGATTCTTTTATCCCTTGTGGGCATTTCTTTAGCCCCTATGGGCATATTACAACCTCTTGCGGGCATCTTTTAGCCCTTGCGGGCATTTCTTTAGCCCCTACGGGCATAATTAAGCCCATGTGGGATTTAACCTTAGGTCTCTGCGATCTTATTGCGGGATTCATCCTTTGCGGGATTTTCTAAGCTCCTGTGGGCATTCTTAAGCCCCTGCGGGCATTTCCTATGCCCCTGCAGGCATTCCTAGGCCCTTGCGGTCTTTAACTTTAACCCCTTGCGGGCATTCTCCTTATCCCTCTTGCAGGCATATTAATCCCTTTTGTGAGCATTTCCTTTTTCGGCCCCTTTGCAGGCATCTCTTTTGTGGGCCCCTTTGTGGGCATTCTATTAAGCCCTTGTGGGCATAACCCTTAGACTCTTATGAATAACCATTATTTTTCTATGTTTTGGAAGACCAAAAACTCGCACGTGAGAGCACCAATTAGGAATCTAACTACATGGCTGGATAGCCAGTTCATTAAGGAACAAGACCATGTTAACTAATGAATTTTATCAGCAAAATAACACCTCCTTGCAGGAATTTCCAAATGCCTTATCAACTTACATTTGAACAACAAAATAAACTTTTTCTCATTTTGGTAGACTTGTATTTCGCACGTGTGAACTCCAGAGGAAAATTTGAACCCATGAAAAGATGACCAGTTCATCAAAGAAGAAGACCATGCCAACTGATGAATTTTATCAGCAGAAGGACACCTCCTTGCGGGCATTTCCAAATGGCCTCTTAGCCATGTGAATTTGACACTTAGACAAATTTTGCAGTTTCCTGGACTGGAGCAATCTGTCTGAAATACAGTTTTGGTAGACCCATAACTTCCTCCTCAGACATTCTCAAGACAAACTGAGATGATGGTCAAGTGGAAAAATCAACAAGCTGCATCCTGACCATATGGTATGGGAATTTACATTCACCCATGAATTATGGTAGGCATTTTCCCAAGGCCACTTGGACCAATTTTCGACACTTAGCCATTTTTCCAGAATTTCTTCAAACTGACAAATCTCTATATAAGCAGGCCAGGTTGTTATAGTGAATCATCAAGGTACTAGAGTACCTTTATGTGGATTTGTATCTTCATCATCATACATGCCATGTCATCACTTCCTTTTGTCATTAATGAATACTTTTGTCATCAATGACAATTATATTCAACATTCTCCCCCTTTGTCATTGATGACAAAGATATTTTCCTCTTTTTTTTCTCTCCCCCTTTTGACATTAAGGACAAAGTTTCTTAGTTCTCCCCCTGTCAACTATGTCCCCTTTTTTTGACAGAGTTACAATCTTCATTTTATTTTAATGAAGAGAGATAACTCCCAGTTTTTGCCTGAGATATGCAAATGACTCTCTAGGAAGAGGTTTAGTAAAAATATCAGCTATTTGTTCCTTTGTGTGAACATACTCCAGTTTGACAGTCTTTTGTGTCACTTGTTCTCTTAAGAAGTGAAATTTGATTGGAATATGTTTCGTTTTGGAGTTCATGACAAGATTTTTGGATATGTTAATGGCACTTGTATTGTCACAGTATATAACTATGGGATCTTCATATTTTACAAGTAGATCTTCCCATGTTTGTTTCATCCAGATGACTTGTGTACAACATGATGCAGCATAAATATACTCAACTTCTGCTATGGATAGTGAAATGGAAGATTGTTTTTTGCTTAGCCATGATACCAAGCAATTTCCTACATAAAATATTGCTCCACTAGTGCTTTTTCTGTCATCAATACTTCCTGCCCAATATACATCTGTGAATGCTTTTAGAGATAAGTCATTATTCTTTGGATACCATAGTCCATAATCCATAGAACCTTTTAGATATCTGAGAATTATTTTTACTGCAGCCACATGTGTTTCTTTTGGTGTTGACTAAAATCTGGCAACCAAACCTACAGCTTGCATTACATCTAGTCTTGTATCTTTTACATATTATAAGCTACCAATCATTGAATTGTACATGGTATGGTCTACTTCTAAGGATTCATCATGTTTGCTTAATTTGCAACCAGTAACCATAGGAGTACTAACAGGTTTGGATTCTTCCATTTTGAATTTTTTCAACATCTCTTTGATATATTTAGTTTGGGAGATGAAGATCCCTTTTTCTGATGAGATACTTGTAGACCTAGAAAGAATGTTAGTTCCCCCAACATTGACATTTCAAATTCCTTCTTCATTTGTGAGGAAAAGTTTACAATCAAAATTTGTAGATCACTTCCAAATATGATATCATCCACGTAGGCCACAACAATGATCGTATTTTTGTATTCAAACATTATGTACAAATTACTGTCAGTAGCCCCTCTTTTATATACTTGTTTTTTTAAATATTTGTCAAGTCTTGAAAACCATGCTCTTGGGGATTGTTTAGGACCATAGAGTGCCTTCTTAAGTTTTCAAACATAATCTTTATTTTCTGATAAGAGAAAACCTTTAGGCTGCTCTACATATACTTCTTCTTCAAGTTCTCCATTAAGAAATGCATATTGTACATCCATTTGATACACTTTGAAGTCCTTGTAGCATGCAAAAGCTAAGAACATTCTAATGGTTTCTAGTCTTGCCACAGGTGCAAAATTTTCTTCAAAATCAACACCTTCCACTTGAGCATATCCTTTTCATACTAACCTGGCTTTGTTCCTTATTACATGACCATCCTCATTGAACTTGTTTTTAAAAATCCATTTGGTCCCTATGGCATTCATGTCCTTAGATCTTGGGACAAGTTCCCAAGTTTGTCTCTTTTATATTTGATCAAGTTCTTCATTCATAGCATTGATCCAATCCTCACTTTTGCAAGATTCTTTAAATTTTTTAGGTTCTACTATCGAAAGCAGTGATTTTTCTTCACCATCAAACAATCGTCTCCTTGTTTGAACTCCTGATTTTTTGTCACCAATAATTTTACTTTCATGATGATTCTTCTGAACTCATCTGGATGGTGTTTTTGTGTCTGATCTGGGGGAGTCTTCATTATCTTCCTTTTCTTCTTCTTCTTCAAGAATACCTTATTCTTGTGAATTTTCTTATTTTTCCTCCTCATTTATTTCATCATCGGTTTCTTCAATATCCACATTTTCTTGGATTTGTATTCTTCTAGGTTTAGTGTCATCTATAGTTACATTTTCACTTTCTATGATCTTGTGCAACCTTAGATTATAACATCTGTAAGCTCTTTTGGTAGAAGAATATCCAAGAAATATTCCTTCATCTGTTCTAGAATCAAACTTTCTTAGATTATCATCATCTCTTTTTATGTAGCACTTACTCCCAAAAACTCTAAATTATTTCACTATAGTTGGTCTTCCATACCACAGCTCATAAGGAGTTTTGTTACTATTTACTCTGATTTGTCCTCTGTTTTGTACATAGACAGTTGTATATATTGCTTCTCTCCAATAGCCATCGGGAATTTTTGTTTCATTTAGAATAGTTCTAGTTGCTTCTTGAACAGTCCTGTTTTTCCTCTCAGCCACTCCATTTTGTTGAAGAGTTCTGTTGATGCCTCGGATATCGTAGCATCAATCAGAAAGGGATTCTCCCCGAGAGACGGTCCCAATTAGACTGCCTCCCGTTTGGTGTAGGGAATCCGTCCGGTTAGCGGTTCCGGCAACCGTGGTTTTGGACTTTAAATCCGATTTTACCGGTTATGGCCCGATCCACCTTTCTTTTGGTTTTTTTTTTTATGTATTTTATATGAGATGCACATGCCTAAATTATACTTAATCTAGAGGCAATTGAAACAGATCTAAATCTAGAAACAGAAACACATCTATCTATCCCTGCAGGGGAACACGCTTAAGGGGAGAGCAATCAGCTGTAACAGATATCATAAGCAACGAACAGATAGCTATTATTTCTCACGGTCAAAGCTACAGCGAGATGAGGATCTTGAGAAGATAGCTTCTCATTCAAAATGGAACGCATCTATTGCTCAGAAAAGGACAGAGGAAAACTACAGGATAAGGAAACAAATCCACAATGAAATTTACAGAACGCATCTATTGCTTATGAACCGAAGAAATCAAAATGGTTTGATCTAAGTAACAAGAATAAAGAAACAGATCTGGAATTAAACTAAAATATCCCTGCAAGGAGCAATTAAAAGCATGAACAATGAGCCATACGAATTATCCTGAAGAAAGAACAGTTAGCCATTCGTTCTAGAAGAAAAAAAATCTACAGCAATGGTAAAAGTATCAGCAGGTAGCTCCTGATTTAATCTGGAACGCATTCATTGTTCATGAAATAGAGAGAACGCATGCATAGATAAGAGCAAAATCATTAATACAAAGAAATAATTCAGAAGTCAAGAATGATCTCACATTGCAGCATTGCAGTCATTAGAATAGTCCAACATAAAGCAACCCAACATTCCAAACAAAACGTCCATCTCCCGTGGCTTCTATTAGGAAAATCCTATTTACAGACCCGATACAAGATAGCTCATATCATTTGCCCAAAATTTTCATTCCCTGCCAAAAGTCCTCTCGTCTAATCCTTCCTAGCTTCTATTTATAGTTACAAATTTGCCCTCTGGGCTGACACCTAGCATCCCCCACCTGTCATTTACAGGGATTTCTAATATAATCGATCACCAAAAAATGGTCGCTTCATTTACAAAATATTTTGACAAAAAGAATAGGGACAGCTGTCCCACAGCTTACGCCTTACATATAACAGAAAATTTGCTAAACTCAAAGCGTTCCCTGCTGGGCACGTGTCTGGCTGAAAAGAGTGGCTCACTGAATTCAGCTTCTTCATTCCTGTGCGTGAGCTTCTCCTGGCAAAGGGTCGCCCAAGTTGATGGTCACTGATGCTGCCTGGGAAGAGGTCCTCGACTCCCCTGCTGATGCTGCTCCTAATTGGGAAGGGGGAATGGGATTGGCCAGAATTTCTGCCATTGTTGGGGAAGAGACTGCTGGGAGAGGGGCTGCCGGGTCTACTGATGCTTCTGCTGCTGCTGCAGCTTTCCTGACCTCCTCTTCTATGTAACTGTGCCACACACCTGTATCCCTTATGATTATGTTTGCTGCAGCAGGAAACAGGATTTTCTGAGAAGTTATATTCTTCCCGAGCTCTATTTTAATGCTTTGTACTTCTGCTTCAGCAACTTGATATGTTTCCTTCAGCAGATGGTTGTGAAGTGTTGATGAACCGATGTAATGTTGGAGATCATCTATGGCAAGGACATCAATGCTTTTCACATACTCCATCTGGACGCCTAGCTCTTCTTTCAGTTGAGATAACCGCTGCTCTTTTCCCGGGAAGTCTTCTAGGGTCTGAGGGAAACTTAATGAGCAGTTATCATGGACTCCTTTGAGCTTTTGGTACAGGTTGTTGATTCTATCTGTGGTCTTCTGCACACTGGCCATCAGCTTATTGGCACAGCTCCGGCCAAACTCCAACAAGGCTATATCTTCATTAAAATCTTCCACGGTCTTGAAAGGAAGATGCGGGGGGAAACCTCCTTTCCCTTCCCTCCATGCCATCTGACTTATGACATTTGCTTTGACACGGGTATTCTTAGCCTTGAGCCTGTGGGCTTCCGCATTCACCTCCTTTAGCCTAACCGTCATGGCCTTGAGTTTGCACACCTCATCAGTGATTAGCTCTTGAGAGCCATGCACTTGCTGTAGTATATTGCACGACAGCTCGTGGAAGGGGGACATGTCCAAGGTTCTGCTTTCCGCTTGCTCTAAACGCTCAGCTAATGCCTGCTTGTCCGTTTCTAGCTGGGAAGCCTTTTCTTCTGCTCCACTCTTCTCTGCTTCTGCAATCATTATTTGGAGTGCTAGCTGGTCCTTTTCCTCCTCCAGGTAGCTGTACTTGTTTGCCAACTCCTTGTGCTCAGCGTACAAGCAATTATACTTGTTCACTGCCAGGTCTCTTTGAGCTTGCTCATTAGCCACGTTTCGCTGCAGGGTACGTGCTCTTTTCTTTGTCAATATATTTTCTTTGACTATCACCCCTACATTGGCAAATGATGCTTGTGCTGTCGCTATAACTGCGGAGGCCATGGCAATGGGATCCGCATCTGTGTTCTGCATGACAGCGACCTCTCGGTGGGTAACTATGTCGTCATGGAAAGGACTTTTAATCCTTTCTTCTGATTGGAGGACCATTGTTTTTCTTTTCTTGTCATAGACAAACTCATTCCATTTGGACACCGTACGCTTCCCAGATGGAGTGTACGGTACAATTGGTCGGTTTATGATGTCTATGTCTTCTTCCATAGGTGGGGTCCGGACTTCCTGAGCGGGGTCTGTCCCTTCCCTTTGGGTACTAGAGCCACCTGCCTGAGAGGTGTCTATCTCCATGTCCTGCGCACCGGACCCACCTACCTGGGCATCTTCTCTTGCCTTAAATTCTTCCTCCGCTTTCTTCCTTGCTTCAGCTTGCTCAATTTCTGCTTCTTTCTGCTTTTGGGCTTCTTCAGCCTCCTTCCGCAGTCTCTCATTTTCAGCGTCCTGCTGCTTCCTTGCTTCCTCGACTTCCTTTTGTAACCTTGCCTCTTCTCTTAACCTGAGCTCTTCCTGAGCTGGGGCATCCTTGGCTTCTCTCTCCTTTTGCTGGATAGTCTTCTGGGCTTTGGTTGAGCTAGAGCTCGCTCCAGTACTTTGGTGACAGATCCGTAGCTCAGTCATATTGCTGATGCCTCTGAATGCTTCCTCCTCGGCATTGGGGTAGTGGGAGTATTCGAAGTTAGCATAGTTCCCCTTGCAATGCTCGGCCACTTTACCCTTTCTGTCGTTCCTGTGGAAGATGACTTCACCGAAATGGAAGGCCTTCAATTCTTGAACAAATTCGTCGGCAGAGGCCACCCCTGAAAACTTGTAAGTACCTATGCAGAAAGGTAAGGGGGGAAAGGAAGCCTTGTGTAGCTTGTGGAGGAATGCTCCAATCCCATCCAAGAAGAGTTGTCTCACTGCTTCCTTGAGTACCACATAGTCTGTGGCATACTGCGGCAATATGTATGGGGGCTTAGTCCCTCCAAACATTCTCAAGTAGGTGCCTTGTTCTGAAAAGTAGAAGTCCCCATAATCCTCGAGGACTTCCAAAGAGTTTTGTGACAGGCAACTTGGTTCTTCCTTGAATATTTTCTCGTATAGGGGCATGATGAAACCCTCACAGATGAGTTTGTAGCTGGGCTTGTAATTCTGAGCCCACAACATCTTGAATGCGATGTAGACCGGGGCTGTGGTCCTATCCCATGTACACCCCAATCCGGGGAACTCTATCTTGGCCAAGATACAGTCTATCAGGTACGAAGACATGAAGAATTCAGCCTTCTTCGAGGCCAGCCCGGGCTTAGCAGCACTTATCATTGAGGCCAGACTATCTGACAAGATAGTGGCCCAGTCAAAAACTGTCCCCTGAAATGCCACATAGTGAATGATAGGGACCCACTGAATCTTGTATACTGTGCCATCGGGCATGCCGAAGATTCTACACAGCATCAGGGCGATTAATCTATAAGGAGCTCTTAGATTCTGTACGTCATACTCCTCACTCCCTTTCTTCCTCAAATGTTTCCCTTGCACTAGTAGCTTCTTGGCCATCTCGACATTGTTCATCTGGCTTAACCATTCATCAGTCAGAGCTTGCTGGACACGGGGAAACCTGTAGGCTGCCGTCAGATATGCGGGTTGAAATGAGGCGATAGCCATGTTCCCGCTATCATTTATCACTCTTCCTTCAGCATCGGCATGTTGGAGTACCCATCCGATTACTTCAGCGCAGGGGAACAGCTCAGGGCGGGTAGCGGCCTTAGTTATGCCTGAGGCTCTGATATTTCGATAGATTGGTGCTTCTTCTAGCAGCATATCTGGGATTTCTTGGTCCCGGATCATTCTGTGGATGTCTCCCCATCTGATTTCCGGAGGGACACCTGTGGTGCACCTAGTGTCCTGGAGCGAGGTTTCAATCTTAGGAGGGACAGGTTTCTTTTCTGTCATCTTCGCCTTCTTCTTACTGGTTTTCGGCATCTTGAATTATCCCTGATAACATCCATATACAATTCATCATGAGTTTGAGCCACAGGTTGTATGGTTTCAGCAGAGAGCAACAATTGTTTTAATGAGATAAATCAATGAAGCATGTATTTAGGAAGTAAAACATTATTTCAATTATAAGACACACATTGACACATTTGAAGCTCTTAAAAGATGAGTGTGGGATAAGCTATGTTGCGGACGCTATTGGTTTTATTGGACTGATAGGTGATTCGCGGAAGCAATCGGCCTCCGGTTCCGCCTCACGGAAGGAGAAGTCCTTCGCTATGGCTGCGGTTGGAGAGGTCGAAGGCGGGGAAAAGGCGGGTTGACTCGGTGAGGGCTATGGATGCTATCGTCACGCGCGGCCACTTGCCGAGTCACTATGGGAGGCTTTGGTCTGAGCGAAGGTAACGGCGCCGGGGACAAACTGACGGGGAGAGCTAGGGCGGCTTCAAGTTTTGGCTCTCGTGGCCTAACCGCTTACGGGTTTCGGCTTCGCGTGTAGGGACTGGGGTTTATGGAAAAGGGCCCAGGGTTCACGGTCAGGGACATGGAAAGCCCACAGGGTTTCGATAACTTAACCCACGACGAGGGGCGCGGCCTGGGGTTTTAAATTCAACATAAGGCATGGTTAACTGCCCGCACCCATCAACATAAGATATACGTTTTACGAAGGCCCACGACGATTATGTGAAACGAAAACTCCGTTCACTGTACCTGACGGGCAAAACATAGCCCTTGACGGGTGTTTTGCCCGTCACAATCCCACTAAAACCCACTATTTTCCCCAAAAGGACAATTCAGTGGTGGAAATCAGAGTTAAGATCCTACCTGGCACCGTGGGGACTGCTTGAGCAAGGTGGCTGCGAGCACGGATGCGCGAGGTGAGCTGGAGCGATTTGCACGGTATCACACGTCGCTGGCCGGTTCAAAACAATGGTGCATTGGTCGAGCCCCCCCCACGGTATTTTATAAGGAATGGCACGTGTGAGCATTTAATTGGGTAGGTGGCGTGGTTAAAACGGGGTTTAAATTCGCCGCGCATAGCGGTCACGTCAAAGCACCTCGGTTTCCGTGCGACCGTCACTTGCGGGGCCAATTCGCGAATTGCATCCGCCGTTGCGGAAGGGTTCAGTGAAAGCTTCCGACGTTTCGGGGCTTAAAGCGGAAAGGAAACGCGAAGCCTTCCGCGAGAGACCGCCGCGTAGCGGACGGGTAACGCCAAAGCTTCCGCTCTTTCGGAACAGTATAGTGAATGCTCCCGGTATTTTCGGAAGACTTTTGCGAAAGCTTCCGCGATCCAAAACTTCAAGGTCTTGTTGATTTTCGGGAAGGTTTTGGCGAATGGCTTCCGCTGTTTCGGAAGCAAAACTTATATTTTCCGCAAATTCACCCGGGATCGTTTCGGAGTCCTTTTGCCGGTCGGGGTAAGTGATTGGCTTCCGCTGTTTCGGAAGGGTAGCCCGAAGGCTTCCGCGTTTCGGGAGCAAAAGCTGAAGGCCCCCCGCGACAGCTTCTTGAGAAAAACTAAGTCCTTTCATGGTTTTCGGAGGGCACTCGTGAATTCCTCCGCGGGACTTATGGGGGATGGCTTCCGCTGTTTCGGAAGGGTTTCATGAAGGCCCCCGCGGTTTCGGGAGCAAAAGACTGAAGGCTTTCGCCGTAGCCCTCCGAAAAAACCTAAGCTTTTTTATACTTTGGGAGGAAAACGTGAATCCCTCCGCGGGAATTATCCAAATGGCTTCCGCCGCTTCGGGACGTTTTCATGAATTCCCCCGCCGTTGCGGAAGGGTTTCATCAAACGTTTCTGCTCAGTTTCTTTTGCGAAGATATCGCGGCAGCTTCCGCTGTTTCGGAAAGGTTCCCTGAATTCCTCGGCCGTTGCGGGAGGATTTTACGAAAGCTTCCGCCGTTTCGGAAGGGTTCAACGAAAACTCCCGCCGTTTCGGGAGGGTTCACTCAATTTCCCCGCCGTTGCGGAAGGTTGAAACCAAAAATTCTTTAAGTCCTTTGTTCCCGCATTTTCTAATCGGAAGGAAATCTAAGTCCTTTTCGGGAGACTAAGGCGAATGAGTCACGCCGTTTCGGAAGGAAAGCCGGAACCTTTCCGCGGTTGCGGGAGGTTTGAGTGAAAGGCTCCGCCGTTTCGGGAGCTAAGTCGTTTCGGAGCTTAAACCGTTCCGCAGAAGCAACGCTTGAAAAATTTTCTAAGTCTTTTACTTCGGAAGGAAATGCTGAATTCCTTGGTGTTATTTCGGCGAGTTTATCCGAATGGCTTCCGCCGTTTCGGAAAACAGAGCTGAATTGTTCCGCCATTTCGGGTGGTTTTGTTGAATTCCTTGCCGTTTCGGGAAAACAACGCGAACTTTTCCGTGGTCGCGGAAGACTTGATCGAAAGCTTCTGCCGTTTCGGGTGGTTTTGCCCAATGGCTCCAGCGGATTTTGACAAAGAAAATCTAGGTCCTCCTTTCGGAAAGATTGGACGTTTGACTCCCGCCGTTTCGGGACAAAGACTGACTTATTCCAAAACGTTTGGGCAAAAACTAAGTTACCTTTTGGCTCACGGGGAAGAACATGGAAGGATTGAAGGCAAGCTGTTCAGCAGGGAAGCAAAATCTTATGTTAAAAACAGAGCGGGCGGCTGGGATGGCTTTTCAAGAAAACTTTCTACAAAAAATACAGGAGGGGCCCCAACATGTACAAAATTTTGGGGAGGGGTGTTGCTGCAACAACAAGTTCTGGGAGCTGAAAACTGCCTTTTGATTCCATGATTTTCAAAAAACTTATAGAATTCATTTGAGGTGTACTCACCACCATTATCTGATCTTAGACCTTTGATCTTGAGATTTTCTTCATTTTCAATAAGTGCTTTGAAGGCTTTGAACTTCATGAAAGCTTCTGATTTTTATTTAAGAAATGAAACCGAAGTCATCCTAGTATAATAATCAATAAATAACATGAATTAAACCTCACCTTGAAATATTTTGGTCCTTGTAGGCCCACAAAGATCAGTATGAATTATTTCCAATGGCTGAGAAGTAGTGTGCTCTTTGATTTTAAAGCTTGTTCTTGTTTTCTTCCCATGAAGACAGTTTCTACACATGGTTTGGTGGTTTTATGATCCTTGGTAAATTTCTTACAGCGCCCTTCTTACTAAATTTTACAATACTGTCAAAGTTCAAATGTCCTATCCTTTTATGACATAGAAAGATTTCAACAATTTGACTCATGTGACATTGTTCTTCATTTTCTAGGATATACACATTGCTTGAAGTTCTCACAATAGTCCCAACAATTTTTCCTAAATCCTTATTTTTGATTTCACATTTTTGAGAATCAAATATACATATGTGTCCTTGATCACATGATTAGCTTACACTTAACATATTTGGTTTCAAGTCTTTTACTAGTAGAACATTTTCAACTTTCATCTTGTCTATAGGAGCCACTATACCTTTCCCAATAATTTAAGAGGATAGGTTATCTCCCAAAGTGACTTTTCCTTTCTAATTTATTTTTCGACTTATAAATTTATGTGGGCCTCCTGTCATATGTTTTGAACAACCACTATCTACATGCCATATATTTTGTTTTTCTGTTGCACATAGTGCTAGTGAACATTTCAGATCTTCCTTTTTCTTCCAAAAATTCTCTTCTCTATTTCTTTGTGTTTTAGTATTGTCATTCTTCATAGGTATCACCAATTTACAATTTTTGGTTGTATGTCCTAGGTTACCACATTTGTAACATTCTATACTATAACTCTGAAGGGGAGCAAAAGAGTTGTAGCTTCTACCTTTTGGATTACTTCTTATGTCATTCTTCTTATATGATTGAGAATGTAATGTAGGTATTTTCCCAATAGGAGTATTTAACTTACAATTTCAAGATATTATATGTCCAAAGTTGTTACAGGTATAACAGTTTCCCAAAAACAAATGTTGATGTTTACATGGGACATTTTTTGTTCTATCTTGAAGATGAACAATTTTTTGATTGTGATCCTTTACACCCGATTTCATAAGTGCATCAGCATAACTCATTTTATTTCCCTTTTTGTTTATGACTGAGGATTGTTCTGGTTTCTTTCCATTGTCATAACCTAGTCCAGTTTTATTGGTGTATGATATTTGACAGCTTAGGATTTCATCTAGAGATTTTGAGTTGCTCTTAAATTATGACTGAGAGGACTCTTCATAGGTCCTTTTCCTAAACATGTTTATTTCAGCTTCAAGTTTTTTTAATTTTTCTTCTTGTTACTTGAGTTGTTGTTCTATATCATCTTTTTCTTCATAGGTTTTTTGAAGCTGACTTTTTAAGTTAGAAACAATTCCTTCTAATTCTTCAACAACATTGTTAAGTTCTGTTTTGAAATCTGCTACACCTTTTTCATCTTCTTCAAGGATTTTATGTTCTACTCCCATGAATATAACTTCTACTTCTTCATCTTCACTGGACTTACTGTCATCCATGGAATAGAAGGTCTTCTTTTTGTTTTTATTAAATACCTTTTTGTTTTTCTTGAAATTATCAGGGCACTAACTTTCTTCTTCTTGTTTGGGATAATGGCATTTGTTAGCAAAGTGACCAATCACCCCACACTTAAAACATTTAAAAGGAAATTTCCCTTTGAACTTACGAGTACCTCTTTTAAGGTTTTTAACTAGAAGTACTTCTTCATCTTCATAATATTCTGCTTGAATTTTTGTTTTAGATTTCTTATCTATCTTTTATGCTTTAAAAGCTGCCTCCTTCTTTTGAGAATTGTCTTGCCCAACCCTCATTTCATAGGCTATGAGAATTCCATATAGCTCATCCATGGTGAGTTGGTCAAGATTTTCTCTATCTTCTAGTGTGGAAATATTAGGATTGCAAATCATTGGAAGTGATCTCAGTACTTTTTCAACGATTACCTTTTTTCCAATTCTTCTCCAAGCCCTTGAATTGCATTCACAATTTCATCAATTCTCTCAAAGTATACTGAAATGTTTTCTTCTTCCTTCATTTTTAGACTTTCAAATTGGGTTTTAAAAGTCTAGAGTTTATCTCTTTTTACTTTAGAGTATCCTTCATAGATGGTATTCAATTTGTCCGAGATTTCCTTTGTTGTCTTACAATTCATTACTTTGCCAAAGATTGTTCTGGCTAATACTGCCAAGATTGCATTAACAGCTTGGGCATTGCTTCCAAAATTTTTAACTCCTTCAAGATCAGTAGGAGTGTCTTTCGGATATGTGTACCCTATTTCTATAGACATCCAAACATCCAATCCAAGTGACATTAAATGGCTTCTCATTCTAATGCTCCAGTAAGCATAATCTTCTCCATTGAAAAGGGGTACCTTGGAGGACACTTTTACTGGCTGGTCCATAGTGATAAAATGTTTTATCTTCAATGTTTAAACTTTTAATGGAGAGCCTGCTCTGATACCAATTTTTGGAATATCAAGCAATACTGAGAGGGGGGGTGAATCAGTATTTCACTATTCTTCAATTTTATCACAATTAAAAATTGAATTAACAAAGAAAATAGGAGACACAATTTTATCATGGAAGCCCAATTGGGAAAACCACCAACTCTTTCTAATATTGCAAAATTATATTTACAATTAATTTGCAAGCTCCAACTTGCTGTATGCACCAATGCCGAATTTTTTCGCTACAACTGAAGGCTGCACCAACAGCCTGTTTTGTTAGCTACAACTGACTGGATGCACCAACACCATGTTTTGTCAAGTACAACTGACTGGATGCACCAACACCCTTAGCAGGATGTAACCTTCCCTAGCACCACCCTTCCACCTTGTTCTGTCTTCTTCAGATTTCCAAAACTTACTTCCTTCAATTCTGGAACTTCATTGGTATTGGCCTGTTCTTTCTACTTCCTCAACCTGGACACCTGAGACGTCTTTCTTCCAATTCATTCTTCTGCTTATATATTCTTCATTAGTTTAGCCTTGCATCTTTTTAGAATGAGTCCATACCTTTTCATCTTCATACCTCTTCAAATCTCTGATAATTAATCCTAAATTCATAATTCTGTTTATTGTTGTTTTTAATTAATTAATTAATTAAGACCTTCATTGATTATCTTCAAGCCTACGGGATTCATTCATCTCATGCATGCGGCCTTCTTCCATTTGTGGGCTTCTTTTAGCCCTTGCGAGCATTTCTTTAGCCCCTACGGGCATATTACAACCTCGTGCAGGCATCTTTTAGCCCTTGTGGGCATTTATTTAGCCCCTAAGGACATAATTAATCCCCTATGGGCATTCCTAAGCTCCTACGGGCTTTAACCTTAGGTCTTTGGGGGCTTATTGTGGGCTTCATCCTTTGCGAGATTTTCTAAGCTCCTGTGGGAATTCTTAAGCCCCTGCGGGCATTTCCTACACCTCTATAGGCATTCCTAAGCCCCTGTGGGCTTTAACTTTAACCCATTGCAAGAATTCTCCAAGGCCCTCTTGCGGGCATATTAAGCCCTTTTACGGGCATTTTTTTTTTGGGCCCCTTTGCGGGAATCTCCTTTGCGGGCTCCTTTGTGGGCATTCTATTAATCCTTGCGGGATTTATCCTTAAGCCCTTGTGGGAATAACCCTTTGTGATAATCTACAGAAGGATCTAACAGCTGTAACAAGCCTCACACAAACTCTCAAGAATGTTGCAAAGAAGAAGAGAAGAATGCACTCTGTTAGTACTGGATCTGTACCTTTAATTTTTCCATGTTTTGTATTTATTTTATTTTATTTCTTCATTCTTTCCATCTAAGTTGAACCTTAGTTTCCAGACCATTTTTTCTATTTTTATTTTTATTTCTTATTTATATTTATGCATTTGCAAGATTATGAATTATAAAATGGCTTATATTTATTTAAATTATTCCTACAAAGTCTTCTATGAGTGATTTCATCTATATGCTAACCCATCTTTTCTAAGTATTCTTTTGATTTCTTAGCATATGTGATTTTACACATTCCGGCAGCGTAATATATGGAGTTTATAAAGAATGGCGCTACTGGAATGTCTGTTTCCTCTGTTTTAGTCATGGTCATTGGGCACAGATTACGAGGATATGGAAGTGAATTTCAAAAAATAAAAAGAGGTTTGTTTCAAGCACAGACTCATTCACAAAAACCTCTCTCGGGTTTGCAACAGCTATCATGGTTTGAAAGATTCGAATTGATCTTTACGTCCTATTTTTCAGGGTTTAAAATATTAAATAATTTACTATTTTAGTCACAAACTATCGGTGCGTATTCCGATCGATTGGAGAAGAATTTTTAAAAACCAAGAGATTTTTTGTTAATAATGGTCTCATTCACAAAAAACTCTCTCCATTTTTGCACAGGTGTCCCCGATCGAGAGATATGGAGGGTTATTTGAAACCCATTTTCAGCATTCACCAGATTTCCCTCAGAATCCGATTTTGCTATTTTGGGCATATTCGACCCTAGAGTTTTGGATCCAATAAACAATATTTGTAACTCTTATGTAATTATAAAAAGGAGAACAATAGTGGTGTTAACGGGGTTGGAATTTTTGGAAGGGTTAGGAGCTTACAAGTTGATGTATCAAAGACACATATGATAAACTCTCAGTGAGTATTTTGAAGACTGTATGTTTTGGAACAAAATTATAATATAAGCCATGTTATTATCCATATTCTTTGGTTATAGTTTATGATCAGTTTGATCACCCTGTTTGAAACTTCATTTTCTAATAAATTTTTTTTATCCTAAAATGCTTTTAGAATTGTGGACTTAACTAAATGGTCTCTAAGTTGTTCTTGATTTTGATCTTGAAATTGTTATGGTTTATATTATTGTTACAAATTTGAACATTCATATTTTCAAAATTATTTGTTGATTAGTTATTGTATGCTATTTACATTTCTTTACCCTGTCCTTACTTGATTCCTCCACCAATTATAAAAAGCAAAGCACCATGTTTTTTTAGTTTTTCATATTGGATGTTCTAGCTTGTGCCTCTGTAGTCTAGGTACAATTTCTGGTGCAAACATCTTTTGGCGTCGTTGTCGGTGACGGAAGTGAAGAAAATATTCCCTGGGAGAACATAAAAAGCATAGATCCAGTCTTTGATGGTGAACAAGGGATGGTTACATGATTAAGACTACAATTTTTCACCGGCTCACTCCACAGACGAAGAATCTATTGGCAATTTTTATTCCTATAAAATTGAATGGTAAGTTTAGTTGTTGATTCAATTCCTTCATCAAACAAAATGACAGAGTTTGTGGCAGAATCTGTTTTTCTTCAAGTTTTAAAGAAATTGATAGGTATGATATCTGAAGATGAATGGGACGAGGTCTTTCCTTCAGTTATGTATTCTTATTTGAATTCTTATAATATTTTTGATGAAGAAGATATATTTACTTGTTTACAAAATCTTCAAGAGGAACTTGTGAAAGAATATGAAAGTTTGTTGGTTCAGCAACATGAAGAAATTCTTCATAAAGGAAAAAGTGTAGATGCATGGATCATTGATCCAAATGTTTCTAGCAGTTTTGATTATCATGCAATGTTTGTTATTGAAAATCCTTGTGAAGATCAACCTTTTGTGGAAGAAACTGTTGTTTTAAATAATTTTGAAGATCATTCTTCTGATGAAGATCATCCTTGCAATGAAGAATGTTTGGAAAAGCATGAGGAGAATTTTTTTTCAAGAGTAACTGAAGAAGATGGAAGTTCTGATCATATTCATGAAGAATATCAAGAAAGCACATCACTTTCCTTGTATGTTAATCCGACTGAAGATTTAATTGAACATAGGGCTTGTCTTTCTCTTGAAGGTGTTGAAAAATTTCCAGAAATCTTAGCAAATGAACTTAAGTATGATCAATATCCATACAATTTAGAGGAACACAAATTTTCATTAGCACACACAAAATTATTTATCATCCCTCCTCTATTTGATGATTATAAAGAAACTAATGTTGAAGGTCAAGAAAAAGAAACTTACCATTTTCCTAGAAGTTTTGATCAACAGTTACTTGAGGTCAGCGAATCTATGGTCCATAAAAAATCAGTCCCTCTATACGACAATTGTGACTCAAAAGCAAAGTCTGATCTTGAAGAGCAAATTTTTATATCAAACGTGCATTGATGCTCATAGTATAGAACCAGTATATCACTGTTATAAATTAGAATTTGGAGAAAGCATTGAGAATTTTCATCACAAGCAAATTTCAATTCAAAATCTTAGAGACAATGGAAGCAGTGCTCAGTGTTTTCTTATTTCATTCTCAAAAATTCAGAAGGAAGATATCAAGATTATCAATGAAGAATTTTCTACAAAGAATATTCAAATTCAACCTGATCAACTAGGGTAGGAAGAGAATATTTTTTCTAAGGTATTCTTTCATGATGATCCCATAAATAATTATTTTGAGTTTCTCAATGAAGAAGGGATTACAAAAGAGAGGCTTGATCTTCTAAATCAACTAGATATTTTTCTTAATGATCATATGGAAGAATATATTGACTCTCTAAATGGTCTGAGCCTAGCATTCTGCTTATATAAAGAAACTAGATTTGATTTGCAATTCAAATGACAACTTTTCATATGGTTGTTCTACTGGTGCAATCTAATACTTGAAAGGTTCTCTTCGAAGTTTGTTTATATTTGATCCAATCAACATAGCTGGTTAGATTAGGATTTATATATAAATAAGCTCCCTTTTTTCCGAGCACATTGTTTTCAGAGTGTAGTTCCTTTTTTCAGCAGTTTGGTTTGCAGTTTGAGTTGGACAATAAGCTAGATAAATGACTCTATAACCCAATGGAGAAGGAGGCATTGGAATAGATTTTCGGTTTTCATATTGGTATGTTAGCATCCAGATCTATTTCTTTTCAACAAATAGAAACCATTATTCAAGAAGCTTCTTTTGAATTTCATTATAATGAGGTTTCCAGTTGTCTTCATGATATTGAGCTTTCACGTGAGATTGGAATAGATGATGATAAACAGGTCCTTGAGTTTGTGCGTCTTCAAAGTTTACCTGTTTATGATAAATTTGAAAAATTACTTACTGTAGAAGATCATGAAGACAAGTTTCATTTTCATCCTTCGCTTGAATTTTTTTACAACAGTAGAAACATATTGCAGCAGCTCTCTATTTTTCAGAATATGAGAGACCATGGAACTGACTCAGTACGGTGGCAGCTTTTTCCATTGGATCAACTGCAAATCTCTTATCATGGGTTTCATTATCCGATAGCAAATTGGATGGAGTCTTCTCTTTTGATAGTCACAAAGGATAAAGGTTTTGGCATACTATAAGTTTCCAAAAGTAGGTATCAGTTGCAGATTGAATCTCCATCATTCCTACTATGTTTCTTTAATATTTTCAGTAGCATACATCAAGGCAGGTCAAGTAATCAATTGCTTGAAACATTCTTTTGGAAACTTGTATATATTTGAGAAAAGAAGTTCCACTTGGTCAAATTAGGAGTAGTGTGTATAAATAAGCTTGATGCTTCAAGCATTTTCTTCAGTTTGCAGTATGAGGTTTGCTTTCAGCAAATATGGTTTGTAGTGAGCAGTTTCAGTTTATAGTGTGCTTAAAGTTTGCTAGAAGAGCAGGGTTTCAAGGTCTAGAATAGGTTGGGAATGAGATAAAAGACTCCATCCCAATGGAGATAGAACATTGGTACTTTTTATTCTCATGAACAGAGTAGCCTTGGTTGCAAAGCAAGGTCATTTCAAAACTTGCTGAGCAGAATTGATTGTAGTTTTTGTTTGCAGTGAATGGTGAGCAAAGTTCTATGATAGGTTCCAAATACCAGAGACAATACAGGAGAAGGCACTAGTCTATGTGTTCTTGGAGCCTCATAAGGAGGAATCCATCTCCCAGTCGGAGACAGATGTTAGTACTAGATCTATACCTTTAATTTTTCCATCTTTTGTATTTATTTTCTTTTATTTCTTCATTCTTTCCCTATAAGTTGAACCTTAGTTTCTAGACCATTTTTTCTATTTCTATTTTTATTTCTTATTTATATTTATGCATTTGCAAGATTATGAATTATAAAATGGCTTATCTTTATTTAAATTCTTCCTACAAAATCTTCTATGAGTGATTTCATCTATATGCTAACCCATTTTTCCTAATTCTTCTTTTGATTTCTTAGCATGTGTGATTTTACACATTCTGGCAACGTAATATATGGAGATTACACACACTGGCGCTAACGCAATGTTTGTTTCCTTTGTTTTAGTCATGGTCATTGGGCACATATTACGAGGATATGGAAGTAAATTTCAAAAAACCAAAAGAGGTTTTTTTCAAGCACAAGCTCATTCACAAAAACCTCTCTCAGTTTTGCAACAACTATCATGGTTTGAAATATTTGAATTGATCTTTACGGCCTATTTTTCAGTGTTTAAAATATTAAATAATTTACTGTTTTAGCCACAAACTTTCGGTGCGTATTCCGATGGATTGGAGAGGAATTTTTAAAAACCAAGAGAGGTTTTTGTTCATAACGAAACGATTCACAAAAACCTCTCCTTTTTTGAACAGGTGTCCCAGATAGAGAGATATGGAGGGTTATTTGAGACCCATTTTTTAGAAATTCGCCAGATTTCCCTCAAAATCTGATTTTTCTATTTTGGGCATATTCGACCCTAGAGTTTTGGATCCGATAAACAATATTTGTAACTCTTATGTAACTATAAAAAGGAGAACAGTAGTGGTGCTAACGGGGTTGGAATTTTTGGAAGGGTTAGGATCTTGCAAGATGATGTATCAAAGACGCATATGATAAACTCTCAGTGAGTATTTTGAAGACTGTATGTTTTGGAACGAAATTATAATATAAGTCATGTTATTATCCATATTCTTTGTTTATAGTTTATGATCAGTTTGATCACCCTGTTTGAAACTTCATTTTCTGATAAATGTTTTTTATCCTAAAATGCTTTTAGACTTGTGGACTTAACTAAATGCTCTCTAAGTTGTTCTTGATTTTGATCTTGGAATTGTTATGGTTTATATTATTGTTACAAATTTGAACATTCATATTTTCAAAACTATTTGTTGATTAGTTATTGTATGTCAGTTAAATTTATTTACCCTGTCCTTACTTGATTCCTCCACCAATTATAAAAAGCAAAGCACCATTTTTTTTTTCAGTTTTTCATATTGGATGTTCTAGCTTGTGCCTCTATAGTCTAGGTACAATTTCTAGTGCAAACATACTCAATAATCACTCATGAACACAGAAAATGGAGAATAGCAGTATCATACATCAGTTGTGAGCTGGCACTATGAAAATTGAATACAATAATACAATCTGTGTAGACAATTCGAATTAACCAAGGAGGTCATTCAAATCATGCTCAAATTCTAGCTTAGAGTACAATGGAGACATCATGCAGTCAATAGTATGAGTCATAAATGGTAATAGTCATTCAAGTGAGTCTAACTGAGTCTAATAGAACCATCTAGGCATAAATCAGGGGATGGAGACTCCAAGGAGGGTGCATGAGGCTATCAGAAGTTCAAGTGGCACTCCAGAACTAGCTAATTAGGTGCTACAGGAAGCTAGCATGAGCAATCAGTGGAAGAACTGCTCAGTCAATGCACTAACTGACTGTTAGTCAACTGGTAGGTGAGATGAGGCACTCCAATTGAATGATAACTGGTGGTAGGTGAGAAAAGGCGCTCGTGTCATGCAGAAGAGTCAAATAGGGCACATCAAGTAGGTAGGAGGCCAACCGGGGGATGAAGACAGGCTTTAGAGAGTTGAAAATAAGATCTAGGTGTTGGGAGGACCACCAAGATGATGACTGGATGCATGCAAATGCATGCAGCATGCAGATTTGCATGCAGGCATGCAAAATATAAAAATGATGGTGAGAATATTCCAACACCCCCATGCAAGGTATACTATGAGGTAATAACTAAAAACTAAAAAATAGGGCCCTGGTGACTGAGACCAAAGGTCACCCCATACAATCAATCTAAATAAACTAAGTGAGGAAAGAGGGAAAACTCGGTGGGAAGAAATCCCCCCCTCAAAATAGACTAAAGGATGCTAATGTAGCATATCATCACTCACCCCAGAAGGAGGTAAGTGTCCTTCTTTTCCGAATAAGGATCGATCAGTCTGAAATGGATCAGCAATGTGAGAAGGATGAAACCTTCCATTCTGAAAATCTGATCTAGTTCTTCTATGATCATGTGGATCACCAACCAAATCATTGGCACATCGGAGTGTAATGGATTCCCATCGAGGAAGAGGAGGATCATCAAGTGAGAGATCTTCAGGTTCTTGTGGATCTGGATCTCCCATTCGCTCATCTTCATCATCACTTGCTATATCTTCACGTTCTTGTGGATCTGGATCTAGCATTCCCTCGTCATCATCTCCATCTTCAGATTTTGAATCTGAAATCTCATGTGAAGAAGATTCGCTCTCTTGATCATCATCACTTTCCAATACAACAAGACATCCTTTTGGTGGCGGTTTTGGCTTGTGGCAGTTATGCTAACCCCCCCCCCCCCAATTTGTTTTTAGGTCTTTGGGGGCAGTTCTTCAAAAGCCCCCTCAGGAAAATTGGACTTTTGGGGGCGTTTTTTAAAAACCCCCCCTAAAAAGTCCAATTCTCAATATTTTTGGGGGCGGTTTTGTAAACCCCCCCCCCCCAAAGTCCAATTTTTAATACTTTTGGTGGCGGTTGGTTAACACCCCCCCCCCCCCCCGCCCCCCCGAAAGTCCAATTTTCAATACTTTTGGGGGCGGTTGTGGAAACCCCCCCAAAAAATTATTGACCCCCTAAAAGTGGATTGCGGCAATCTTGCTAACCCCCCCCCAAAAAAAAAAATGTTTTTTAAAGGTATTTGGTGGCGGTCCTTAAAAACCCCCCTCAAAAGTCCTTAGAATTTGACTTTTGGGGGCAGTCCTTAAGAACCCCCCTCAAAATTCCTTAGAATTTGACTTTTGGGGGTGGTCATTAAGAACCCCCCTCAAAAGTCCTTAGAATTTGACTTTTGGGGGTGGTCCTTAAGAACCCCCCTAAAAAATCCTTAGAATTTGACTGTTGGGGGCGGTTTTTAAAAAACCCCCTTAAAAGTCCAACAGGACTTTTGGGGAGGGTTTGGAAAGACCCCCCCAAAAGTCTTGTTGTACTTTTGGACTTTTGGGGGGGTTTGGAAAGACCCCCCAAAAGTCTTGTTGGACATTTGTTCTTTTGGGGGGGGTTTGGAGATCCACACCCTCGAAATATTTTTATCATCATCCTATGAGCTGTGGCAGGCATTTCCCTAAGGCCAATTCGGCAGATTTTACAATACTTGGACAATTTTTTTCTTCTCCTAAGCTCAGTCTAATTTCCCTAAACTAGTGTTTTGTCAAGTCTTTGGACAAACTAAGACCATGGTTGAGTAGACAAAACAATAGCCTACAATATCCCCATGTGCTGCCGACATTTTCTTCAACACACAATTTTTGCCAAGCATCCTCTCAGGGCTACTTGGACCCCATGCTCAAGTTCAAAATTTGTTTTTTGGGGATAGAGTCTAATAATGCTGCCGAACTAGTTCAAGGTCTTCACCAAGGACCCCTCTAATCGTGGAAGGTGATTCCAAGATCATTCTCCACATGGCTGCTGATCATTCTACAAAGTGGCATAGCCCTTTCCTTATCCCATGTCCAGCTGATCTGTTGGCCAACCACGAGAGCAGTGTTCACATGGCCACCTGCTCTTATACATGGGACGATTTGACAGAAGCAGTTTTTTGGGATTGCCGCCTACTCTTATACGTGGGACGATTTGACAATGATGGTTTTTTATGTGAGAATACATCATGATGATGGTAACTCTGGCCTTTTGCAGTTGTCTACATCGAACTTTAACTCTTGTCTTTTCATCCTCCTTCGCAGTTCTTCGATGGGGGGAATGACGAAAGAAAATAAGAGTTATTAATAATTGTACCTCCTTCAGTTATTAAGATGTATCCCCTTCAGTTATTAAGAGTTATTAAGATGTACCTGATTCATCATAACAGTAGGTGGCAGGCGAGAATATATGGAGGCTCAAGGTGGCAACCGTGATCGTCATTGCTGGTTTTCTGCATGCACGCAAGTTTTGGTAATCTAGTTGATTATGGAGAAAGCCTCTAGTGATAGGATGAAGGAGCTGCAAGATATTAACTGTCCTCCTGAGGTTGGAGATAAGTCCAGTCACAATAGGAAGAGAGGGCATGGGGATTCTCTGGGGAAGTTGGGTGGTGGTCTGTCTCGTGCCTCTCAGCGGGCACGTAGGGAGGCAACTTCCTTCACTCTTAATATCCCCTTGGAAATCCAGAGGGACATAAATGACTATGAAAAACAATGGTGGGCTCATCTGAGTAGGGAAACCCTGGTGGGAGAGCGTAAGCAGTTGGAGAATTGGATCATTGATCGTAGCAACACAGCTGGGTGCGTTAGTCTTTATGAGGGCACTGTTGCACTATTTTGGATGATGAAAAAATTGGTTGGCTATGCCATTCGCGATACGCATCCTCTCAGAGATGAAAATGCGCAGCTTCTCTTTGAAGAGTCTTATACGATTCACCGGAAGCTGGATTTCCTTCTGTCTACCATGGTGCTTCAACCTCGTCCATACGCTGCTTCTTCTTCCATCTTTCTCCATCCGGGGAGTTATCCAAAGCTCCTTATATAGTTCACTGATGTCTGGGTGGGTGGGTGTTTATTTGGGGGGTCTGGGGCTAGTTGGTTTAGCATTTATCTTATGTATCAGTAGTTATGAAGATGGGGTGTCTATTATGCTTGGGTGTCTATATTTATGCTCTTTGGCCTGCGAGCCTATGGGAAGAAAGTATTTGGTTCTATTGTTTTTGGTAATTCTGTGGTTTTTTGTCTGTTCGGGTAGAAAGTTCGTCTCGATTACTGCGGCAATATCCTTCAGATGTGCCATGAGGGTGTGTGTCTATTTTGATGAACAATTCTGAGCTTCAGCCAGATTGCTCCTTTTGTAATTCCTCCTTTTAATATAATGCAAAATCTCCTTACTTCCAAAAAAAAAAAGGCTTGGAATGGTGTTTAGTATTCCCAAAGGATTATTCTTCCATATCACAGTCATGATAAGTGTATTTTTGTGTTTTAAGTAACTGTAAGTACCATTCTCTGCTTTTAAAAAGTTGATTTCTGATGAGGTAAGTGTTCAAGTAAAAGCTAATATTTTTTTGATAATGCATGATGCTAAGAATGTATCTGCTAATGCATACTTTAACCATTCCTTTGACAAAAAGACATACTTTAACCATTCCTTTGAATTTATCATAGTACTCTTTGTAAAATTACTTAGGGTAATGTGATAAATTTGAATATTAGTTTAAATTGGATTGAAAACGACTCTTCATAATGAATTATGATGATATGAACATATAACTAAGAATGTCGGGTTTGATATGATTTACATTATAACACAGATCCCTATTCTTGGAGAATTATGTTATGATATGATTGCTAGATGAAAGTCGAGATTGCAGACGTATGCATTCTTCTTTTCACTGGTTGATTTCTAAGTGTCTATGCTGATTTAAAATTTGAAACCTCTGTGTACGATCTCTGTAACTGAATGCGTCCTTGAAATGGTTTTTTCTGTAAGATTGAATGTCAGTCCAAATGCGTTTGAATGGCTTGCAATGCGCCTTCATGGTAGAAATGTTGATTTAAAACGGAGTATGTTTTTGTATTTGAATCTTTCGAGAAATCCATTGATCAAAATCTGTATGTTATTATTGGTTGGGATAGAGCCGTGATTGCATAACGTTGCAATTATTGGTAATGAGCAAGTGAATTGATTAAGAGGACAGGCCGAATGCATCCCCTGCATCTGTTAAATTGAAGTTTATTGTCGAGGCCAAATCCATTGAAAGGATTTGGCCAAGATGTCTCTGAATTGCTTAACCAACAGATTCCTTAAAAACCAATCACACTAGTAAGATTCAACAAAGACAATCTGATCTAATTGCAGTGTTGATTGCATTGAGGTAGTGCATATTGTTGTGTAAATAATTTATTTATTTTATAATATAAGCCATATTTTCTAAAAAAAGTGAAAATTATTGACTTAAAAAGTGAAAAGTGTTTTGTCATTGCATATAATGTAGATTAATCTTATTAATTGCATATAGTTTTCCTTCATTCATGTTCTCTAAAATAGTAAAAAAGTTGGACGAATTTTCCCATACTTAGCCAATTTCTTGATTTTCACTAATTTGTCGTATCTCTCTAGACTAATTCATAATGCAACAATGATTTCAACTTCATGCCACATCATCATCTATGCCATGTGGGCATCAATATCCTTATTCCGAGCATCAACCTTAATGCGGGAATCACTTAGCCCCTTTACAACACTTAGCCATTTTTCCTTTGTCTTTCGTATGCAAAATAACATTTTTCTTCTATTTTGGCAGGTTGATATTTTCCTTATCTGATCACCATAAGAAAAACCAAGAGCATGGCTAGATATCCATTTCAACAATGAACAAGATCATATGGAGAGCATTGATGGAGTGCGCTGATACCGATGAGCAAATAAATAATGAGTATTCAATGAGGAATTGGCAAAGTCGCAGTTGCCAAAAGTAGGACAAATGGACAAATTTAGGTGTTGCAGCTACTCAAAACAGGAAGAATAGGCACTTTCAGAGGTGTCGCAATTGCTCGAAATAGGAAAATTGGACAAATTTAGGTGTTGCAGCTGCTTGAAATAGGAAAAATAGGCACTTTTGGAGGTGTCGCAGCTACTCAAAATAGGAAAAATAGACAAGTGTTGGAGAGCGCTGATACCAATGGAGAGCACTAATACTGATGAGAAAAGAAATAATGAGTATTCAATGAGGAATTGGCGGAGTCGCATTTGCCAAAAGTAGGAAAAATGGACAAATTTAGGTGTTGCAGCTACTCGAAATAGGAAAAATAAGCACTTTTGGAGGTGTCGCAGCTGCTCGAAAAAGGAAAATTGGACAAATTTAGGCATTGCAGCTGCTTGAAATAGGAAAAATATGCACTTTTAGAGGTGTCGCAGCTGCTCAAAATAGGAAAAATGGACAAATTTAGTTGTTGCAGTTGCTTAAAATAGGAAAAATAGGCACTTTTGGAGGTGTTGCAGCTGCAGTAAAGAGAAATAAGCCATAGTTAGCGGTGTTGCAGCTGCGTGAAATGGGAAAGATAGGCGATTTTGACGCAGTCGCTTGGGAAGATATGTGCTTAGATCAGTGTGAATGGAAGGAAATGCCTTACCCCAGATAACCCATAAAAAAACTATTCTCCTAATGAAAATCTGTAAATGGGAGGGCTTGGGTTTTTTCTGTAAATGTCTATTTTTGGCAATAGAAGGTGTTGGTCACCCTATATGATAATTAAATACAAATAACACATAGGATTCTCAATATAAATTGTCAAACCCAGGGAAGTCTTTTATTTCAATGGGAATAAGCACAATATATGCATAAACATTTCAAGTAATTGATTAACTGAATGGAGATAATAATCCTACCTATCTACTCAGCCAAACTCATTCCATAAAGAAAACTAATCTAACTCATACATCTAGGAATTCAAAGTGCAACTACCTTCCTACATAAATCAACCTAGCAGTTACTGATCTAAGAATAGAAATGAACTATATTACTTTTGCAAGAAGTTAAATCCTATAATTATCAAGCTACAGTATTCAATCTTTACCAAAATGATTCATCCAGCAACTACTGTAACTCAATCATAATATGCCTAATCTATGAATTCAACTAAAGATACAACAACAACCAGAATTAGAAAATAAACTTGAACTCTAAATTGATAATCATTGGAAATCCTAGGAAGCATAAATACTGAAATGAATTGGAGCTATTCGTAATGCAAAAAATAAACTACCAATAAAGAATGCAATCATAAATCTTTGTTGCAGCTATCATAAATACACCTAATGCAATTCCACAACACACAACAAGAAATGAATTAATTTGACTACCTACTTAACTCAGCAATCTCTGTGAGAAGGAGAGCCCTGGCCCTCTAATAGAGATGTCGTTAACTACCACGAATTAAGACACAGAAATGGAAATAACTCTACTCTTCATTAAAAGATGGTAATCCATAGTATCAGCCTCTGTTACATCATATACAAAATGATAATTATCCAACCCCAGACTTTGAAAGCCTTCCCATATTTATACATGTAAAATACAATTCATGATCCACTAATTCCGTGTAGCAATGAAGATCTCTGATCTTCATGCGGCAAAGTTACAGCTAAACTGTTACAACCATAATGAATGAGGCCGTTAATCTTGAAGGATGTTGTTACACTGGTAGTCAATGGGTCAACGGTTTAACAAATTGGGAGGCATCCTATCTGTCGCAGCTATACTCTGTTCCAGCGACCTGTTACAGCTTCATGTGGAGAGATGCGCTATCCCTTGAAATATGAGGAATCAAATCAGAAGAGTAACAGCTGGCACCACGTATGATTCTTTCCCAAGGCATTGCGACTGATACACCTGTGCTTTGATCTTAACTTAATGAAATCAACACAAGTTAGCATAAATCGAAGGCTAGAATTCATAACCATAACAATCTTAGGCATTTAATTAAATGAAACAATAATGATGTATACCTTGTCAGGACTACTAATTAATCTGGAAAAATGCATGTATATGGTTTATGAAAGTAGGGTGTAACTTGGAAAAATGATGAAATAGGTATTGTCAAAAAGGGGCATTTCCAGGGCCCAACATCTCCCCCCAACTATCCACTTGCATGTCCTCATGCAACAGCCGATTAGTTTGATCTTGACTCTGATTCTCGTTCATATTATGCAAGTGAGTAGAAGGAATCAATTTTGACAATTAGCCATTGGAAACGCTGGTTCTTGTGTGACAGCCTCTCCTTACCCTTAGCAGCTTCATCTTATATTGGAACTCACCAGATTTTCAATTGTGTTGATCTTTCTGAAACAATATCTTTTCCTTATGTCCCCGTCTCAGCATCTTTTTCCTGAGTTGTAACTCCAACAAAAAAGAAATTTTGAGGGCGTTGGTTCTTGTGTAATAGCGTCCTATTTCTTGATTCTTTTGGCCTGCTGAATCAGTTCAATGTTTCTGAAACAATGAGGCTGTGCCATGGGATAATTCCTTTGATTGTCTTGCTCCTGAGGGTTTCTGTAATGCCAGGTCCACTACTGTAACTTTATGCCCTACCATATTAAAAATATCTCCACATTTCGGGCATATCATTTCTGGCTATCCTTCATTCCCCTGAATGGACGATAAATTCTCCAATTGGTTTGTAGCTTCCACCATTGAACTCGCATATTTCTTTTCCTATTTCTGGCATGTCTCCTTCCATTTTTCTAGTTCTGCACGAAACACTTGCACCTCCTCCTTTAACAGCTCATTTTCAAATAGAAGATTCTCTATTTGAGGTTCTTCTACAGCACGTTCTTGTGTATCAGCAGGTGGTTAGGGTTTTAAGATGGGAATCCCAATTTCTACCCCAATAAATTGACCTGCTTCTACTATACTTACCGTTTTGATTTTTCTCCTTTTCGCTGGGCTGGATGTCTGGCATTTTCTTATTAGCCCTTATTTTCTCCTCTGAGGCAGAAAAAATCCTATCGCCTTAGAAACAAGGCCAAATCCCTCCTTTCGAATTAAATTTCTTCTTATTTCAGGGAAGGTCTCCACATTCAGAGCTTCTAGATAGCTTTCTGCTACTGCTTTCGCCTAACGTTCCTCTTTTACTGTTGTGATTTTAGCTGCCTCATTTTCAATCTCCTCTTCATCCTCCAATCGAACTTCTTGTGTTCCAATCCTCCCCCTAACTGTGTTTGAGGAAATCCAGTCCTCATCCACTATATTTGAAAAGAATTCACTGGGTGCTCCTGGACGAACCAGAAGTTGCCCCCAGGTCAACTTGTTATATGTCAGGGCCCGTAAGATCAATAATTTAATTAGCCCATGATTTGAGAGGGATGATAAGGGGTGTTGAGCTCTTTTAGCATAATAAGCCATGCGTTGCAAGGATCTAAGAAGATAGTATGGCATATTTAGCAGCTTACGATAACGTAAATGTGATAGGAGGAAAAATTCATAAATGTAAACAACACTGTACCTCCCTTCGAATGTAATATATTTATTTAAGAAGAGTGCAACTTGGTCCCAAGGACTCGGAAGAGTCTCCAGCGCTGTTCCTCTTTCCTGTGGTCGAACACTCTCCCCTGCCACCAAGAAATCCTCAGTTGCAGTTGGGTGATGGCGTTTCCGACTAAACCAGCACTGCCCGATTCTGGGAAGTCTCATTACCTCCGCCAGGATTACCTCTGAAACATCTACCCTTATGCCTCGAACCTCTGAGTGAGTGCTCGTCAATTTTTTAGCAAATTCAAGGGATGTTTCGTAATGAAAACCATTCAAGCGTTGAAAATAGTTTGTCAACCCTGCTTCTTGAAAGATAGAAAAGACATATTTGTTCTTATAAAGAGATTCTATTGATAAAGGCTCATACCTCATAGGGATACCCATACCACTGAGTTTTTCGCAAAATATTGTAACGAATACAACAATTACAGTTTCGAACATCGAACTGACTGCATGCAGACACGGTTGATGGATAGTCGAAGTTTGAATTGAGCATTTTTGGAAAGGTGGCACAGTTAATTTTGGGATAAAACTGAGGTCAGGTAAAACGGAGGTCAGGTAGAACGGCGGTCAAATCATAAGTACGGTTAACAACTTTAAACGTGATTTTGGTTCAGTTGATTTGTTGTGGATCGATGACAGGGGTAAATAACAAGTATAACCATTATTGCTTGCGATGTCAATAGATGCCTAATCATGACTTTAGTTAGAACTCGTACCTTCAAAATCAATGCTCAAGCTGCCACTCTGCCATGGCATGATATTTCACAGTCGCATCTCTTGTAGAATACGCGTGTGCCAAGATGTGTTGGACACCACCAACCAAGCTGATAAGTATATTCACGCTGATAGGAAAACAAGACGGCCCAATAATTTCCTTCATTCTTGGCAGATTGTCATTTGAGCTATGGAGTCATCATTTAAATTCAAGCTAGGTTAGATCATTAGTGGTGAGACTATTCCCAAATGCAAACAATCTAGCGGAGTTGCAAATAATGAATAAGAATGAAGACTTGAGCAGAGTTCGGAGAAATATGGCAGAGTTCCAGCTGCAAAAATTTAGAGAAAAGGCAAGAATAGTGGTGTTGCAGCTGCTGGAAAAAGGATAAAATGAAATGGAAATAGAGGAGTCATAGCTGCTAGAATTGGAGGAATAGGTAAAAATAGCGGAGTCGCAGCTACTGGAAAAAAGAAAAAATGAAATGGGAATAGCGGAGTCACAGCTGTTAGTCTTGGCGGAATGGGAAAAAATGGCGAAGTCGCAGCTGCTAGAAAAATGAAAGGAATAAAAATATTGGAGTTGTAGCTGCAAAACTTGGAAAAATAAGCAAAAGTAGCTGAGTCCCAGCTGCTGAAAAAGTGAAGTGAATGGAAAATAGCAGGGTTACAGCTGTGAAAATCGAAAGAATGAGCAAGGTAGGGAGTGCAAAATGAGTAACAGGCGGATTTTCAGCTAGCTGCTGAAAACTAACAAATCATCCATCTTCTTCAAAAGAGATTTATTAGATCAGGAAATAATGTAAGGTGCCTGCAATCGTCTAGCCCAATCACGACTATTGTTCCTCCAATTAATTCCTGCACACAATTCTTCAAAACAAACCCGATCAAGTGCAAAATGAAAAATAGATCAAATACAAAATGAAAAAAAAAAATATTTATGTACAAATTATGTGGATATTGTAGTTCTTAAAAATTCACGAGGAAAAATTTCTTCATACAGAAAATCAATCACGGCCTGATCATTAGCCTTAACCAAGGCTATAGCTTACACCCATTTGGTCATGTAATCTGTGCAAACCAAGATGTGAACTTTCTGTTTTGAGGGGGGGTTGATAGGCCCTAAGAAATCTAGAGCCCATCTGTCAAATGGTTCAACCACGAGCTGTGGCTGCAAAGGAATTTCATCTAATATGTTGGGTTGGCCCATCCTTTGGCAGCTATCACATGCTTGAACATACTTCTTTGTGTCCCTGAACAATGTGGGCTAGAAATAACCCATTCGCAAAGCCTTATGACCTATCCTTTTGTCAGCAAAATGTCCCCCACAAGGCTCATCATGGCAAGCTTTAAGGATACTAAAAATTTCATCTTCTCTAACACATCTTCTTATTTCTAAATCAAGACCTGTGTAGAAAAGATGTCCATCAATCCAACAATACCTAGCACTCTAGTGTATGATTTTTCTTTTTTCTCTCTTCGACAAATGTGCTGGGAGCTTACCTGCAGCCAAAAAGTTAGCAATATCTGTATACCATGGGGAATGAGCTAATACTGCAAAAAAATGTTCATCAAGGAAGGAATCTTCAACTGGTAAATTGTCATCATTGTTAGTAAGTCGAGATAAGAAATCTGCAACAGCGTTTTCCTTTCCTGGTCTATCAATAATTGTGATGTCAAATTCCTGTAACAGTAACATCCATCTAGTAACTCTAGCATTCGTGATTGGTTTGTTCTTTAAATATTTGATGGCGGAATGATCAATGTGCACAAAAGTGGAGTATCTAGTAATGTAGTGTCTAAATTTGTTGATGGCATAAACTATGGCAAGGAATTCCTTTTCTGTGGCAAGAATTCCTTTTCTATGGCAAGGATGCGTTGTCCCTTGAAATATGAGGAATCAAATCATAAGAGTAACAGCTGGTACCACGTATGATTCTTTCCCAAGGCAGTGCGACTGATACACCTATGCTTTGATCTTAACTTAATGAAATCAACACAAGTTAGCATAAATCGAAGGCTAGAATTCATAACCATAACAATCTTAGGCATTTAATTAAATGAAACAATAATGATGTATACCTTGTCAGGACTGCTGATTAATATGGAAAAAGGCATGTATATGGTTTATGAAAGTAGGGTGTAACTGGGAAAAATGATGAAATAGGTATGGTCAAAAAGGGGCATTTCCAGGGCCCAACAGAAGGCAATAGAAGGATAAACTAATTTACAAAAAAAGAAAAGTTAATGAAAATATGATAGATAGACTGCTCATTCGACATATTCACAACACAACATCTCATTTCATATGCAACGAAGATTATATAATATTGATGTATTACAAAATAAAAAATTGTGCCCATGACATATAATGGCAACTTGTGCCCAAAATTTTAATTAGATGTAAATATTAATCCCAAACTACAAAAAAATTATAAACTATGTCCTGCTGTAAGTATAAATATTCAATAGATCAACTATTCTCATTTGATACAACATCACTGAAATCACTAGTCACACAGTATAACCACTAGTTACATAGTTCAATATCATCCTTATGCAGAGGAATGAAGCTCAACAAAGCATCTGCTAGATTACTTAATACGCTACTGGGACGTGGTAGAGCTATATTTTCAAATAGAGGATCTAAAATTTCTGTCGGATTCACAATATAATAGCCTTTTCCAACAGGGACACAGTGTACCATTGCATTTGGGTCAATCTTATGTACCGTCGCCCTTGCAACTTTAACCCTTGAGTTTAATGCAATGAGAAAGCATTTCTTTCCTTGCAGCCCCAATTGGGAAGTTGGTGTCAACTCATCAGCATTATCTTGACCCTGCAAATAAATGAGACAAAGTAAGATGCATGGAAATAAGAATTTAAACATTGATGGTCCTAGATTAAATAATTCCAATCTTACCTGAATTGGTGTTTTCATTTTGTCAATTTGCAGTTTCGATGGAACCATTGGTGTTTTCTGTACAGAATGTTGGTCATATTTTGATGCATGACTCTGCACCCAATAGACAATGATTTCTAATATATTGATAAAATAAAATAAAATTGAACTAAATTACTAAATTTATCAATACTTACTAGGGAATATGATGGAGTATGCATTGAAGTTAATTTCATTTGTATTAGTCCGTTCATAGGGGTTGTTATGTCCTCTGTATTACTCTATCAAGGAAACAAAATGTAATATATATATATATATATATATATATATATATATATATATATATATATATATATATATATTCAAAAGATGAAAATAAAATATTATTTTAAATAATAATTAAACAACTAACCTCCACCACAGGTGTGATTTCATCATGAGCATTTTGTATAGTAGGACACTGTTTATATGAGCAATCAGATATTAGAAGTCAGATCATTAGTGTGAAAATATGTATATTGAGACAAGAGTAAAGAATTGGACACTAACACTTTCTTTGTTGACCACATGTCCTCTCTCCATATCTTCTACTCTTTTCAGTAGTTCAATTATTGTTGTTTTCAAAGATGTGATTTCCTATGGTTTTTCTTTCACTGTAGCTTGGCTTACAGCTAGCGCCTCCTTCTATGGACTTTTTCCAAACAAGTTAGTTGGCGTAACTCCTAATCCAACGCCACGACATCATCCTCTTACATCAACCCCTAGTACCTTGGCAAGGGAATCATCCCTAGCTACAAAGTCTTGAGATGCAACTTCTACTTGTGCTTGTTCAATTTTTTGCTAACATTGACATACAATTAAATCAGATCATAGAAGAAAACATTTCCAACATGTAAAATGAAATTTTAATCAATATCTAAATGAAAAGGTTGAGAACATATTATTGTTTCTCCTACAGCTGGTGTGATTGGAGTGCCATCCTTCCTTTGATGGCACTTCTTCCATAAGTCTTCCCTAGTAATGCTTGTAGTTGTATCACCATAGGCTATAGAGTTTTTCTAGTTGCAACAAGTAAAATAATATGGTTAAGTTGTGACATTACAATGAAACTAAAATATGCTAATATTTCTCATATCGGATAATATATCATCACAATTATTTACCATATCATCTTCGACCCGTTGATAACCTCGACGTCTAGAGGTGTGCAAGTCCCTCTCCTTTTCTCTATTTTCCTTGTTTTTTTTCCTTATATCCTAGAAATCAATTGAAAATAACATATATAACTCAACATTACAAGCCAATAGACATTCTAAAAAACTTGATTATATAATATGTGAACTTTTTCCTTACCAGGAATTCAGTGGTGGCTCGTGATAGGACGAATTCTCTCCACATTGTCTCACTTATCCTAATTGGAGGAACATTTTTTAATCTTTCCTTTGTTGACTCATAAGGGTCACAGTATTTTTTGGTCAACCGATATCTATGACTATTTGCCTTATGGCCAATGGATTTCATACAATATTCTTTAAGGACCGGGGGGGTTATGAATTTTTCCTGCAACATACAAGAATTGCATTTTTAGATGTCATACATGGTTTGAAAATAAACTTCGAAATCATCCAAAAATAAAAATGTTGAAAACAAATACACGTAATCTCTAATACTCACATTAATAATGTTCCACAAGTCCTCCTTTAATTGATCTGAAACCTTCCTCCAATCAGAATAATTGATTGGAACCATTTCCCTTGCGAGCACACCTAGTAATGAAGATATCTTCATGGAGTTTGGACCAATTGGTTGGTTCCTTTCATTGATATGAATTTCGATCTTTCCCTCCAAGTTATTGATTTCTGCACATTTAGTTGCTCCTCTACCTTTCTTCTTGACTTTCTCTATCGATGCTTGTGTAGAGGGATCTTCACCTTATATACTAATATCTTGTTGGCATTTTTTTTTGTGAGCAACTTCTATAAAAGAAGGGCACTTAAAGGTGTTATGGATTTCTAAGTCATAAAATTCTATTTATGAAGAACTACAAAATTATACATTAATGAGCTTATCTTGTTCTTCATGTTGCTCCGTCCCTTTTTGTGTCGAGGGATCTTCCCCTTGTGCACTGTTATCCATATGGAATGGTTTTTTGTGAACGTCTTCTATAAAAGAAGGGCACGTAAAGGTGTTATGAATTTCTTAATCATAATATTTATACTTACAAAGAACTAGAAAAATCTGAATTAATGGGCTTACCTTGTTCATGTTGCTCCTCCTCCTGAAAATATGAAAATGTATCTTTGTCATTTCCTTCTTTGTTAGGATCACTAGTAGAGTCATTCAAAGGCATAGAAGGTGTAATCTTCTTTGCTATTGTTTGTATTTTCCTCTTCTTTGTAATTGTAGCCAAGAATGTTATTAAACATATTCCTAACATCATCATACAATAAAAATAAGCATTATACTGCATAAGGAAATACATTGTTCTATTTCTAAATATTTACCTTCTGAGATGCATGTCCCTATCTTTCCCATTTGATCATTTTGACGCGTTCTTTTTTAAAATTTCATAATCAGATTTTTTTGATTTCGTGTCATAATCTCCTTTCTCTGTTTTTTTTTAAATGATTAGAGTATTGATTAGCCATAGCCTATTAGATTTTTATTAAAGTACAAAGTAATATGTTTTAACAATTTAAATTAAATAAAAGTAGTATTCCCATTTGCTGTGATGGGGAATTTTTTGTTTTTTCAAAGAACTCACAGATGTAACCTCTTGGGTGGCTCAGCCACAGTTTTATTAATATAAAACCTACTTGTTTCTGTTAAAAAAAAACAATTTAAATTAAATAAAAATAATGATATACTTCAATAACAAACAATCACTTACCTCCATGTCTCCACTTGTACAAATCCTACATAACCAAAAAAATAAAGTCTATCATCACTCAATTGCTAACTAAAAGTTGTTTAAACAAGTTTCAAAAGTAAAAGGGAAGACTATCTATAATAACTATCTGCTAAGAGGAACAAATGTAATAATTTGACAGAGAGAGAGGGTTAGGGTTTAGGTTATACACGTACAGTAGCCAACAAGATATCTCAGTCTCCAATAGTGAAGACCCCTCATCCTTAGAGGCTGCAAGTAGGACAAGGTTTACACAAGCAGCCCCAAAGATGAACACGGTAATGGTCTTGCAGCAGTGGGAAAGTGCAGTCCAATTCTAGTGGTCAGAAAACAATCACAACATTCCACGTCTCAGCTAGGAAGATCCACCACAAACCACGATCAGCCCTAGAGGAAACCAACATTTTTACAGAATTTTTAAAATTTTGTAGAAGAGGAACCACTATTTTGATTTCTGTCAATAAAGAAACCATAGAATGTTTTCATTTATTATGTCGTTTTCATGAAAGCATGGATAAAATACCTACAATAAAAAGAATGCCATGAAACTTAAGTTACACCTCACGTAGTTCACCTCAATATATCCCAACAGAAAAGCTTCAGCTTTCGTGGTGTGCAAAAAGAAAACGGCGCCCTTTCCCGGCAAAACTATTCGCGGGAGATAAAATTTGAAAAGTTATGTTAGGAGTCCCATTTTTTTTTATTATTAAATTTCGTTTTTCTTTTTTTTTTTGGTAAATTAAATTTCTTTTTTTTTTGGTATAGATAGCAAAAACACCCGAGTTTTCTCCTAAGGTTTTCAATGAAAAGGGGAAATACCTTGGTACTGGGAGTCATGTAGGTGGACCAAAGGAAGGAAGGAGGGAACCAAAGAAATGCATCAAAAGGAAAGGAAATATTATCCTATTGTGGTCGATGACATGAATTTAAATAATGTAATAAGCATGGCTTCTAAGGCATTGATTGTGAGGTTTATTTTTAGAAGGATGGGGACAATGAGTTTGTTTCAATAGATTCAAGTCCACCTATACTAACTGGGACCCTTTGGATGTATTGACTTGTAATGTAAACATTGTGCATATGTGATGTACGATTAATCCTAGCATGGAGCTCAAGGCCAAGGCCCCGCTAGTGAATTCTCAGCCTTGAAGGGATGATATTTTATGTTGTGCCACCCATGTGTTAGTAAGCCATGGAAATTGTAAAAACATGTAGATGATTATAATGCAAATAAAAATACCAAGGGGTTGGCTATGGATGCAACTAAATGAGGGGGCTATGTGTATCCACTAGGAAGAGGTCACTAGGGGATTTTGCGATTGGACCCTAGTTGGTTTCCATATGTCATCTTGAGAACCCCTTTGACTGTTCTAGTCGTCATTTAATTCTGTTGTAAGGAAGTGGGTGAGAAATTCAGTCCATGAGAGTGATGGAGTATGGGTAGCCCTGAAATTAGTAAGGCAGGGCATGGGATCGGTTTGCTCGAACCATAAGCCACTCCATCTCATGGTAATTATGTGTTCTAAATGTTTAATTGTTCATGTTTCATTCAGTTGTGCTTATTTGAGTATCCATATGGATCCATGTGTTTTTATGAATTTCTTCAATGATGAATAGGGCCAAGTCTTGTTGAGGCCCAGGAGGTTCAGAATCAAATTCGATCATGACTTTGGGGGAAAAATAGAAACCCCTTTTGTGTTCATGGTTCCTCTGTGGGTCAGATGAAGGGAGGAGACATGGAATAGTGGATTAGAGCTCTTTACAGAGTGATAAAGAGGTATGGATGAGGATTGGGGATGAAACACCTTGGTTGGAAGAAGGAAAATTCAAAGTTCTCAGGTTTGGAAGAAGATCATACACTTGCATGGGGATCTCCGAGAGCTTTCCAATATATCATACCAAGTTTTCCAAAAATGGACTTAGGATGAGAAAGTTATCAGCCTGAGAAGTTGGCAGTAACAGTGGTATATATATGGTCGACTTCTGACTTTCTGAACCCGCAATGCAGATTGCGGATCACAGAAGTTGGAGGCGTGATTCTGCGAAGCTGAGACCTTTGGAGTTCTGACTTCTGACTCCCACGTCGTGGATTATAGAATTCGGAGGCATGATTTGGCTTAGTAGAGAATTGGGTGTTCCAACTTCCCTACTCCCGCATCGCGGATTGTGGAATGTGAAAGTCGGAGGCGTATTTCTTCGACATCGTGTATTTGTCATTTCAACTTTCTAACTCCCGCATCATGGATTGCGGTAGTCAAAGGTGTGATTCTTGAAGTGGCACATTGGGGTGCCAACTTCCAACTCTAACATGCGGATCGCAAACCAAGATATTGCGGTTGTACGAAAGTGCATAGTTTGGAAGAAAAAAATTTATCAGGTTGTATTCTAAGGAGCTCCCCCATCACCTCTAAAGGGCACCGAGGGGTTCGAGGACGTTACAGATATCCTAAAACAGTGATGTGTGTTTCTTTAAAATATTGTTCATGGATTTGGATACCTCAAAGAATATTCCTTTAGGGAATAAGGCATGTGATTCCTTCCTTAATTATGTATAGAGCCTCAATACCCCTAACTGCTATTCAAAACCATCTAATGACATAGACATCCCTACTCAAACACATCCCTACTCAAACACTAAAGATACTTTCAAGAATCCATGTGTGTTTGTTCAAGTTGTTCTTCTTGGCCATGGATTCTCAAAAGGTTATTTTTTTATTAAGGCCCAATTTTTCTCCCTCAAACATGTATAGGGAACCCAATATCTATACCAGGTTCTCAAAAAATTCTAATGGCACTAATATCCCCACTTATATGAATAATATGCTCTTGGGAGGTCATGTGTGGTGATTGTAGGAATTGTTCTTATCCAAAGATGGCTGGAATTTCCTTTAGGACCTAAGTCGCACACTTTTTTCCCCAACCATATCCATGGTGTTGGAACCTATAATTAGTCTTAAAATTCTCAGTGTGACACAAAAACCCCACTCATAGGCCAAAGATACCGTGGAAAGGTCTATTGTGGTTGTTCAACATATCATTCTTGGTTATATATACTTAGAAGCTTCCTTTAGGTCCTAAGGCCCAGTTTCCATTCCTTAACCATGTCTAGATCCCCAAGACCCATACCTAATGCTCATAAACTTCTTAACAATTCCCACATTCTGACTGTAAGGACAAATATCCCCTCAAGAGGTTAGCTTTGTTGGTTGGAGACATGATTGTTAGACCTTTAATAAGCATGGCTTCTAAGGCATTGATTGTGAGGTTTATTTGTAGAAGGATGGGGACAGTGAGTTTGTTTCAATGGATTGAAGTGCATGACTAGTAATCAATTTTAGCTTACCAAATAAGGGATGTCATTTTCATCTGAGGTTAGATGTTGAGGTCACATCCAAACATAGTATTATTTCTAGTCGGTATGTACTGCATTTATACCTAGGTGGATTTACTAGTTACTTGATCAAATTAGTTATATATCATTGAAGGTCCCATGCCAATAAGTAAGGATACCATAAGGATAAAATAATTGTACTAAATTAGTCTATTTCCATAGACTCTCTTATGATTCTTCCCAAGATATTTCCTCTTTATGCTATTAATTGTAACTACTGGCATGATATGACTCATTATTGTTTCTTGCAACCTTATAACAAAGAGATCTATCATATGCATTCAAACAATTATGACTCATTATGATCTCTCTTCTCATGGAAATCATATGAGCCAAAATTTGACTGGTGGCATGCCTTACAAATCTACTTTCTTAATTGACATATCAATTAGGTAACTAGGGATATTAGAATAATGAGAAGAGATATACGGTTAAGGTGAAGGTCCTACTTGGAGAAAACCTAAAAGAACCTATACAAATCAATACATTGGTTAAGGTCCTACTTGGAGAAATCCAAAAGAACCTATATAATCCTTTTAAATATTAAGAATTTTTATCATTGCCTCTTCCAACCATATGAAATTCTTATAAAGATAAAAGGAATTTGAACCATTAACCTATGTTTTTTAGACCAGTATTATACCATTGAAACTATTCTCCTAATGAAAATTTGATTACTTGCTAAGATATCCCTCTAGTCGATTTTCAATGATGCCTACCTTACATCTACCACATATCATCCGATGCCAATCTAGAGCCTCCACCTCATTTATGTATTTGCATTGTTCAATGAACCATTTTAGTGGTGGAAGTGTAATAGTTTTTATAGATGTCTGCATGGGAATTTCTATTTAGGTCAGTGGAGAGTCAACGACAGGTGGCATATGAAATTATTGAACCAAGTGATCTCTAATAATGTTATGGCCATTGCACTGCACCTTTGAGTAATTTACTCACTCCCAAGTGAGATTTTTTGAGCTCTAAAGGAAATAAAGTTTCCCATACCTTCCAAGCCATTAAATGAGGGGATCGAAGCCAATTCTAACTCCTAAAAATACATTGATATGTTAAAATGGTGGTGACAACTTTAACATCTTGATCTCCTATCATACTAACAACATATATTAGTTAGTCTAAAGGTTGGGATATGTCCACATTAGAAACATATTTATATTTAACCCATAGAGCCTCCCTACAATGTAAGTTATAAATATCCTTGACAAGCAATATAATAGAAGCTAGAAACGATTATGCAATAAGTAAATTAAGAATATTATAAGAAACTAGCACCCCCTAGCACCATCCCCATAGCATATTCTATAATAAGGTTTAGCCCAAGGGGGTCTTCCTATGAGTCTAACAAGTAACAATATTATATTATACCTAGGATTGATTATAGGCTCATGCCGTGGTTATACATACAACAAATTTTCAAGCCCATCTAGATATAAGATGCTAAAGATTCATGCATATTCGCTTTTTTGTCTTTTTTGGTTTTTATGTTTTTGAAAAAAAAGAGTAACAAAGGGGCCGATTTCATCTTGTGGAGGCCGTATTCTTCATTTGTTGGCTGAGTTTGGACTGCGTGGGACGTGACATCGTCTGGAGAGGATGATTTACTTTATGTTCGGCGCATATCCTTACAACCAAAATGAGATGCAATCTACTACAGCATTGTTATTGACACCTACAAGAATCTACTACATCGTTGTTGGGTACTCTCACTGTAGTCTTCCTTCTTGTTGCGACTGTGCATAACGTTTCTGGGTAGTGAAGGGAGTCTGAGAAGAAGACGATTTGGGTTGTTTTGAGGAGCTAGAATACACCAAAGAAAAATCGAGACACCAAAGAAGGCCAGCTCACTTCCATAAATCATTGCGCACGCCCAGGAAGCTACAGGTTAGAGTTAAAGTAATTTCAGACTTGTTTGTCCACCTTGGAACTGCTGTTACAGTCATTGTAAACTCAAATTTATATGAATATGATATTTAGGGTTTATTTTCCTTGTTATTTATGCAAATATATCTCTATTGCATTTACTGTTCACTGTTAGCGCTATGAAAATCAAGATCTGATATCCGAAATAAACTCTTCCCGCACTGTCTTCCGCAGTGGAATTCTTTCCGGAATGCGGGAATAGAGTTTCCACAAAATGCTTCTTCCCCGTCGTCGATCAATTTCGTTGCAAGCTTGAGTGTTTGTACAACTTACTTTTTCATGCAGTGAAATGGCTTTCTCATCATTCGATCAGTGTCCCCACCAAATCAACGGTGGATTCCAAAATTTATTAAGCGCATCCCATAGAATATCGCGCACATGAAAAGTGTTTCAATTCTTGCAACTTCTCCCGGCGATATCACTAGTCCAATAAAGGGTAGCGACACACGTACTAGACCTCACAGACTGCCATCCATACTAATAGATCTCGACCAACACATTTACACACCCTCACGACACCCTTAGTAACCCACATTAGGTCATGGTACCTTCATAACAGTCCTCAAGGCACTTTCATCCAGTCACGATAGTCCTAGCAGTCCTAAGACATGTCACAATAGCCCTTAGCAGGCTCAAGACAAGTCATGGGTTTCTCTAGAAAGCATTAGCAGAATTTACACATATGAAATTAACACAAACAGGAAACACAAACTGAATATGAACACTGCGATGAATCTCAGAAACTCAAAAAAAAAAAAAAATTAACACTTCCAAGAAAGTTTACAAAGCTACAGTCTAACCACACAGGTGTAAAAAATGAAAGTCGAACCCTTCCTCCTCTGTAGAGGTGACATTTACCCCCAAGACGTATCTCGAAACAGGGAATCAAAATCAGTTACATTGCGGGAATCAAACTCGAAAGTAAGTCCTAAATCCTAACAAGCTCTAACGTGGCAGGTGTGTCGTTCCCACAAAACATTTCAGGAAGGCACGCTGTGCTACGCGTGACCAATCAAAAAGGGAAATCTCGACATCTGGGGCTTTCTGGCTTGCTTGATGAAAGCGACAACTCCGAGCATATTTTTAACAGACTACGACTGACTCAGCTGCTAGCGGGCCTTACAGGCTGATGATTTCTCAGTCTATCTATATCTTTCTACTGCTGATCTGTAGGGGTGGCCATCTCAAATAGCTCCTTTAGGAGAACATCCAGGTCAATCAGGGGGCTATGGCCAATAGTAGGGAGATCTAATTTAATAGTCCTTAATTGAACCAGCAGCTCAAATTCCTCGCTGAGTTTATCGATGATTACCTCTCCATTTAGCCCACCATTCATACCCTCAAACTTTGCATGGTTTACTCTTTCCTGGTTTAGCAGTTCGACATATTTGCTCCGAGGGATCAGCTTCCCCTCTGGACCCCAAAACTCAAGCAACCCTTTCTGAAACAGGGACTGGAACAATTTGTTGAACTTTTCTACCCCTTGCTAAATAATGTTAATCCTAGTAAGTGCATTCTACAACATGTTGTGCTTTGTGGCCATCCTCCTTGCTACCACCAGAACTGATATCCTATCATTAATCCCCAGGGTAATTAGTTCTTCCCCATAGGCTAAGCTCATAATAGCAATCACCTTTTGGGCCTCTTCCCTAGGCCTTTGTGCTAGACTTTCCTGCAGGGATTTACATCTTCTGCTTGCTACCATAGCAGCCTATTTATGCTCATCCACCATGACCAAATGCTTTTCTAATGAGGGAATCTCCTTTATCACTGCATCCCAGAGAAAATGTTTAGCCCCTCGCAGGGGAATTCGGCCTATGACCCTTTCCTAAAACCTGGAGACCTTCTCATTAAGTGTTCTGATCTCTTCAGCAGAGTCTTCACTTTCCTTAGTAGTGATCCTGTGCTGGAGCTCTTGATTGGCCTCCTTCAATTGAGTGATTTCCAGGTCCTTCAGGGACATTTCATACATATCTTTGATCGCCAGAGCAGTGGGTGATCTGTCCTCAAGGGTGCTATAGTAATTAAATTCATCAATTCTCTTATGCATCTTTTGCTTCTCTTCTTCCCATGTTCGCTTGTCAGCCTCCAGCACAACAAGGTGGCCTTTCAGATCCAAAAATTCATGCTACAATGTCTCAATCTCCCCTTGTAACTGCATGGTCTGAGGAGGTAGCTGGATGTCTTTCATAGGTGTCTTGCTTTTCTTTTTGTAAGCCTATATCTTGGCCAACGGCTTAGCTGGTAAAATAGGATGCTCTATTGCCACTGGTTGCTCAGATGCAAGGGGCTGCTATAAAGCGTTATGTGCTATTAGGTCTGACACTTGGTCATTCAGGACTTTCACCTGCACGTTCTAGGCCTTGTTTCTTTCCTTTTCCTGCTTCAATTGGGTCTTGAGTTTAGCCACCCTTTGCTGGGACCTGAGATGGGCTAACGCCTCCTTAGTTAGATCAACATAAATGAGATCGTTGACTCCCTTATGGAACACAATCTTATCTGGGATTGAGAACCCATCCATCTTGAACTCGACCTTCGAAACTCCTTCCTCATTAGCAATGGCTAGGTTCACGGAGTTTGTTGTAATATTCCTGGTAGTAGTGAAAGAGACTTTGCTTCCTGATAGCTTCCTTAGCTTCTTGGACTGATTCCGAGTCTCAGCCTTGGATTTCTCTTTGAGCTGCCCATAGGTGGTCAACATTTGCTTTTTAGTATTAAATTTCCCTTCAACAGCGGAGGCAAAAGAATACTTTTGATAATTGAGTAGAGACTCCTCACCCCCTTTCTTGATTGATTGTGTGGTTCGTGGGGGATTTCTCTGTGAGTGTGTAGTGGCTAGATTTACAACCACTAGTGGTTGGGCGATCACCATCTGATTTCTAACCTTTCCCCCAGCAGGGTTTACTGAAACAAGCTCCTCCTCTATCACTTTCTTGAGGGCATCAGATTCAAAATTAAACTCCTGCAACCGGTTGATTACGTCCTCCTCTACGTCTATCCTAGGCTTCTTTCTAGGGGTTTGTTCATCACATTCCATATCCTCCACCTCTAACCGAGACCTTCTCCTACTACCATCACCGTTTAGGGGCAAGGGAGTTGCTGGGACCGTACCTTGCACTTCTTTAGGATCCTGAATTTTCTCTGCGGGAGTCCAATCAAAATCATAGGCAAGAGAATTTGTATCCTGGGACAAGTCGGGGATCGTGGAGTGAATAAAGAATGACCTCTGCACCTCAACCCTCCTCTGGGAAATGATCCCCTTAGGATCGTAATTCTGTGCATGAGTCCCCTGAAACTTCATGGCCTTCAAGACTTTCTCCACCATTTGTAATGCTATTGGCTTCTTCACAACGAAGGGCCTGAAATTAATAGGGTATTTGATCCAAGAGTTCTTCCTGTGAGCAGTAAAATGCTCCTCATCATCAGATATCCTCTGCCTAATCAATTCTAGTGCAAATACTAAGGGATTTAGGTAAACTGGTAGCACGAAAGGGGCAGCCGAAAAACCATATACCCTAATAACTGAATACTTCTGCAGCAGGAACCAATCTCCAATACCCTCTTGCTGCAAGGAAGCCTTCATGTGTTCTGATATCCTCTTCTCTTTAGGGTTGAATAGTTTGGAGATGCTGAGGACAATTCTGTCAATGAACATGGTGTAAAACCAGTCCTGGATCTTCTGGAGAGACCGAGGCCAGTCTTTGAACACCTTTGGATCCATGTCCTCAAGGGTATACCAGTTGGAACTGACTATGATGGAAAATAGATACACCTGGTATCTAAAGTGCTTATCCAAATCAAACTTATCAAGCTGAGAATTGATTTCTATGGCTAATAAATCATCGAACTTAATTCCTGCTTCATATTGACTCAGGTAAAGGAGAATACCTAGCATTACTTCAGAGACCATGATATCGCTATCAAGACCTAGGATTTGACTCAAGAGGGAGATGGCTAATACGACAAGCTTTATGAACAATTTGGAGGAGAGTGGGGTGATAAGGGTCTCTAAGGGAACTGGGGTCATCAAAATGGTCTGGAAAAATTTATTCTTGGATTCTAGGTCGGCTTTCCCGAACACCTGTAGAACCTCTGATTCGGTGAAGGGGATCATGGCCTCACATTGGGCTTCGGAGAGACCTGGGGAAGCCCTAATAACTTCTGGTGTAACTCTGCAAACAACATGGGAGTGGGTATCATCTAATATGGCCTTCCCAGTGGCGGAATAATTGGAGGCTACCCTTTGGACAATATCTGGGAAATGGGGCAATTGTTCTAATGTGAACCCTATTAAGGATGACTTTAAATTTACCAAAAGTTTTGACTGGTCCCCGGAAGGTGACAACAAAGCGTTCTGGGCATCACTGACACTAGACAACCACAAACTAGGATCATAAGCGTCGTAAATTCGATCGCAGATGATCTCCTTGGATGGGTCAAGGCTTTTTACAGACAAGGCCATGGCGGAACTGTCTATTTGATGAATTACAGAACACAAAAGGGTTGATAAACAATGAAGGAGTACCTGGTGGTGACGGTCAATACTTATGGAGGTTGTAGTTGTATCCAGATGACTTGTGCTTGGTAGACGTCGGATTTTCAAGGTGGTGGGAGTGTTAAGGGACTATTAATGTCAAGCTGATTAGCCTTATAAACCATCGCATTCCATAAACGTGACCTTTGTACGTCTTTATCCAATGGGGAGGGGCCCACCAGATTTCGCAAATTTGTTTTTTATCTTCAGAGTTATATTAATGGGTTTAAATCTTAAATATCTTGTCTTTATATTAAAACCAAAATATTATGTAATTGATGTTTGGAAGCTTGTATGGTGTAATATATTGTTGTCATGTGCAGGTAAATGCTATTGTGGAAAGCATATGGGTGTACTACATGAATATTCCTAACCGTATATTGGAAGGAAGTTGAGAGGCCAACTCTCGAGAAGCCAATTTGAGAAATTGGGCTAGTTTTATTTTCAAATGGCCGAAAAAAAGGGATTGGACATATTTGAAAACGAGGTATACTTTTTATATTTGATTCTTCAATATGATATTTTATAAGATATGTCTTCATTGTAATTTGTAGTGGTTTTTTCTTACGTGATGTGCAAATTGGTTCTATGTAGGATGTCAAAGGAATATCAAGTGGGGGTTGAAGAATTCATAGAGTTTGCAAAAAGGAATTCAGAGGATAATAACACCACAAGATGCCCTTGTAAAAAATGTTGCAATGTTGCAATATTAACGTTTTAGGAAGTACAAGACCACTTGATGATTCATGGTATAACAAGTTCATATAAAACTTGGTTTTTCCATGGAGAGAGAGTTCCTACTCAAGACTATATATTTGACAAGAGAAAGAAATGCCACACAACAAAGATGCATGATTTGCCTCCAGAAATTACACATGGTGATGAACACATAGTTGGACATCAATATGATAATCAGAATGATGAGTTTGCAACAATGCTTACAAATGATACTGAAGTTCTTGAGAATGACAATCATAACGAGGCAACCAAGGTTGATGATCATATGGTTGAAATGGTGAATGATGCTTATCAATATTATAATGAAAATCCAGATGTGAATTGTGAAAATGGCCAAGCAGAATCAATGGAAGAAAAAAATGATATCAATCAATATCTAAAGTTAATTGAAGATGCGAAGGCACCATTGTACCCAGGTTGCACTAGTTTCACTAAGCTATCGGCCACTGTGAAATTGTACAACCTTAAAGTGAGAAATGGATGGTCTGATGCAAGTTTCACCCAATTGTTGAAGTTGCAAAGAGAAATGCTTCCAACAGGAAATACACTTCCAGAATTTACATATGCTGCAAAAAGTTTGATTAAATCATTGGGGTTGGACTATGAAATGATACATGCATGCCACAATGATTGCATTTTATATTGGGGAAAATATGAAAAAATAAATGAATGCCCAACATGTGGAGAAACAAGATGGAAGGTTGATTCTCATTCTGAAAAGGTGCGTACTGGTGTCCCGGCCAAAGTGATGAGGTATTTCCCTATAGTGCCGAGGTTGAAGAGAATGTACAGGTATGATTTTGAACTCTTATAATTCCATTATATCAAACACCTTCATGTACTACCAACCTACTAGAAAATCATCTTCTTTAATCTACTAAGTAGTTCAATGCATATATGATTCTTTATGTTTTTGTTACAGCTCTACATATATTTCACAGAAAATGAGGTGGCATCATGAGAATGCAAGGATGGAATAATGCGCCACCCAATTGATAGCCCGGCATGGAAAATTATAGATTCTAAATGGCCTGATTTTTCCAACGATCCTCGCAATGTACGACTTGCAATGGCAGTGGATGGATTTAATCCTTTTGGAAACTTGAGTAGTAGTTACAGTGTATGGCCAGTAGTACTAGTCACATATAACCTTCCGCCATGGTTATGCATGAAAAGGAGATTTTGTTTGTTTTCATTATTAATACCTGGTCCCAAGCAACCATAAAATGACATAGATGTTTATTTGGAACCATTGGTAAATGAACTAAAACTAACATGGGATGAAGGGGCAAGGACATACGATGCTCATTCAAGGTCATTCTTTAATATGAAGGCTATATTGATGTGGGTAATCCATGACTTTCCTGCTTATGGAAATATGGTTGGTTGCACGACTAAAGGGTTTTGCGCATTCCCTATATGTGGAAGGAACACAGATTCAATGTATCTCAAATGTAGTAGGAAGTGTGTGTACATGGGACATACGATATATCTTCCAATAAATCATAAGTATCGTTCACAAAAAGGACCATTTTATGGGAAGTCTGAGCATCTTATTGCACCTACAATTGTACAAGTGTCGGATATTTTTACAGAAACAGAAGGAAGGGAAGAGAAATGGGGAAAGACTAAAAGTACAAAAAGAAAGAGAAATTTAAAAAAATGTGAAAATTCAAAGAATGACATGTGGAAGAAAAGGTCAATTCTATTCAATTTACCATATTGGGAGGTATGCGCACACATTATCTTGAGGCCTAAAATGTATGATGCTTGAAGGATTTCATTGTGTTTAATATGAATATATTGTTTAATTTTTCTTTGGTGTTATAATTCATTGATTTTTTATATGGTTGGATGTAGAAACTCCTAGTGCATCACAATTTAGATTTAATGCACGTAGAAAAAAATGTATGCGAAAGTATTTTAGGAACCCTTCTAGATATAAAAGATAAATCAAAGGATGGGAAAAATTCGCGTGATGACTTACAACAATTGGGTATAAGGAGGTCCCTGTGGCCACAACAAAAAGGAAAAAAATTATTTCTTCCACCTGCACCACACACTCTTTCAAAAAAGGAGAAAGAGATTATTTGTCATGTTTTGTTCACCTTAAAACTTCCAGATGGATATAGTTCAAACCCTAGAAATCATGTATCTATGAAATATCTCAAGCTTCATAGTATGAAAGCACATGATATCCATGTTCTCATGCAACAACTCCTTCCAGTAGCATTGCGCCATGTGCTACCAAAAGCAGTTCGAAAGACTATTTGTAGGCTTTGCTTCATTTATAGGCGAATTTGTGCAAAAATGGTGGATCTAACAGATCTTGATAACTTACAAGATGATGTTGTGGAAACTTTGTGCTTACTCGAAAAATATTTCCCCCCTTCATTCTTTGATATAATGATACATTTGATTGTACACTTGGTGCGAGAGCTACGTTATTGTGGACCAGTTGCATATCGATGGATGTACCCTTTTGAAAGGTCAGTTAAATGTTATTAAGTGCAAATCCACATAAATTCTAGCATTTTATGTGCATATAATAATAATAAATTACTAGCAATTCTTTATTCATACTTTTGATTTCTCTACAAATTGTGTGTTTTTTTCTAGGAACATGAAAGTTTTCAAAAGTTATGTGAAAAATAAGAATAGGCCCAAAGGTTGCATAGCTGAAAACTACATTGTGGAGGAATCCATAAAAAATTTTGTTGGAAATGTTGAAGGTATGGATTATATTGAAAGCATGCCTAGTAGAAATGAAGCTTGGGACGATGAAGAAGGAGAGGTTGGACAATATGGGAAGGCCTTATCTAGTGTAACTTCTATTGAATTAGATAAAACTAGTTTGTTGCAAGCCCACAGATGGATCTTGCACAACACAGATGAAATTCAACCTTGGATAGAGTAAGTAATAAGCACATACTTATGAAATCATTTTTTATTATAATATATCGCAATTTTTTCATAAATTTTTTATTGACATTACTTGAAAATAGGATGCACTTGACAGAAATTGCCAATAGTAACATCCAAGCCCAAAAAGATGAAGTCTTACTCCAAAAGCTCCACAACCAACAATTTAGTGATTGGTTAAGAAAACAGGTAAAGATATGTTCTTCATATTAGATTTAATTGAACTTCATTGATCAAGACTATTATGATGTATGAAGGTGAGATTCTTTTAATATATTTTGAAATTGCATGGTTTTCTAACGAAATTTCAAAATTTCAAGGTGGAAGGAAAAGAAAATATTTATGATACCCTTAAATGGTTGGCACGTGGCCCAAGGAAATATTCAACTAAGTATGATGGCTACTTAATCAATGGGTGTATATTTCATGTTAAAAGATTAGAAAATGTCAGGGCCACCCAAAATAGTGGTGTGTGCATAGATGCACAAACATTAATGAGATCAAGTGCAAAGGATAAAAAACCTATACATCAAACGACAACATATTATGGAGTGATTCAAGAAATAATGTTATTGGACTACTATTTGGTGTAGTATCCATTGTTCAAATGTGATTGGATAGATGTACACAAGAAGAATGGAATGAAAGTTGATGAAATTGGTTTCACCATGGTGAATCTGAAGAGATGCTTGAGTAAGGATAGACTACAAGATGATCCATTTATTCTAGCATCACAAGCGAAACAAGTGTTTTATGTACAAGATCCGGTAGAGAATGATTGGTGTGTAGTTTTGACATGCCCTATGAAGGGATCAAGAAATTGTAATAGATATGATTTGGAGTATGCATATTTATCAAGTGTTGCATATTTTGAAGGGACGAAATGCAAAGAGGATGACGCTATAGGTGATGGTGGCATGGATTATGTTCGACAAGATTGTGAAGGCACATGGTTGGATGTTTTTCAGTAAGTAGCATGCATGATTTATTTATCAGTTCTCATTTAAGTTGTATCTGTGAAAACTTATATCTTAGATTATTACTTGGATTTACCTTTCATGCATATATTTTTTGTTTTGCTACTGTTTATGCATATTATTACTTGGATTTAAGTTTCATGCATATATTTTTACAGTAGATAGATTGGGTGTGGGGAATTGAGAGTGATGTGAGGGGGGGGGCATATGAGCTTCAACCTTCACGTGGTTGTCCCTGTTTAGTAGAGAATAATATATTCTTGAAACCAAGAGAAGCTCATTCAGGTATTTTCATTTCATTTTTTTAGAATTTCATATATGTTATGCCTTTTTTTACATATCTATCAATCGCTTATATGAAAATACCTTTTTGTCATGATATATGCAGGTCTTCGCAATGGAAAGCAATATAATGACAATTTGTATCGTTCTCTAATGCATATTTGTAAGTTATCACCATAATGAATTTGTCAATTAGATATCTTTTTGTCGTTTCTGCAAATTTTAATATTTTTGGGTTATTGGTCATTGGACGAATCGTCCAACAAATGGAGTCATTTCGTCCGTAGATTGTCTGGGTAAGCATGTGGACCCCCAACAGGTCATTTTTTTAAGGAAGAGGTTAGGCTTAGTATTCGTGAATCGTAGCTTATCAATATTTTACTATTTGTTTTCAGGAAGAGGGCTTAAGACTGACTTTGCAATTTAGTTTCATGTTTTTTTTTCACCTTTTTGATAGCTTTCAACTAACCAGGAAACAAAAGTACTCTTTCCATATTACAATGGAGTGCAAATTATTTACAAGAATCTACTTCTCCAATTACGCACAGGGCCTACATGTAACTCCATCCACAAGTAGCCTTGCTTGTGCTTGTGCAAGTGAAACATCTCGCCATAGTGGAGTATGAAACACCCTTTCTTTACCATCAGACTAAGACTCCATTTTCATTGAAATTTAGTTTATCTATATTCTAACAAAAAAACGTCTTTGAATCTATTTGATTATATTGACTAGTGTGATTTTTCTCTTCATTGTTCCTAAGTTTAATATGTAAATTGTTGTGCTACTTCTCAATGGAATATTACCAAACTATGAATACAGGTTTTTTCTTTACCTTTACTGTTGCATCTGGCATGAAATATAGCCATTGAAATGTATCTGATCTATTTGTTCACTGCATATGTTACCAAGATATCTTTTAGTTGTTGGAATTCATGAGAATGTATAATTGACTTTACAAAAAAAATACCTTATATAATGCCTTTCATAGTCTGTCATGTTCTGCTCTAGAACTTATTTGACTAGGCTATGATCATAAATAAAGTTGTTCTTCGTCAATGTTTGAGAACTGGGCTGTCCTAAACAATTTTGAGGGCATTGATCATTTTTCTTATCTTTACGTAGTAAAGGAGATACTCTAGTGTTGTATCTAAAATGTACGGTCCTACTTTTGTTTTCTTAAAATAAGGATATGGATAGTACAGTTATGTTTTGTTGTTTTTTTCTTATATATTTCTGCAACAAGCTTCAGGTAACATTTTTGTCCAGCAACAATGAAAGCTGGGGTATTCAGGAATGATGGAATGAGATAACAATTAATTGCTTCATAAATATTTGGGCTGAGACTTTAGCTCTCTCTTATCTATTAAACATTTTCAGGTAGTAGCATGTCTTCGTTGTTAGCATGCATTGAAATGTAACCTCTATTGCATCCATAATTTGTTTCTCTTGGTTGTTACGTTTTCAGATTAAAAAAATTTGCTTGTGTTAGATGACAATGCAATTAAAACCTTTTCATTTTTTAAAGGTTGTTGCTGAAATAGCATGACAAAATGAATTGACAATGAAAGAAACACATTTCACATCGGAGAAAGAAAGAACAGATTGTAGATCAAATAACACATGAATCTCTGAACAGAAACACCTGCAAGGCCTGCCAACTTTATTTAAAATAGCTTCAAAATTGTTCAAACACAGAGCAACACTCGGGCTCCGAAATTTTCAACCCCTTTGCCGTTGATTACATTTAATTTATAGATTTCTTTGAGCCCCAAGCTCGACCTTCTCTTGAACAGAAAACAGTTATAACCTATTGACACCTAATCGAAGCATATTCGCCATTACAGACATGAGAGAGAGGTGGAAAAATCAGCTCAACATCCTTTTACATTTACAGGTCGTTTTTGCTATATGACCGCCTATACTTAACAAAAAGACAAAAATTGATCTTGGAGATGCTCTTCCAGCTGGCCGCTCCTACTAACCGAATGCTCCCACTAGCAGAAAACTTTGCAATAACCTTGAACTCTCCATGCACCTGTCCTGATTCTCCCCTTGCCATACTTCTCGATGGACTTCCATTGGTCAGTTGAGCATAGGTCTAGGGTGGCGAGCTCCTTAATTAACACTCTCAGCTCTATGTGTTCTCTATAAGAATAACCAACGTGCAGTGTCCTGGCTCCCCCGAACATTGAGGCTAACTTGAAATCCCTTGTCAATTTTTTAGCTACTATCTGACCCGTTAGAGGATGATCCATCCTTGCAAAATCCTCCTGGTTTTCCCTGCAATCCCATAGTTTAACCTTGTATTCCTCACTTGATAACATGGTTCCATTCTCCTCCCAGAACATAGGTAGGCCTTTCTTTAATAAGGGGTCGAATGCCTCCTTGAACAACCTCAGTTGATTTGAGAGAATGTCTATCCCAGACTGGGTGATCTTCACCTGCTGATGCTTGTTAATTATTATCTTGGCCCATATAATTGTGGCTACCCTATCCTTTATGCCTGTTGTATCAGCCTGCTCCTATGACAAACCACTCAGAAACTCCACTGCATTTTCTGCATAATCCGAGGGCTTCTTATTAAGCTTTTCATTGGCCACTACTACTGCCTATTTAGCCAAATTTACCACAGTTTCCTTATCCAATATGAAGTTCAAATAGGGCCTTAGGTCATTTTCTTGCTGGATGACATCATCCTAGATGATTTTCTTAGTCTCCTACAATACCTTCTGTCCTATCACTTGCTCCTTTAACCTGTCAAGATCCATCTGCATTCCCTTGTACTTGGATTCCCAAGCCTCCTTTTCCTTCTCTGCATTGTCCTTTAGAGTCTTCAAGTTAGCTACTTGTTTTCTCAATCTGATCATTTCAGCATCTTCTAGGATGGCATTGGCTATCTGCCCCACTATGGAGAAGTCTCCAGACTCAATTGAGGGTGTGACCTCCATTTCTTGCTCTTTTTTCATTTTCCTTTACTTTCATCTCCAGTTCTTCAAACTGGGCTTTCCATACTTTCTCACTAGCTGCTACAAGGGCTATGTTAAGCTACAGTTGCTTCTATTTTTCTCCAAGCTCCACCAACTGGGCCTTACAGTCAATCAATTCTTCCTTTAATTTTTCTTTCTCTTCCTCTAGTTCTACCATCTCAAGGGCATTTACCAACTAAGCAACAGGCATATTTAACTTCCTTTTTAAGGACAGGATCTCCTGATATTTCCCATCCAACAACCCTTGTATGTTTTTTCTCTTGGCTTCTTCAGTCACAGAGGCTAATAATTGAGCTTGGAGCTTCTTCACCTGTCCCTTTAGAGATTTGATTTCTGCCTTCTCTATCCTTAATTGATTTTGAACCTTGGATTTGTTTGATTGTACTTTAGACAATTCTAAGGAACCCTTCAGTAGTTTGTTGTATATAACCTCACCTGTTTCCTTATGCAGGTTGATTATGTCAGGATCTGGGATATCTTCCAGATTGACCTTTAACTCAATAGCTTTGTTTTTAGTGGCCAAAGCCAGGTTTAGAGTATTCTGGGCCAAATTTCTGCTGGCCACCAAGGCTACGCTCTTCTTAGATATTTTCCTTACTTCTTCATATAATTTTTTCTCAGCTACAATGTTGTCTGGATTTTCCTCATACCCCTCTAGCAACTCTGCTCTGGTCGTGCTCGGTGCTGCAAGTCCCTTGGGTGGTTTACCAAAAACATGTTCTTTGACTTCAAAATGGGGCATTCGGAACTTGACCTGCTTCTTCTTTGGCTTCTCTTCTTGAATCTTTGCCACCTATTGATCAGCTTCTTCTATTTTCTGCCTCTTTGAGGCCCTTTCAGGGTCACTGTCCACATCCATTGGACTATTGAATTCCTATTGATTGGACTTTTATGGGATGGCCACTAGAGGCAAAACCATTTGCACTATTGTATCTTTACTAGATGATCTGGGTGCTGAAGATGAGCCTTCCTCAAAAAGGTATGCCAAAGTTTGGGAAGTATCTGGGGGGTCAATGCCCATCTGTCCCTACTCAATATACTCTAGCCAGTTTGCCCTCTCAGCCATGACAACCAACTCAAAATGTTCATACCCCTTTCTATTTGTTGTTTTCCTTCTTTCTAAAAGTATGTGATGGGGGTCATAATTCATTGCTTCCTTGGAGGGGAATCCCATGTCTTTCATTATTTTTTGAAGGCTTGAGAGAGATGCCCTGCTTTTAACCATGATGGATCCTACTGTCCAGGTAAAATTTATGTCCGATGCCTTTTTATCATCTAGGAATTGTTCACATTCAACTGTTAGCTTATGTCTTACAAACTCCATGGTGAATATCCTGGAGGTGAGGAATGCAGGCAGCTCATATGGGGAATGGGAAAACCCATATACTCTGATTACAGTGCCCTGCTTCAATAAAAACCAATCCCCTACCCCTTTTTCCATTGGGGGGTTGCAACAGGTCTTTCATCTCCGGTATTACTCTAGGTAATCTTTTCCGAAAAAACAGGAAGTAAACCTCAGCCATGATGCCATTCATGAACATATTGTAGTCAAAACACATCTCTTTGGTAATATGCAGCTCTGGGACCTGTAGGTTTTCATCATTGGCTTCCAGGAACATCTTTAACAAATAGGATTGGAACCCGAAAGACCTAGTCTTAGGAAACTCCACAAGTTCAGAATGGATACGTTTTGCTAGGGCTTCGTCAAACTTTAGACAGGCGCACAGGGGGGGTAAATTAGGGTCGGATGGCTCAAGGGGATAGGTATTGATAACAAACAGAAGGATAATAAAGGGTTTGGTTATATCATGGTCGGTGTCCAACCCTAAAACTGGGACAGCATCGAGATTACATATCTAGATTCTTTTGTGAACAAGTTGGCTTTGCCAGGGAAAGAGTCTGCTAGGACAGAAACACCTAGGAGCAGGGAGGCATGGTAGAAACTCTCCTTGAGGTTGTCTGGGTCTCTTCAGAAATGCTGAATTCGGGCTTCTAATTGATAACTCTGGGACTTTGGGAAGAAATATTCAGGCATGGCTAGGGCTTTCCGGACGGTTGGGGCATCTATGTAACACAAAATCTTTGATTTTGCAGCGTCCATTACTGCCCTGCGGCCAGGGGAATAATAGTTGGAGCACCAGTCTATGAACTCAAGACAATTTGGGGTCTGACTGGTGGTAAAAATGTGAAAGGAAGAATGGTAGACCTTGTGGATATCTCTGCCCTGGGCTCTTATGGTTTCTAGTTTTTCTTTGGCGGCTTCCAGGGTACTATTAAGGAACATAGTGTCGAAAATGTCACTATCTTTGTCCTCTATCTGGTAATTTATCTTACAAGATTCGAAACCCGGAGGTCTTATTGAGCCCACCATTTACAAAATTTCACAGAGGAAAAGAGTGGCCTACCTAGATGGTTGACCACGGATCGATCTTCCTTGCCTTTCAACGTACACATGAAAGACAAGATGAGAATCCCTGTGCAGGCCGGTATTTTATAATATTATCCTGCCATATCATCCCTCTAGCTACGAAGATGGAGGAGCCACGTCAGCCGTCCATTGGCCAGATTGATCCTCTGTCGTTATATCCTTTGACCTTTCCTAAAACCTTTCTTCGTGTTTTCCAACTTGGCCACCTGACAGCTTGCTAGCGCTTTTGACTTTTGAGAAACCCTGCATGTCGTTGATCCGGTTCCTGCTCAAATCCTGGCCGTCCAACCTTGTGTCCCTTTAATTGTTTGCAAATCTTTGTCCCGCCCAGTTACCACACAAGTATTATTTGCGAATTTCACCCGGACCATAGATCTTTGCCACGCCACATCTAGGCCGTCGGAGGATGCAGTACTTTAAGAAAAGTTCGCAAATATGAATTGTGACCGTTTCCACACACGTAATATCTGCAAACATGTTGTGAGCCGTTGATCTGCGCCCTACACCGTTGATTGCTTTTGGACCTACCCATCGGCTAGTACCCCACCTCCGCTTAAAGAGTCACCAACTTACTTCGCGAAGAAGGCTCCTGACTGCAGATTTCCTAACGCTAGATCTAACCGTCCATACATTTTTTCACAGGTTCCTTTTCATTTGGCCTTCGGCTGATTACTTCAAACCTTAGCTTTCTCCCACATCGTTGCTTTTAGCCCGATTCGTCCTGCTGAGAGTTCCTAAGCAATCAATCTTTTTCTTGAACTTCGGGCCTACCTTGCCTTTACGAGTCCTCCATAACCCTTAGCACAATCCAGGTGCTAACAGATCCATGAAGAAACCATTAGAAACGATGCTCGTTCTTATCAATGAATACTTGAAATTCTAGTTAGATGTTCACTTCATGAGTATGTGTTTGAACTTGAAAGCCAATTCCTGCAAAATGTTTCTGTATTACTATTATTTTTATTGAATCAATGTTGCATATGAAACCTTTGAAGTTTAGCCAACTTATAAGGTCAGAGCCATTTAGACTACTTTCTTAGGTCTCTCGAGTCAGAAACAATGTTGGGATTATTAGTGTTTTCTTAGAATTACAAATGATGCAATCTTGGTCTTAATATTGCCCCTTTTCCCAATTCTTAAAGGGTTCTAGCTCAATGGTAGAGCGCCTGCTTTACAAGCAGGAGGTTGAAGGTTCGATTACTTCGTGCCCTAATCATATGTCACTACGAGGGGGGTTCATAACTGCCCCCAAAGGTTTGTAAAGAGTTTTAGGGGGGGGGCTTTCGAACCACCTCTGCAGGTACCTACGAGGGGGGTTTAAAACCGCCCCCAAAGGTTTGTAAATATTTTTAGGGGGGGTTTCGAACCGCCTATGTAGATAGCTACAAGGGGGGGTTTGAAACCACCCCCACATGTTTGTAATTTGTTTTGGGAGGGGCTTTGAACTGCCTCCATAGGTACCTACGAGGGGGGTTTAAAACCGCCCCCACAGGTTTGTAAAGAGTTTTGGCGACGGTTTTGAACCGCCTCCGTAAGTACCTACGAAGGGGGTTTAAAACTGTCGCCACAGGTTTGTAAAGAGTTTTGGCAGGGTTTTTGAATGGCCTTCGTAGGTACCTACGAGGGGGATTTAAAACCGCCCCCACAGGTTTGCAAAGAGTTTTGACGGGGGATTTGAACTGCCTCCATAGGTACCTAGGAGGGGGATGTATATCCGCCCTTAAAAGCCACTTTGGGGGGAGGTTTATAACCGCCACCAAAAGTCACTTCAGGGGCGGTTTTGATCTCTTCCAGAACCACCCCTAAAATCCAAAACTTTTAGCGTCGGTGTTATTAGGGGCGGTTTCTTAAAGATCGCTACCAAATACAAAACCAACCCCAAAATAGTGACTTTTGGAGGCGGAAGACAACCGCCCCTAAAAGTTAAAAAAGTACTTTTGGGGGGGGGTTTCGAACCGCCCCCAAAATTCCAAAAGTAAATTTTTGGGGGGGTTTAGAACCGCCCCTAAAAGTGACTTTTGGGGGCAGTTTAGAACCGCCTCCAAAAGTCACTTTTAGGGGCGGTTTTGATCTCTTTTAGAACCGCCCCTAAAAGTCAAAACTTTTAGCGTCGGTGCTATTAGGGGCGGTTTTGGAAATACTAACGCCAAATCCAAAACCGCCCCCAATAATGCCTTTTGGAGGCAGAAGACAACCGCCCCTAAATGTCAAATTTATTGTAGTGTTCAAACTCTGAATCTGAAATCTCATGTGAAAAATCAAGTGAAACTAGCTCATCATCACTTCCAAACTCTGAATCTAAAATATCATGTGAAGGAGTTGTGCTCTCTTGCTCATCATCACTCAAAGGAGGAACAAATCCAAAAATGTGAATATTATGAAATTGTTTCAGATTGTGCATGTAGTTCTTTGATATCTCCTTTGAATCAACATAGGTGAGATCACTATCAAAGGAACTAGGACATGATGATGATGGATCTCTAAGAATATCACTAGTGGATGCAATAGTGGTGGCCCACTTTGTAGGAGTTGAACCAATAGGTTCTAGATCTTCAGGTTCTTGTGGATCTGGATCTAGCATTCGCACTTCTTCAAGAGTCCTCTTTTTCCCAATCTTCTTTGGTAAATCTTTGCCATTTGAAAGAATTTCAACCACATTTTGAGCTTGCAAGTTTTTCAAATGCTTGTAGTTGAGATGAGATAGCCTACTCTCTTCATTTGCATGAGAGTGAAGAGCAAACTCCTTAGAGAGAGGTAAGAAGTGTGAAAACTCATAGAGTTTTGTCTTATGATTTGCAACTCCTTTTGCAATGATTTTCCCTGAAACCATGCTTTGTATCTTGACTTCATCTTGAACAAATTCATCATGTGAGATGATGGATGTCGAATCATGAATAGAGAGAGCACTAGAGGAAGTATAACTAGGCTCATTTTCCAAATGGCTGGCATCAACCTCTTCCTCCTTATTTCCAAATAATATGTTCAATCTATTCCACAGATCACTTGGATGTTCATCAAGATCAATGAGGTATTCCATATTGAAAAACATAGTAATACATATGTTTCCTGAGGCTCCATCACAAGCATCAATCCAATCTTATTTCTCTCCATCAGAAGAAAAATCTCTCTTAATACCAGTACACACATCAAAAATACCATGTATCTTCACATATGATGTCATCTTTGGTTTCCACTCATCATAGTTGAATGGAGTGAGAGAAGAAAATCTTTCCAGATACGTGGAAGATGTTTTTCAATTCGAATCTACTGGTGTGTTTATGGTGCAGAAGTGCAAATTCACTAGTGAAGAATCTCCAGTGCAGAATCACCAGTGCAGAATCACTAGTGCAGAATCATCAGTGCAGAATCACCAGTGCAAAATCACTAGTGCATAATCGCTAGTGTAGAAACAATGGAGATCCATAATAGCTGTTGATTTTGAATCTACTAAAGAGGCATTCGAATGGATGAATAAACCTGCAAAACAAGAAGAGTTTTGTCAATGGAGATTTGCTACACTTCGAATGAACACTACCTTAATACACCTGAGAACATATGACTAAGTCCTTCACACCTGGATAGACCTCACTAGATTGCTCCAGTGAATTCAAGGTAATAGCACCAGGATTTGTTGTGGAAACTCAGAGGCTTCTGGTGCTCAGGGAAAGATAGTTGCTCAAAGAAATGTTGCAATTGTTGCAATGGCTACAATTCAAATAGCTGCCGACTGCTCTAATACAATGTGATAATATGCAGAAGGATCTAATAGCTGTAACAAGCCTCACACAAACTCTCAATAATGTTGCAAAGAAGAAGAGAAGAATGCACTCAATAATCACTCATGAACATAGAAAATGGAGAATAGCAGTATCATACATGAGCTGTGAGCTGGCACTGTGAAAATTGAATACAATAATACAATCTATGTAGAGAATTTGAATTAACCAAGGAGGTCATTCGAATCATGCTTAAAGTCTAGCTTGGAGTACAATGGAGACATCATCCAGTCAGTAGTATCAGTCATAAATGGTAATAGTCAGTCAAGTGAGTCTAACTGAGTCTAATAGAACCATCTAGGCATAAATCAGGGGATGGAGACTCCAAGGAGGGCGCATGAAGCTATTAGCCTCCTACCCTCTAGAACTAGATAACTAGGTGGTACAGGCAATTAGCATGAGAAATCAGTGGAAGAACTGCTCAATCAATGCACTAACTGACTGTCAGTCAACTGGTAGGTGAGATGAGGTGCTCTAACTGAATGATAATTGGTGGTAGGTGAGAAAAGGCAAACTTGTCATGCAAAAGAGTCAAATAGGGCGCATCAGGTAGGTAGGAGGCCAACTGGGGGCTGAAGACAGGCTCTAGAGAGTTGAAAACAAGATCTAGGTGCTGGGAAGACCACCAAGATGATGATTGGATGCATGCAGCATGTAGATTTGCATGCATGCATGCAAAATATAAAAATTATGGTGAGAATATTCCAACACCCTTCGCTCTTATGAATAACTATTATTTTTCTATGTTTTGGCAGACCAAAAACTCGCACGTGAGAGCACCAATTAGGAATCTGACTCCATGGCTGGATATCCAGTTCATCCAAGAACAAGACCATGCTAACTAATGAATTTTATCAGCAAAAGAACACCTCCTTGCGGGCATTTCCAAATTCCTTATAACCCTACATTTGAACAAGAAAACAAACTTTTTCTCATTTTGGTAGACTCGTATTTCGCACGTGTGAACTCCAGAGGAAAATATGAACCCATGACTAGATGACCAGTTCATCAAAGAACAAGACCGTTCCAACTAATGAATTTTATCAGCAGAAGGACACCTCCTTGCGATCATTTCCAAATGGACTCTTAGCCATGTGAATTTGACACTTAGACAAATTTTGCATTTTCCTGGACTAGAGCAATCGGTCTGCAATACAGTTTTGGAAGACCCATACATTCCTCCTCAGACATTCTCAAGGCAAACTAAGACCATGGTCAGGTGGACAAATCAACAAGATGTAGCCTTACCATATGGTGCGGGCATTTACTTTCACCCATGAATTATGGCGGGCATTTTCCCAAGGCCACTTGGACCAATTTTCAACACTTAGCCATTTTTCCAGAATTTCTTCAAATTGACAAATCTCTATATAGTTAGGTCAGGTTGTAATAGTGACATCATGAAGGTACTAGAGCACATTTATGTGGATTTGTATCTTCATCATCATACATGCCATGTCATCACTTCCTTTTTTCATTAATGAATACTTTTGTCATCAATGATAATTATATTCAACATGAACAGCGGTACATTAATCTAACTAACAAAACAAATAGTTGTTTATTAGTTGTTACTTAATTCTTAAGTATTAGAAGGAAATCCTTTTTGGAACATGTTCTCATTCAAGAATTTCATTCACATGTTGGAAAATGGCATTGTATGGATTGGGAAAGAATAAATTTGGGCATCTATATCTGACAACAGTTTTCAAGTGCTTACCTCCAGTATAAAATATTGCCCAATTACTCTATTGGGAAAGGTGTGTCATTGACATTCTTTTGACTTTCCATTCGTATTTTTTATTACTATGAATAACTAGATTCAAGGTATACTTTTATATAATGTCATATGATTCAAAATAATGGGTTTGTCCTCTTGTTTCGGTAGTCATTGTGATTGCAATCTAGCGAAATTATAATTCTACTAATGTACTTCATTTGGAGCAAGGTGAATACAAGGATGATATTATCATTGCTAGAGTCCCACTTTTTCCTAATGTAATTAATGGTATCAATTTCATTTTTCTCCTTTGAAGTCATGTAGATTGATTACACTACAAGTTGACAAAAGTGCAAGTTGGAACTAGGGGGCAAAGAAATCTAGAAATGGACATAAATTTAGTGCTTGGGAGTCTCAAACAACTTCTATTAAAAAAGTGATGAAAGCAACACCGATTGGTCTGGGTCATATGCTAGAACTGACATCCCAGATTCAAGCTCAAATCGGCAGCAAGAGAAGAAGCAGATTCATATACACACATCATCAACCATTGTGGACGAATTCTCAACTTGGCTTGATCTCAAGGAGGATGTCGGTGAAACATAAAAAGTGTGGCACTCTAAGTACCCTTTTCTATGTTACAACTTCAAAAATGGAAGACAAATAGGGTTTTCCCTATAGATTTGAGAATCTGGAAAACACATGATATACAAGATGATTCAATATTGTTAACTAATGCACTTACTGGAAAGTTTGGAAGGGAATCCAATACTTGGGAAGCTAAAAGTTGGTGTGGGTGAAAGTCCCAAGGAAGGTTGGTGTGGAAATTCCAATGAAGGTTGGGGTTTGGTGAAAAGTTTTGCACGTATGTGGTCAAGTTTGAAGACTCCTGAAACATGTAATTCTGCAAAGGGAGGATGGGTTGGTGGTCATGTTGAATGAAGGGTCACGCCCCAAAGTAGTGGAAATCCCCGAAAAACCCCATCAACAAATTTGGTTGAAGTTACCAAGTCTAGAAACAAAGGTTGGGGTATATCCCAAAATTCTAAAGCTCCATTATCTTCGAATAAAGATTGGGATAGAGGTCCATATGATGGTTGGGGTGCATGTGAATGCAAACTATCATAGAATCACCAGGTGTTGTTTGACTCTAGATAATTTCTTTAAGGATTGTTGGTTTTCACATAAAATTAACTGCTTGAATAAGTAAACCAACATAGATCCATCTTAAACCCGAATCTATTAATTGGAAAACGTGACAGACGTGACAATTGTGACAACAACTACCCCAGGTTGTAAGCACCTTGCTACTCTCAGTGCAATCATATAAATAATGTACTAAGGTTTCCCACTTTCAAGGATGATTATTAAAACCTTGCAACTCTTTAAAGTGTAATTGTTTGTATCTTCGCGCTAAGCGACCAAGCAGATATAAACTGAAATCTTGTGATGCAAAGTTAATGACACTTTACATGTTTCAATGGACGTCAATGGAATGAGGGGCATTTACAAAATCCACTGAATAAATGAATGTAGGGATTTAATGTTGCTGGCAATGTGCTCCATGAGGATTAGAACAGTATCTCCAATTTGTGATGGTATATTTGAAACTTGAAATATCAATGGGGATTCTTTGATATGATGTTATTCCAAGCATTGCACTAAGAAAATGCTTTTCATTTTAATAAGTAAACAGATAATATATTGAAATTGCTTCCTTGATGTTAATGATCACATTATAATACTATTAATGAAATAAATTTGTGCGATGCATAACATTATAGAGAAGTAACAATTTTTTTAAATATTCATTGAAAAAATTACATGGCCTGGGAGGGGTATAAAATATCTATGCACTCAGCATATTAAAAAGGGTTTCTTGAAAACTAGTTATACATGAATGAAAAGGATTATATTTATGTACCAAACTACCTTTTGTCTTTATTTGTATGTAATATGGAATGGTTGTTTTAGATTGATTTTGAAAATGTATTTGCTAATATGACCATGTTTATTTGTAGGTGGCAATGCTATGTTACTTTATGCTTCCAAGTATCAAGATATGATCAATGTAATCAATATCAGTGGATGTTTTTCTTTGAATGGAGGCATAAAGGGTCGCTTGGGTAAATATTTCAAGCATATGATTAATGAATATGGATTTATTGATGCCGAGGACAACTCCGGTAAGGAATCCTACTCTCTTTGTTGTGATGGTCAATAAAGTTTGAAAATAGCCTCAGTTGAATAAAATATTTGGGGAGTTTTGATATTGGTATTGGTATTAGTTCAATTCAATTCTGTATATCTACAATGATATATCTACAATGAGTGCATTGTCAGTGTGTTAGCCCCAATGATAAGAACTGCTCGCATTATGTATCTAGTGTGCAACAGTGATTTTAAGTGTGGAAATGAATGGTCATTGCAATGGATAATAGAACTTATATGATCTTGTCAAATCATGAGTTTTGACCGGTGTTTGTGAGGAGTTAAAAAAATCTGATATCATAAGAGTGGGTATAAAGGAGGCCTATTTCAGAATGTGATATTTTACAAGGACACGGTAATGGATCAAATCCTTTAATTGCACAGTGACAAAACCAAGGAGAAAGAGTCGATAGAATGTGAACTATAAAGGGGGTTAAGACCTATGATTAGGTCAATTTTGGGATATTTTGGTATAGTGGGTCATGGTTTGTACCCAAAGGAAAAGGAAACGCCTGAGTAAGGAGGACCGTGGTCACAGTGCTCTACTTTAAATTATTTGCAAGTTGATAGCATGAGGAAAAGTTTAAAATCCATTTTGGGTAAAATTATGAACTAATAGTAATTCCATTTGATGGATCTTTGTGGATTGGAAATTCATTAGAATTTAGATGGATCGTAGACAATTGAAATCTTGTTTTAGAGTTGAAACAAGTCAAAAGCATAGCATGAGGGAAATGTGAGTGTGTTTCTGATCATTAAAATCTGTGTTTTGACAGAGACCAATCCTACCCAAACTTGTGGTTAATGGTTGATGACTTCAACCAACAAAATGACGGTGATCAGGTTAGAAAATAACTGGTAAGTCATAAATTCTAATTGATATATTGCAAGGCTTGTTTTAAACTACATCAGATGGATTAAAGCATAAATGCATAGAACGAAGAGCCTTGCTCCTCTTCTTTTTCATGTGGATTGCAATGCAATTTGTGATTCTTTGAAACAAACCCTCAGTATTGATTCGATTCTTCTTCAACTTATGAAGATAGTTTCTTGTGTTTCTTCTAGCCATCTCTTCACGAAGCCTTCTATTTCTTCGAGTCTAGTTTGAAAAACCAATTTCCCTTAAATTTCGATCCCCCCTTTTTTATTGCTCACACAACACGCCCTCTCTTTGCAATCTATGGAAGGCTTCACAATATGGAATGATTGTACTGTAAGTAAAATCATACCATTAAGGGAATCCATCCTTCACATTAATGAACCCAAATCTGGGCAGATGGAATTAAAGTCGGAGTTAGAAATGAAGAAAAAAATCGTGGGAGTGTGAAAAGTAACAGAGAAAACATCAATGGATGTGAATCTATGTTGTTGCGTGCTGCAAATCCACAAATTGTTGATGATCCAATACACATGGCTACAAATGGCTGTGACTCTTCCCCTCCAAAATGATTGTTGGGAAGATTTCACTTCCCCTGTTCACTGGGTCAGGAAAACCTCGGACAGTTCTAAATGAGTTTTAGGAGTATTAACACCAATGGTGGGAGTTTTACAATGGTGGGAGTTTTACAATGGTGGGAGAAGACAGAAAATGGGTGTTCGGTACATGATCAATTGATTCTATGGAATCTGATGGGCCCACGTGATTGCAAGCCCCTATAGATTCCACCGATATCGCCCACCACTTGTTATTGCTTGGGCAGATACATTTTCCATTATAAGGGTAGGGTATGTATTAAGATTAGTTGTTTTTGCCATTTTTTACTTTCCCTATCTATCTAGGGGTTATCTTGTGCTCTACAGGGTTGAAATTTTATGGGAATTTTTCTTGTCACATGCATTTTACCCCTCAAATACTTCTAAAATTTTTAACAAATTGTTCGAATCAGTAAACATTTTCCCAGACATATTTTAGAGGTTTGGAAATTTTGATAAGTTATTATTAAATTTTTATTAGTTTTTTATTAGGGTTCATCCATTCAAATAATTGTGCGTACATTGTGTCACAGTTTAGTGTTACATGGGAAACTCTGCATCGAACAGTGACTGATGGATTATGGTTTGCTTCTCTACTTTATGCTAGAATTGGAACTAGAGCCTGAACTGGAGGGTCAGAGGCTTAAATTTGAGGCCCATTTATAAATCCAAAAATTTAATTGCCAAATCATGGATGCCTTATGGACAATTGCTATGTGTAATGTTGTAGTTGTACTGGTAGGTGAGTATTTAATGTTGGAATTAACTCCAGGAAAGGTGCCACCTATTGCGACATTGTTTCCTCAGTCACCCCTTCTCCTCCATTTCTTTGGTTGATTACGTTTAGCTACCACATTGAATCTCAAACCTTCCAGTATTAAATACAATGCCTTTCATTGTGCTATATTCAATTTCATGCTAAAGGAATAGGATTTTGTTATCTCTTTCAGGAGTAGGAAATGATATACAGCTAGGGGTTAGTATGTTTTGGGGCCAAGGAAATTCAAAGACTTATCGAGCCTTACAATGCAATCTTTTAGGATTCTTCTTTTGATAAATTTAACTAAGATTGACTGAGAAGGGAATTGTGTTTCTGGTGATTACTGAATTAAAACAGAAGATACTCTAAGAAATTCTAAATGATGTTGTAATAAAATACATGATCCTATATATTTAAGGATATTTGTTTGCATGATGCAACATATCAAATTTCTTTAGTTAGCCTTGGTTAGGTGGTTGGGAATATGCTTTAGCCTGATTTTTTATAAGCGACGGGGATGTTTATGAAAGTGTCGTGATAATGAGCTATTCTTAGCCAATTTTCCTTGACATGATTGATCATTCATGAAGCCATCCCTTTAAATTTGGCCTTGTTTGGTACAGTGTCCTATTTTTTACTAGTTCAAGCTTCTAGTCAACATGAGTAAACATCAACTACTCTATTTTAGATTTAACATTGGTACAAAAACATCATGCCATGCTATGAAAGTCTTGTTCGGCTGAGTGAGGGTATCTATTCCACAAACATCATCTAGGGCTTGCACCAGGTCCCACTTGGGTTTGCAAGCATGTGCACACACAATCAAAAGCATTTCATTATATAGACTTGAACCGAGGTGAGGATGAAAGCACCATTTTTCTATCACTGACCTGTAAATCCATTGTGATGAAGAGGGTCAATGTTTTGATGCTTTTCAATAGCAGAAAATGGAATCCATGGCCTATTATGGAACTCTGACTACTGCGGTTTTGATGCACAGAAAATCTATGCACCAACAGTAGGGATTCTCCCCAGTAAGCAAGCCCAATTAGATCGCTCACCGTTTGATGTGGGGAATATGTTCGGTTAATGGTCTGGATACCGTATGTGTGCTTATTAAAGCTCTTTACCAGTTGCGACCCGGTTCACCATTTATGTAATTTTATCTTTAATTATGAGATGCAAGTGCCCTAATTAAATGCATACAATTGATAGAAACAAACCACACTATTGATGCGCAGGTTCTTACCTCTCGTCTTACCACTCCTACCTTATCAATTGTCTATTTATTCCTACACTAAGCTAACTATCCTATCCCTGCAAGGAGCAAGTTTCAATGAAGAGTAATATATTGGAAACGTAAATACAAGTCTAACAGATAGTTGTTTCAACGCAACATTCACATTTGCAGCAAAAAGAATACCAAATATATCTCTGATATAATTAAAACAATTATTACTCATTTACACATAAAACTTTGTATAGAAAGTAAAATCATTCATCACCCATGAATTAGTTCAATAAAGTTAGAATGATCTCACAATATGAGTTATAAATGCAAGAAGAAGTATTTCCACATTAAGCATTCCACACATTCCAGGAAAAAATCTATGTGCAGCTTTCCCCAGCAAACAAATCCTTCTTATTAGCAAAAAAATAGTTCTCTTACAAAATGGTCCAACCTCTATTATGCTAGAAAAAGTCCTTGATCTGTATTCTACTCCTCTATTTATTTAAAAGAATTTTTTTCCTCTAGTGACTCTTCGTTTACCCTAACCCTAGGGATTCCCAAAATTTTGTCATTTAGTGCTTACATTAGAAGATACAAAAATATTTACAATTTAGATTTGTGTGGGCCCAGCTAAACTAGATAAATATTCTCCCCACGCATTAGCCCCTTCGAATATGACATTAAGTCTGTTGGGATCCAATACTTGTAAGGAGACTTCATGGTATCACAGCTGAGTGTCAATATGCGCCAACCCTATTTCTGCAGCCTTGCGGCTATCTTCCAGGAAATATGCATGTATAGATACTTGCCCTACAAAATGGTGGATGTCTTCTTCAGTGAGGGCGTCCAATTTTCTGATGTATTCCAATTCTCCCTGCAACCCACTCTGCAGTTCTGTTATGCGTAAGTCTTTTGAAGGAAGCTCTCCCATCTCTGGGAGTGGAGAGAGATGACACTTCTCATGAACCTAGTGGATTTTTTCGTAAAAGTCCTGACATTTTTTAATGGTATTTGGAATGTCCTCATTTACTTTTTTGGCAACCTTTCTGCAGAACTCCAGAAGTTCCATTTCTGACTTTAAATTTGTTGTTGTCTTCGGAAATTTTCAGGGTATTACGAGTTGGTTTTTCTCCAAACCATCTGGCTCCTAACCTTTTATGCAACATAAAACAACCTTTTCTGGAACGCTAGTGATTCTGTAGCTATATCATTCATCCTTTCCATCGACAATTTCATCTTGTATATTCCATATGTGAGAATCTCTTGGGAATTATATATTCGTTCTTGAATCTTGCAGGATTGATCACAAAATGGATTTATGTCTAGCTTCCTTTTATCTGCTAACTCCAATCGCTCTGCCAAGGATTCCTTCTCTTTAGCTAACTCTTCCATCTGATTTTTCAGTTCTTCAACTTGTTTGTTCCCTGACTCTCTTGACTCCAACTGAGTGATTTGTGCTTCAAATTCACTCATTTCTCCTTCCATAATCATTAATTGTACAGTTAATGCATCCTTTTATGCTTCCAAATTTTGGTATTCATTTATTATCCTTTCCTTCTCGGATAGAATGGCGTCATGTTTCCTTTTCAATTCTATCCCTTCTCCTCGTATCTTCACAAAATTGTATTTCAGTTTGAGCATCTTTTCTTTGTTTCATTCCACATCACTCATCAAATTGTCAACATTATCCACATTTTCCTGTGTAGCAGCTACGTTAACAGATGCCATGAACTTAGGGTCCCTGTGGGTACCCTCCATGATTGTGCTTTCTTGAAAGGTAACAACATCGGCTTGGGTGCCCATCTTTAGCCTTTTTTCTAATCTTCTTGTTATGGTTTTCCTTGTTGAATCAAAGAAGATGGTGTCCAATCTGGCCACTGTGTGTTGCTTTGATGGGGTGAATGGAGTAAACCCAAGCTCATGAAATGGGAGGTGGCCCCAGGTAAGCATCATACTGGATGCCTCTGGTGGATCTATGTCCATGTTCTGCACGCTTGGGTTTTCCTCTTCCACAAATTCCTTGGACTTTTCTTCTTCTTCCTTTCTCTTTAATTCCTCAGCAGCCTGCCTCTCGGCTTCTTCCTTCTTTTGTTTCTCCAATTCGTCTTCTCTTAGCTTGTCTACTTGTTCCTTTTGTAGTCTTTTTGTTTCTTCTTTGAGTTTCCTCTCTGCTTCCCTTTGTTGTTCTTCAACAACTTCTCTTTCCTACTTCTCGGCCTCTTCTTTGAGCTTCCTTTCTGCTTCCTTTAGTTGTTTCTGTAACTCTGCATCTTTTGTAGCTTTGGAAGCAGCTCTGGAACTACCCCCACTTTTCGGACGAAAAACACTTGTTTATCTCAGTCATGTTTCTTGCATTCCGATACACTTCTTCGTCTTTGTCGAAGTGATTATCATATTAAAAGTTAATTTTGCAGGAAGAACAATGCTGAGAAACCTTATCCAAGCTATCATTCCTTCTAAAACTCTTAGTCCCAAAGTGAAAAGTCTCTAAATATTGACAAAATTCTCGGCCCCTTTTTCCTTGGGGAATTTGTATGCGTCGATAGTGAACGGCAGCGGTGGGAAAGAAGCCTTCTTCTTGTCATGAAGATAACTCCCAACCCCATTGATGAAAACATGCCTTACGACCTCTTTGTGCACAACAAAATCAATAGTATACTGAGGAAACAAAGAAGGGGGTTGAGTTCCCCCATACATCCTAATATAGGTGCCTTCCGTGGAGAAATAATAATCTTCATATTCCTCAATAATTGGCAGAGCATTCTCGGACAGACAACTTGGTTCTTCCTTGAATAGTAACTGGTATAGTGGCATGATTAAGCCTTCACAAATCAGTTTGCAGTGAATCACATATTTGTGAGCCCATGTCATCTGATAAGCCACATGGAGAGGTGATTTGGCTTGAGTCCAAACACATACCAAATCAGGGAAAGGGTTTCTGATCAATATCCAATCCAAGAGATAAGAGGACATGAAAAATTCATCTTTTTTCTGTGTTAGTCCTCTTTGCACTACAACAATGTGTGACACCATACTCCAGAAATTATGTCGGCCCAGTTGAAAATTGCACCATGTGTGGCAATGTGGTACATCACTGGTACCCAAGTGAGTTTATATGTACTTCCACTCACCAAGCCAAAAACCCGTCTTAACATCAGAGCTATAATTCTATATGGGGTCCTCAAATGTTGACTATCATATTCTCCACTAGATCTCAGTCTCAACTGTCTCTCAGGGACTGTCATTTTCTTAGCATACTCAAAATTATCCATTTTGGTCTCTTCTATCTAGTTGTCGGTCAACATGATTTTAGGAGAAGGAAGCTTGTAGGCTATAGCTATGTGAAGTGGTTGGAAGGATGCAAGCCCTTCTCCTTTTACATCTGAAATGATCCTGGTGTTAACATCCACGTGGAGCAAAATCCACCCGATAACTTCTGAGCATGGGAATAACTCTAGGCGTGTGGCCGCCTTATGGAGGCCAGACTTCTTTATGTTCTGTTAAACCATTAACTCTTCCATGGAAGCATCAAAGACATTTCCATCTGTGAAGGCTCTGTATAGTTCGCCCCATTGGAATTCTAGGGTGCCTCTTGTCACGACATTAGTATATCCGAACATTGTCTCTAGCGAGGTATCCAATAATATCTCAACGTTTGAGTCTAATTTAGCTAACTTGGAATTTCTCCTAGCAGACCACTTATGCATAAGTATGATGAGACACAAAATGGATAAATGAGGGAAAAAATTATTCATAAATAATTCATTACTCATGGTGCAAATGAGCAAAAATGAAATTAACATTTGATTGTTTTGATTGTCTGTTTTATCCATGAGCAAAATAAGGCTTTTAGTCAATTTCAAATTTCTGTATGATTGGCAGCCTATCTTCTCTGAGAAAAAAAATAAAAATATGTACAAATTCTTACAAAAGAAACAATTTGGAGACAAAACAATGGTTGATTAACTGAAGAATTTCAAGCAATTATTAATGTTCGTTTGGCTTAAGTGAGCATGAAAATGATGACTTGTGACAACTTAATTTGACAAAAACTTTGCGAATAATTTCATTAATACACAGTGAAGACTTAGTTGCAAAAAATTTAGGCTTATTCTATGTGAACTTAAGGCTTAGTACACAAGTTGTATAGAGGCCATTAAAACTATGCATAGTCAATTTCCTTTTCTCTATTCACATTGCACCAAATTGATTGGAAAAAACAACAGTGCTGAGCATAATGAAACTTTATGCATTTATCTATCAACAGGGGAAGCATAATGCCTTCATAAGTGAAAAACACGATAACTTGCAACACAATGTTTGACTGAAAACACAACTGACGACGAGGTCATGTCCAAACATTTCTCGTTTTGCTGCCTAAACCTCTAAGTTTGCGTGGTCTGAGACGATCCAATAAGATGAAAATGCTTTCAAAAACACAAGTTTGTAGTTAGAGGGTGCTTTGGGTGTGCATGAAAGCAGCGTTGCTCGCGTGTACCCAGGGCCTTGGCCTTTTCCTAGAGGAGAAAATGATAACCCCTAAAAAGAAAGCTCTGCAAAGCTTGTGTGTCACTCAAAGGAAAAGGTAAAAAAACCCTGAGACTTCGTCCTCCCCAACCAATTGAATCTCTCCCAACTAATCAAATGATTCAAACGGTGCAAGGGATATGGCGAGCCACTAGCCACAAGAAAATCTCGCCAGGCGAGGCCATGGAATACTTGAAAACCAAGCTGGCTAAACCCTAGCCCCAAAAGGGCCCTCTATACCCATCTGATAAAAACAACCAAACAAAAACCAAATCATTTAAAAGAATAAAACAAGGGTTGATGGTTACCTACCTAGAAGTCATGCACTAGGGGATAATGTGAGCTCAGAAATGTTGAGTGCCTGGCATCCAATGAGCAGCGGTGGGGAAAAACAAGAACGGACTTTTGTTCTTTGTTCAAAAGTTGGTAAAATACAACCAACCCTTTCTTGTTTTATATACACAAATGGAAACCCTTATCATAAATGCGAACAAGGTTTAGGTAGGTGGGGTCAATGAATGACTTTGCCCCTTTTCGCTGCATCAAACAACTCCGCTGACCGTTTCGGTGTATACTCTTCATTTGCCGAGAAACGGTCGGCTGTATCTTACCGTGTCATTGCGAACGGTCGGCGAAAATGGCTCGACAAATGCGAACAATCGACGCAGTTGGCCCAAGTCTTGCAAAACGATCGACGCGTCTGGGTAGATTGCTGCGAAAAAAAAACACAAAGACTGTGAAAAAGAACCAGTAGCGACTCGCCAGAAAACTCTGAAACATCGGCATAACCTATTGAGGAGCTATGAAAGGTTGGCATTCAATCATTAACGAATTGAGAAACGATCAGAGCTAACTCATCGGAATGTTCCGACCGGTCGGTGCTATCTTTCCAGAATGTTGCAACCATTCATCCTTAACTCACCAAAAAACTACGAAACGGCTGGCGTTAACTCCTCCAAAAACTGCGACCGTTTCAGAGTAACAACCTGAGTTTGTACTTAGTCCAAAATTTTCTTTTCCTCTGAAATGTTTAAGCCCAAGTTCTAAGTGTTAACAGAGAAAAAATTTCAAGAAGACCTAAAACTCTAACTTAAGAAAATAAAGGAGGGGCCCAAAAATAAAAATTTTGGGAAGCAGTTGCAACAGCAACATGCAGCTACCTGATCACATCATAGGCTTAATTGCAATTTGATTTCAATGATCAGAGACATCATTCCAAGCCACTCTAATTTTTCCATTATTAGTCCTGTAGTCATTTTCAATCCCATAGTTCAGTTCATATTTGGTAGTACAAAATTATATCTGGTATCTTTCACTCAAGTTTAGTTCAGTTATAATGATCATGGCATGTTGTGTTATCTTATCCTCTTGTAGATTTACATCAATAACTGGTTATTTTCTTTGCCTTCCCTTGACATGTTATACCTTTTCATGGTTTGGATCTACTTTCTAAGAGACATTTTATGGGTGCAAATAGAGATTGGATCTACCCTCCAACAACAACCTATCGACTTATTTCTTAAAAAAGATTAGATGTTTTGTTGAACAAACTAATATAAAATTGATTGTTGTTGGTTTGAAGTTGATTGAGTTGAATAAGATAGTTAGTACAAGCCTCCAAGAGTGATCCATGTCTTGGAATATCCTATGTGAAAATACTCACAGCAGATCTAAGAGATGATGTATACCTCACAAGAGTAATTATGATTAAGCAGGAAAATAGAAGAAGAGTGAACAATACAGTATAATGAGCAACAGAATAATATGGTACAGTAGAACTCAGATAGAAGCAATAATACTTGACACACACTAATTAATTAATAATAGTATGGACAAATAAATAGTACAAGCATGAGGATTCGAATGCCTAAGGTGGAAATTCAAATTATCCTTCATGGAGTGATCAAAGGATCACTAGAGTGTCATTGGAGCACAACTAGGTGTCCTCATGATCATCAGTGGAGTCATCAATGCACAAGTAACTGTCAACTGCCAGTCAAACTGAGTCTAACTGAGTGTAGTAGGTGTAACTGAATGTAACTAGCACATGGAGACACTAACTGGATGAAGGAGGCTCAGTGGAGGATGCAGTAGGAGCTTACTAGAGTCAGAACAGGCAGTTTAGTCTCACTGGAGGTCCATCGGAGTGATAAGGTTAGTAAAGAGTCAGTTAATCCTTAAATCAAGGAAGTAACTGAAGATAACTGAATATAACTGAATATAACTGGACTGGTAGGTGAAGAAGGCGCCTTTGTCATGCAGTGGAGCAAAGGAGGGTGCATTAGTCATTGGAAGGGCTGAAACTGCAAGGAAAGAAGCTCTCGGGGCTAGCTCACTGAGGGCTAGGTCTTGGTGCTAATGAATGGAATGCATGCAAACCCTAATTGCATGCAAACCCTAATATTTGCATGCATGACTGAAAATGCAAACAATGGAAATGCTGCTAGGACTAGGATGGAGTATAGGAATATACTAACACCCCCCCTTAATCCATCCTGGGCCCTGGTAACAAGGACCAAAGTTCACCCAATACAATCAAATGAATGATAATAATAAAGAACATTCCATAAACCGAGGAAATGGGGAAAACCTCATGGGAAAACCCCCCCTCAAAATAAACTGTAGGTCACACACAATAATAAATGCTCCAAACTCAAGCAGGTGTGATGCTTGGTCATATGTCTGGAGGTATCTTCTTTTTGGGAAGAAGTGGATCATGCTCAAAAAGCATGTGTTTGTACTTGCTCTTCAGTTCGAATGTGATGAGAACAAATCCAACAGTATGAGAATGATCCTTGAACCTGTGATTTGAATCAGCTGAGGTAGGATCAAATTTTTGAATGTGCATATAGTCTTTTGTCTTCTCCTTCGAACCACCATGGGTGAGATTATGCCAAAAAGAACTATTACATGTTTGCTTGAAATCAAAATCAGATTTAAGACTTTCAAAATAGTTTCTTGAGATCTCCTTTGAACCAGTAGGGGTGAGATCAAAACTATCATATGCATGAGAAATTATCCCAAGCAGTAATTGCTTAGAACCCAAATTAGATACAAGACTTGAACCATGGTTTCTTGAGATATCCTTTGAACAATGAGAGGTGAGATCAAAACCAGTAGATGCATGAGAAATTATCCCAAGTGAATAGCCACAGTTTCTTGAGATCTCCTTTGAAACAACATGGGTGTGAGATCAAAACCATGAGATGCATGAGAAACATTCCCAAGCGAATGGAAATTGCCATATTCTTCAATGACCTTCTGAAACCATGGAATTATGATCATATAGTAGTATAAAAGAGGAGATAGCTGGCTAGGAGCGAATGTATTACCTTCAATAGCTGTTTTGACCTCTAAAATAATCATGTGATCATGATGCAAACCAACAGACTCTGGTGCAAGAGAGGATTTAGGACCTTCTGCAATATCTAGAGTGTGAGCTGGCACAGAAAGAGAAGAAAGTTTGAGCATGAGTGGAGAATCTGCAAGTTCTTTGTCAACAACTTCAATATGAGATGATATTGGTTCATGATCTGAGAGACCATCAAGAGGAGCGAATGCATCACTTTGCTTGCTTTCAAATGGGTTAGGACCAAGTCCTTCATTCTTTTTGCCAAAATTTTCATCCAGGTGATCCCATAACTCTTTTGGAGTCCCAATATCAATAATGATTGGGAGCAATATGTAATCTAGCATAGTAAGCTTCATTCTTCCAATGTGCATGTCACCTTTATTCAACCAGTCAATCTTCTCTTCAGAGGATTCGAACTCTCTTTCAAAATAAAAATCAAAGAGATCATGGCTCTTCAAATATGCTATTATTTTTTGTTTCCATTCATCATAGTTGAATAGAGAAAGAGGAGTGATTTCTTCTAATTTTGGATACATTGAAGCTATAGAAGACCTGCAAAAGCAATAGAGAATACTGCTGCAAAGATGCAGAAACTGCTGCAACTGCTGCACTCGAAATCTTGGTAATAACCTGCAAAAAACTCTCAAGAATGGAGATAAACAATACTCTCAACATGCTCTGATACCTTGTGAAAATCCTCACAGCAGATCTAAGAGAGGATGTATACCTCACAAGAGTAATTATGATTAAGTAGGAAAATAGAAGAAGAGTGAACAATACAGTATAATGAGAAACAGAATAATATGGTACAGTAGAACTCAGATAGAAGCAATAATACTTCACAAACACTAATTAATTAATCACAGTATGGACAAATAAATAGTACAAGCATGAGGATTCGAATGCATAAGGTGGCAATTCGAATTAGCCTTCATGGAGTGATAAAAGGATCACTGGAGTGTCATCGGAGCACAACTAAGTGTCCTCATGATCATCAGTGGAGTCATCAATGCACAAGTAACTGTCAATTGTCAGTCAAACTGAGTCTAACTGAGTGTAGTAGGTGTAACTGAATGTAACTAGAACATGGAGACACTAACTGGATGAAGGAGGCTCAGTGGAGGATGCAGTAGGAGCTTACTAGAGTCAGAACAGGAATTTTATTCTCACTGGAGGTCCATCAGAGTGATAAGGTCAGTAAAGAGTCAGTTAATCCTTAAATCAAGGAATAATTGAAGATAACTGAATATAACTGGACTGGTAGGTGAAGAAGGTGCCTTTGTCATGCAGTGGAGCAAAGGAGGGCGCATTAGTCACTGGAAGGGCTGAAACTGCAAGGAAATAAGCTCTCGGGGCTAGCTCACTGAGGGCTAGGTGCTGATGCTGATTATTGGAATGCATGCAAACCCTAATTGCATGCAAACCCTAATATTTGCATGCATGACTGAAAATGCAAACAATGGAAATGCTACTAGGATTAGGATGGAGTATAGGAATATCCTAACATCCTACACATGTAGATCCAATTTCTTATAAGACAACACTTGACTGCATAACCAATACAATGAGACACACACACACACACACACACAACCATAAATATTTGTCAATGATGCAATTTATTAAAAATACCCTAGTTCCTTTAAAATGGATGATACGCCCCTTTCCCTGCTTGTAATGGAACCTCCCTTAAGAGTGTAGGAATTAAATGCCCAATGTATGAATGGAACTATGCCAATAATATGCCCTGGGGTAAATCAAACAAGCCTTCAAAGTTGGTGCCAACATAATTACAAAAGGTTCTAAGTCGTTGGAAAGGTCAAGTCGAAAAAATAGTTACCATGAGTATTGGCTTAGTATCCCATGTTTTGTAAAATGATACCAAGGGTTTTTAGTCCCATCCACCTCGATGTACACATGTTGTGGAATATAGAGGCGATACCCTTTTAGGAAATTATGGAATGCTTTATACCCAACATTTAAATAATGTTAAGGATATTTGACTAATTTTGACTCCATAAATTCCAAAACTAAGTATGTATCATTATTTTTTTAAGATGACAAAATTAGTAAAAATATAAGTCATTGGTAATCATCTTAACAAAATAACACTATTCTATATTTTTTAGTAATGACATGGACAATTATTGTTGAGCCCAGAATTGGCCCTTTTTAAGCATCATTAATCATCTTTCCTACCCCTGTCCTACACCATTTGTCATGACAATTAGACCCATTGTCCTTACCTTATTCCCCAAATTACCAAGGTATGGCCGATCATTGTTTTATTTTATTAATGTTTGTGATTGTGATAATTAAAGCTGTGCATCTCTTAATTGTGCTAACATGTTACAATGTGTGAAGGTAGTTGAGATAAATGGACTGCAGGAAGATCGGGGCTGAACAAGTCATGAAGGAAGGATGTTCATTGCTTAAAGAGAGATCCTTGGGGCTCGAATTATTAATTAAGGCACAGCTGTGATAGGGCAGCTGTAACAAAATGCGCCATTTTGAGTATGTTGCTGCTCGAGTTTAGCTGCACTTTGGAAGGACCACTACTCTTGGGTCAATTGATAACTCTCTCATATTTCGATGTCTTTGCTCTGCCCACGTATTGTAACAGCTAGTTATTTAGGGCGCCTGAAGATCATAGATATTCATGGCTGCCCGATTATAGGGTTTGTTATAATTTGTATGTATAAATACGGGGAGTTGCTTCGACCCAGGGGTTGAACAGCAGACAATTAATTCACTGTATTAGCAGCCGAGCAAAACTATGTACTTATTCTTCTGTTAATATAAGGGGTTACTTCTGAGCTAAAGAGTTGGGTTGTTTAGCCAGCGTCTCTGTGTGAAGGTTGGGCCCATCTTCCACAGAGATTGCTGAGTTAAAATAGGATTTTGAATTTATTATTGTGTGATGCTTGTTCTTTCCTTTTGTACGCAGCAGCAATATTTATTGTGTGGATTTTCAGTAAAAGATTATATTTCTGAGAGATTGGTGAATGGTGTAAAATAACAGTCGACTGAGTAAGGTTTACTTTATGCATTTCAATTGCTGTTATACACAGCCGTTTTCATCTTACAGCTAAGATTGTGATCCCATGAGCTCTTACAATTTATCTTTCCTGTTGTGTGTTGCTTGATTTCCATTCTGCAATTTAATTTCTTTGAACAGTTAACTTAATCTTTGGCAATTGGATTTCTAGATTAATGTTCAGTTTATGTTTTATGATTTCCAAATTGATTAGATCAGACAAGTGATTGTTCTAGAATAAGAATGAGATTTCTTTTCTGCAATTGTTGATTAGATTTAATACCAATTCTTATTGATGCATGGTAGAAAGGAATTGAAGTATAGCAGCTAGAAGGCAATTGGGATTGCATAGATTTCTGGGGATAAACATGGATGATAGAAAATAAAAGTATTTACTTCTAATGATGAAGTGTTTAAGCATATATTGTGCACTTATCCTTTGAGATAAAAAGACTTTCTTAGGTTGACAATAAATTTCATATGCTCTGTGTGTATTGGTAACAATTTATCTGCATATAGAGAGCTTGACATTTTGGCGCCGTTGCCAGGGAAGGATAAAAATTAAACATTGATCATTAGTTGTATCTGATAATTATTTCTAGTCAGTGTTTTATTTGCTGAAATGATTTGGTTCGTATGAATACAAGGAGGGTAAAACGCGATCACCTCCCAACTCCCAAAACCCCACAGATTACTAACAGCGCAGGTGGTTCGGGTCATGGTTGAGGACAACAATTGGGCAGAAGAACATTCATCGACGATCTTGTTGACAGAACTGATTCATCCACCAGGGCTCGTCATCAATAAACTCCTATTAGACAAAACCCTGCCGATTTTGGAACACCAACGTCCACAGTGGAAAATACAGGAGCAGCTGCGACTCCCGCTAAGGAAGGTACAGCTGACGCAGCTGTTACAACTCAAGAATACGCAGCTATTACAATTGAGGAAAAGAACGCAGGAACAAACGAAGAAGAGGATATAGAAGAAACGATGAATAATAGACATGAGAACGAAGAGGAAGAGGTAGTGGTACAATACCATCATGAAAATGATGGTCGGCTTGAAGGAACTACGGCTACATTACAATTTCCAATACAACAGTTATAAGGGACAGCTCCTATGAAGAACATCTCACCATCGGTGCTGCCTCGCTTCCATGGCAGAGCTACAGAAGATCCAGATGAATTCCTTTTTGAATTTGATATCCTCTGTCGCAGCTATGATTATGTCTCAGATGCCCAAAAGCTTAAACTTTTTCCCACCACCTTGAAGGACAATGCATTGCGATGGTTCATGAGCCTTGGGGGAGGAACTGTTGCTAATTGGAATAAGATGAAACAAGTATTCCTAGAAAAATATCAAGAATATTGCAACACCAGGGACAAAAGAGAGGAATTATTCAAGATGGTACAAAAGGAGGATGAAAGTCTGGAGGATTTTGTAGAAAGGTTGTTGTACAATGTGCAGAGAGCCGGGTAGACGAACATGGGGCTAGATGTGCTCAAGATAATCTTGCTTCGAGGGATCAGGGATGATTGTTTAGACATGTTAAATCTGTTAGGAAAGGGAGATATCTCCAAAGAACCTTTTGAGACAATTGTGGAATTATGTAAGAGATACTCCAGGGGATCTTCCAGACATAATAAGCGGGATAAACGAGATAAGCTGGAACGTGATGTCTTCGACAGAACTCAGAAGTCATCCAATGGAGGAGCTACACGTGCAGAAATAGGCAATCTTCTTGAAAATTTTAAAACAGAAATGATGAGATCCATCTCTTCGGAGATTGATGTCCTAAAGGCCAAGCAAAGACAGGCAGTAGAGGATCTCACGCTAGGTGTGTTTTGTCCTCGATGTAAAAAGAATCATCCACTGAAAGAATGCCCTCTTGACAAAGTACAAGTATGTCAGCTGTGTGAGCTGAACCATGACATGAAGGAATGTCCCACACTTCCCCAAGTAAAGGCTGTTCTACAGGCATCAACTCCAGAAGTGGAATCAGCTTATTTCATTGCACAGAAGAAACCTTGGCAGCCTCGAAATCAAGGTATGTCTCTAGATTCATTTCCATTTCTGAATAATATGAGCAATTGGAATAATCATATGCAAAATGTGAATACACAATTCCATTCAAATTATGCTCAGTGGAATCCTTCTCAACCTACAGTGCAAAGTTATAACTCATGGAGTCCTTGGACACAGCCACCACATCAACCTACGTCATGGTCTCTTGGATGGAGGAACTTCCATCCTGGGAACCAGTTTCCTCAACCACCTCCACCTCAGCATTTACCTTATTCTCCTCCATATCCTCAATTTTCTCAATTTCCTCAATATCCTCAATACCCACCTCAGCAGTCGCAGCTGCAGCTGCAGAATAATCCTGTTCCTAATATACCAATACGACCTCAGCTACCTGCCCAACCTAATCCTAATTCGAATAATAAAACAGTCCATCAAATGGAGACTGTCAATATGCCGGCCTACTCTCTCGCCCCTGTACCTTGTAATGATATTCGTCTACGATCTGGGAGGATAATAGAACCTATCATTACAGAAGATGCTCCACCTTATGTTCATGAGAAAGGAGAGAGTTCCCAGCATTCATCTGATCTGGTTCCTATCACTGAAGGTGCTGAGCATCCCTTAGATGGGACGGTTGAAACATTAAACGAGAAATCCGATAATACACAACCTACCCAGCTGATAAGGCAACCACCATACCCTGAGAGACTAATGCTACCAAAAATAGGGGGGCAACCTCAGTTTAACCTCCTAGGAGAGTTAAGGAATCTTTACATTAAAATCCCTCTTCTGCAAGCTCTTCAAGACGTACCTATTTATGCTAGAACTGTTCGGGACCTGTGCACTAAAAGACCAGGAAGAAAACCCAGAGATCCTCCTACTGTTCACGTCATAGGAAATCTATCTGCTTTGATGACAGGAAAAATCCCTGTGACCAAGTATGACGATCCTGGCAATCCTACTGTCACTGTACATATAGGACAAACGCAGATACCCAACGTGCTAGTAGACTTAGGAGCAGCGATTAATGTCGTAACCATTGAGACTGTAAAGAAGCTTGGGCTCACTAATATTAGACCGACCCCTACCATTCTATAATTGGCAGACAGATCCACCATCATACCTGAAGGGATTCTGGACAATCTTGTCATCTCAGTAGATTCATGGGAGTACCCTGCTGACTTTTTGGTATTACAACCAAAATCACAGCTGGGGGGACACCCATTGATCCTAGGAAGGCCTTGGTTGGCCACAGCTGATGCTTGCATCAGCTGTCGATCGGGGTCCATGACTATATCTGATGGTATGGAAACCAAAAACCTTACCCTGTATCCTCTAGCACGGCCCAGTTTAGAAGCTGAAACTTCCCTTTGGGTAGAGCAGGAGGAGGAGGAGGATGTTCAGCCATTATTGACAATAGGGAAAGCATTAACCTTTAAAAACAAAACAGAAGATGATGCCATCAGTAATTTTATTAGCGCACCAGCTTCAGCAGATAAGGAGGTTTATCAAATCCTGAACATTACCCTTGGTAGGGAAGAACAAGAAAATCTCACGAAGGAAACTTTAGTTGGAAATACAAACATAATCCCAGTTTTGGAGAATTCAAAAAGCAGTCCTATTGAGGTAGAGCCTGGAAAAACTTTGAATATCAACCCTGGTCTCTCCTCAGAGGAACAAAGGCACCTAATCAGTCTCTTAAGGGAACGAAAGGGGGCATTCGCCTGGGAGTATACAGATATGCGAGGTATTCCCTCTAATCTGTGCACCCACCATATTTATATTAAAAATGACTCCCGGCCTGTGTGTCAACCTCAACGACGCATGAACCCCAATCTGAGGGATATAGTGAAGGAGGAAATCCAGAAACTTTTGGAAGCAGGATTTATCTATCCTATTTCAGATAGTGAGTGGGTTTCCCCACTTGTAATTGTGCCCAAGAAAAATGGTAAGTGGAGAGTCTGTGTTGATTATAGGGAGCTGAACAAAGCTACGCAAAAGGATCATTTCCCTCTGCCCTTTATCGACCAAGTACTTGATACCCTATCAAGAAAAAAATTCTTCTCCTTCTTGGATGGATTCAGTGGGTACAACCAAATTCAGATTGCTCCTGAAGACCAGGATAAAACCACCTTCACTTGCCCCTGGGGAACGTTTGCCTACAGGGTGCTTCCCTTTGGTTTATGTAATGCACTAGCAACGTTCCAAAGAGCTGTAATTGGCATATTTTCTGAATTAGTTAATGATAGCATGGAAGTCTTTATGGATGATTTTACGCCCTATGGCAAGGATTTTGAGGAAGCACTGGAAAATTTAGAGAAGGTTTTAATTCGCTGTGAACAAGCTCGTCTCTCATTAAGTACTGAAAAATGTCATATGATGATGAGTGAGGGGGTGGTATTAGGACACTTCATCTCTGCCGACGGCATTCAGGTGGATCCTTCAAAAATTAAAGTAATAAAAAATATACCAACTCCTTCAACTCAGAAAGAGGTGCAAAGTTTTCTGGGACATGCTGGATATTACAGGAGATTTATAGAAAACTTCTCCAAAGTTGCTTCTCCTTTGTTTTCATTGTTAATGAAGGACGCACAGTTTGTGTGGAGTAAAGCATGCCAGACAGCGTTTGAAAAGCTTAAAGAGAAGTTGTCCACAGCCCCTATCCTAAGGGGACCTAATTGGACCATACCTTTTCACATTTCTTCAGATGCTTCTGATACCGCCATTGGAGCAGTGTTAGGACAGCAGGATGGTCAAGTACCTTATGCCATTTATTATGTTAGTAAAAGCTTAGCTCCTGCTGAACTTAATTATACTGTTACTGAAAAAGAATTCCTTGCTATTGTTTATTCTATTAATAAATTTCGGCATTACATTACTGGGTATCCTACATTTGTGCACACTGACCACTCTGCCATTAAGTATTTGATGAACAAACCTGTCACCAATGCCAGAGTAACCAGGTGGCTTTTATTGTTACAGGAATTTGATATTACCATTATAGATAAACCTGGAAAAGAAAATGTTGTTGCTGATTTCTTATCACGATTTACTAACAGCGATGACAGTTCACCTGTTGAGGATTCTTTCCTAGATGAACATCTATTTGCACTCTCAGCTCATTCACCCTGGTATGCAGATGTTGCTAATTATTTGGTTGCAGGAAAGCTCCCACCACATATGTCTAAATGAGAGAAAAGAAAAATTATCCAGCAAAGTGCCAGGTATTGTTGGCTTAATGGTCATCTCTTTTACACAGGACCTGATCTTGAGATCAGGAGATGTGTGAGGGAAGATGAGATCTTTCATATACTAAAGGCCTGTCATGATGAACCTTGCGGAGGACACTTTGCAGACAGAAGAACAGGGCATAAAGCATTAAGGATGGGCTACTATTTGCCGACACTGTTCAGGGACGCTAAAAGATATGTTCAGTCCTGTGACAGTTGCCAAAGGATGGGCCAACCTAATAAGACAGATCAAATGCCTTTACAGCCCCAAGTGGTACTAGAACCGTTTGATAGATGGGCATTGGACTTTGTTGGCCCTATCAACCCTCCTTCCAGACAGAAGGTTTACATTCTGGTGTGTACAGATTACATGACCAAGTGGGTAGAAGCTGTAGCTTTGGCTAAGGCTAATGACCAGGCGGTGATTGATTTTCTGTACAGTGAAATCTTTACCCGCTTTGGGGTACCAAAGGAATTAGTTACTGATGGGGGACCGCAATTCATCTCACACCAATTTGAATCTTTGCTCCAGAAGTATCATGTGCAGCATAGGATAACTTCACCTTATCACCCCCAGGCCAATGGTCAGGTGGAAAGTACTAATAAAGTTATTGAAGCCATCCTTACTAAAACAGTTAAAAGCCATCGAAAGGATTGGGCTGACAGGCTTCCAGAAGCACTGTGGGCATATCGCACAACTTGGCGCAACACTACAGGGTTTTCTCCTTATGATCTGGTGTATGGAAAGAGTGCCATCTTTCCAATTGAATTTGAGATCAAGACCCTGAAAACAGCCACCGAAATGAATCTAGACGTAACAGAAGCCCAGAAGAGAAGATTGAATCAATTAAATGAACTCGATGAGAAACGGTTAGCTGCAGTCGACCAAACTGTGCTGCTCTAGCAACAGAGATCAAGCTGGCATGACCAATTCATCAAAAAGAAAATCTTTCGTGAAGGAGACTGGGCACTATTATACGACTCCCGATTCAAGAAGGATTTTAAAGGAAAATTACGTACAAGATGGCTGGGTCCATATTTGGTCGACAGGGTATTTGACAACGGCACTGTTCGCCTGGTGACCATTGATGAAAACCGTATACCATTACTTGCTAACAGCCACAGACTGTGACTGTATCGTAAGCCCATCTCGAAAGATGCATTCATTTCACAAATTGCTGTCGATCCAGATTATCAGTTGGCACCAGAGCAGGAATTTTTCTCTGCCTTTGCCAATCCTTAAATTGAAAATCGTATTTTCTGTACATAAATAATTTCCTGCTGTAGCGAATAATTGTTGTTGTTTTTCTTTCCCTCTTGCATTTGATCTTTTTGTTTGCTGTCATTTTCCAAAAATTTTCAGGGAAGCGCCAGGTGAATGACCAGTTTGGGCCCGTTAAGCGAAAATCTTCTTGTGCCATCCTTGTTTAAAAAAAAATATAAAAAAAAATCCGCTGGCTGCAACATCGGCAGCTGCAACATCGGCGGCTGCAACATCTTTTTCCGCAGCCGCCACCTCATTCCCTGCGACTGCCACCTCATTTCCCAGCAGCCGTAATATCCCTTTTTCCACCTACCGTCAATCTTTTCCGGCAGCTGCAACATCTTTTTCCGCAGCCACCACCTCATTCCCCGCGACTGCCATTTCATTTTCCCACAGCTGCCACCTCATTTCCCAGTAGCCGTAATATCCCTTTTTCCGCCTACCGTCAATCTCTTCCGGCAGCTGCAACATCGGCGGCTGCAACATCTTTTTCCGCAGCCGCCACCTCATTCCCCGCGACTGCCATTTCATTTTTCCCACAGCTGCCACCTCATTTCCCAGCAGTTGTAATATCCCTTTTTCTGCCTGCCGTCAATCTTTTCCGGCAGCTGCAACATCAGCGGCTGCAACATCGGCAGCTGCAACATCTTTTTCCGCAGCTGCCACCTTATTTCCCCGCGACTGCCACCTCATTTCCCAAGCATCTGCGTTACTATTTTCCGTTTACCGTAAAGTCATTTTTTTCCCGGCAGCCGCGACTTCAATCCAGTGGCTGCAACATCACGTCACAGCGCTGCAACATCCCGGTGAACTATTTTCCGGCAGCTGCAGCCGCAACAACTTTTCCCGCCAGGCTGCAACATATTTCCCACAGTCGTCAAAATTTTTCCCGCCAGCTGTAATCTTTTTCCCGCTGCCGTAAACTTTTCCGTGACAGCCGTAATTTGCCCCGATACCGTAAATTCTTTTTCCGGCTGCCGTGAACTCTTTTCCGGTAGCTGCAACTTTTTTTCTCGGTGGCTGCAACATATTTTTTTTGACGACTGCAACATCTTTTTTCGTCGGCCGTGCTATCATTTTTTTTGGCAACTTGCAGTGATAACTCCCGTGTTAACAGAGGAATTGTTTCAAACCTGCTAATCATGGTGCTGATTCACCTCAGATGTGCCGAAGAACTCATCATTCCGACCCCGAGGATGAGATGGATTGCGTTTCACCGGCGAAAGAAATTAGTGCCTTATCCGAGTCATCATGTTCACACGTCTGACTGTGCACGAGTTCGGCTCCGTGATGTCACCAACTGCATGCTCCACCAGTTTTCGCAGCTTTCCGACGCACAGTTTTATGAGGTATGGCTTTCATTTATCACGTGATTTAGCATTGATATCATTTAAACGATATTGGTCGTACCTTCACTCGTACCACCATTATACCTGATTAACCATTTCCCTCATACGACGTAAACGCTAAATAACTGCCACCTTCCCCAATTCGGCATGGAAATTTCAAACACTGTTCTGTGCTCAACTTTCCAAATTTGGTCATTCTCTCAACATCTCCGCTCAGCGATTCGTGCATTCTCTGTGCTGCAACTCCATTCTGGGATCCTGTAATCTGTGGAATAGCAGTTTCAGCTTGCAGCCAGGACCATGGGGATTCCAGTTCGCCATGAACCTCTCAATACCCGGGAACTCAGGCGAAACCTTCAAGTTCTTGCTATTTTTCAAGTTGTTGGTTGGCTCGAATTCTTTGAGCGATTGGACGGATTCGATCGGGATGCAGCCCTACAGTTTGCCTTGAATCTTACCAAAACTCACTCCACGGTGTGGGGGCTATGTATAGACGTCTCCGATACCATTATATCCGAGGTCACGGCCATCCCGATGGTGGGAAAACCATGGTTTAACCGACGAGTCCCTGCAAAGGCTGCACGAGAAGAATTTTTACTTCCAGGGGAGCAAGTTGAAGCATTTAGGAGAGGGATTGCACTGAACTCACTGCCGCGGCCATGGGACCAGGTTGTTGTCTTCCTCAAGAAATACATTACTTGTGAAGGTAGATATCAAACCGTGTATAAATCTGAACTTCCTTTGCTTTCTCATCTCCGCCATGGCATTTTATTGAACATTCCATTTTATTTACTGCACGACTTGCGCCATATGGCGACATTTGTTCAGTCTGCGAAGCATCCACTTTCCTCTCTCACCCACCATGGCCTTATCAAATTAATTATTGTAAGAACCCTTGCCCAACATAATATAACTTGGGAACAATTTATAACCCGACCCCAGCAACCTGTTCCCTTGAGGGTCATCCCACCACAGTAGGTACCGATTCCACCACAACAGGAGGTCCGGATTTCCTCCACTGAAGTTGGGGGGAGGGATGAAATGGGAGAAGAACAGAAATCGGGGGTACAGGCAGGACCATCCGGGGTGGATGAAACCACAGTAGAAGAACAACAACCGGGGGCACAAGCCAGGCCATCTGGGGAAAATGAACCTATATTAGAGAAAGAGCAACCAGGGGCAGAATCAGAGCCATGTGGGGGAGATGAATCTCCGGCACAAGCAGAACCAGTGGGGGATGACACTGCATTTGAAGGAGAGCAAGGGGAGGCACAAATAAATCCATTAGATGATGGTGTAGATGAAACCTTTGTGGAAAACCTAGATAACAGAACAGCTCCGACAGCAGAAGGAGAGATTGGAGCAGCATCAAACGCTGCAACAATGGAACCTGAAGATGACGGAGCTAGGGCAATGGAAGAAGACATCGAGCTGGTAACAATTGAGTCTTCACCTGAGTGGGTAGGAGGAGGAGCTGTGGTTGAAGAAGAAAAACATGAGGAGCAAAGAAATATTCCTTTGACCTCAGTTTTTCCTCCCTATATCCCAGCTCCACAGGAGGAAACACCACAAAAGGAAAAATCACAAAAGAAAACGCCACAGAAGAAGAGAAAGAGATCCACCAATGAATTTGACCTAATAGCACCAATCAGAAAGAAATGAACTCGATCTGCCACAGCAGCAGAGGCAGCTAAGAAAAGATGGGAAACCTCAGAGACACAGGTTGAGCCCCCAATCCTTGTACCAAGACCGATGGATGCTCCACAAAGGCCAGTGGAGGAAGAACCTGGAATTGAAGGACTTCGGTATGAGAATGAAATGCTGAAAGAGGACCTCCAAGTACTTAGAAGGGAGTTGGAAACTTGGAAAGAAACCTGCAGAAAACAGGGTGAAAGAAAATTGTACACATTGATAGAGGCTGCAGACCAAGTGGAGGAATCAGATTTTGCTGGAGCTGGAGAGAAGGATGAACGAATACTTTGTCCCACCTGTGGAGAAATATTTGAGGAAGCGGGCCATAAAATTCTACTTAGCACTTATTCAGCACAACAGCCTGTGGCCACAGTGGGGGAAGTAGTCGAAAAGGAAGGTGCTGCCACACAAGAACCAGCACTTTTAAACATTCTTGCTGCAGTTGCCACTTCCCATGATGCAAAAATTATGGAACAGTTAGGAGAAGAACATGGGATGGAGGACGCTCTGGAGATTAATAAAGAATATATTGTAACCCCAGAATGTTTCCACGATACGGAGATCATAGAGCAGATGGGAGAAGAACTTGGAATAAAGGATGCTCTGGAGCTTATAAAGGAATATAGTGAGACCCCAGAATGTTCCCACGATACAGAAATCATAGATCAAACGGGAGAAGAACTGGGAATGGAGGTCACTCTGAAGGCCGAAGAAGAATTCCATACTGTGACCCCAGAATGCTCCCAGGACACAGAAATTTTGGAAGAAGAGGCTCAAGGGCAGGACAGTGATAAACTAGAACAGGATGCTGTAACACAAGAACCAGCAACCCTGAATTTACTTGTCCAATCAGCCGAACAGGTGGGAGAAGAACCCGGAATAGAGAACACTCTGGAATTCAATGATGAACTCTGGGTTGTAACCCCAGAGGGCTCCCATGACACAGAACTCCTAGGAGAAGAATTGCAACAACAGGAGGATGAAGAGGCAAGCTAGGATGTTGCTACACAAGAACCAACATCCTTCGAAGCTGCAACAGGAGCTCCTGAATTTCATTCAAAAGATAAACCTGGAGTGGATTTCATTCCCGATATAAAGTTGGGAGAAGATGAATAGGTACAGACACCATGCTCAGGTGACACCGAAATTTTGGAGGATGAGCTGCACACTGAGAAGGAGATTCAATCTCAGCAGCAGAAAGACAAGGAAGACACTGCTACACAAGAACCAGTGTCTCTTAAAGCTATAAGGGTAGCTGCTGAAGAGAATTTAAAGGGTGTTGCTGCTACACAAGAACCAGCAACTCTTCTATTAAACTTAGATGTGCTGGAAGACACTGCCCCACAAGAACCAGTGCTTCCACCTCCTGGAGATGTCATTGAGTTGGATTCAGATTAAGGATTTCCTTTCAAGTCTTCCCCAGATACAGCACACAAGAGACTGCAGGAAGAAGTGATCTTCATTTGTATCAGTTACATTTTCAGAACATCAGCAGGTAGCAGGGAAGGACAGAGGGGGTATCTGAGTTTCCTACAATTCTTCCTCTCCCCTCAGATAGAGCTCAGTACTGGATTCAGATTCTGAAGAATGCAGGTTGTTGCATGAGGACATGCAATAAGGTAGTTGGGGGGAGATGTTGAGCCCAGAATTGGCCCTTTTTAAGCATCATTAATCATCTTTCCTACCCCTGTCCTACACCATTTGTCATGACAATTAGACCCATTGTCCTTACCTTATTCCCCAAATTACCAAGGTATGGCCGATCATTGTTTTATTTTATTAATGTTTGTGATTGTGATAATTAAAGCTGTGCATCTCTTAATTGTGCTAACATGTTACAATGTGTGAAGGTAGTTGAGATAAATGGACTGCAGGAAGATCGGGGATGAACAAGTCATGAAGGAAGGATGTTCGTTGCTTAAAGAGAGATCCTTGGGGCTCGAATTATTAATTAAGGCACAGCTGTGATAGGGCAGCTGTAACAGAATGCGCCATTTTGAGTATGTTGCTGCTCGAGTTTAGCTGCACTTTGGAAGGACCACTACTCTTGGGTCAATTGATAACTCTCTCATATTTCGATGTCTTTGCTCTGCCCACGTATTGTAACAGCTAGTTATTTAGGGCGCCTGAAGATCAGAGATCTTCATGGCTGCCCGATTATAGGGTTTGTTATAATTTGTATGTATAAATACGGGGAGTTGCTTCGACCCAGGGGTTGAACAGCAGACAATTAATTCATTGTATTAGCAGCCGAGCAAAACTATGTACTTATTCTTCTGTTAATATAAGGGGTTACTTCTGAGCTAAAGAGTTGGGTTGTTCAGCCAGCGTCTCTGTGTGAAGGTTGGGCCCGTCTTCCACAGAGATTGCTGAGTTAAAATAGGATTTTGAATTTATTATTGTGTGATGCTTGTTCTTTCCTTTTGTACGCAGCAGCAATATTTATTGTGTGGATTTTCAGTAAAAGATTATATTTCTGAGAGATTGGTGAATGGTGTAGAATAACAGTTGACTGAGTAAGGTTTACTTTATGCATTTCAATTGCTGTTATACACAGCCGTGTTCATCTTACAGCTAAGATTGTGATCCCATGAGCTCTTACAATTTATCTTTCCTGTTGTGTGTTGCTTGATTTCCATTCTGCAATTTAATTTCTTTGAACAGTTAACTTAATCTTTGGCAATTGGATTTCTAGATTAATGTTCAGTTTATGTTTTATGATTTCCATATTGATTAGATCAGACAAGTGATTGTTCTAGAATAAGAATGAGATTTCTTTTCTGCAATTGTTGATTAGATTTAATACCAATTCTTATTGATGCATGGTAGAAAGGAATTGAAGTATAGCAGCTAGAAGGCAATTGGGATTGCATAGATTTCTGGGGATAAACATGGATGATAGAAAATAAAAGTATTTACTTCTAATGATGAAGTGTTTAAGCATATATTGTGCACTTATCCTTTGAGATAAAAAGACTTTCTCGGGTTGACAATAAATTTCATATGCTCTGTGTGTATTGGTAACAATTTATCTGCATATAGAGAGCTTGACAATTATTAGACTTTGACTATATTTCATTAAAATGCAAAGTTTCGCTTACCATTTCTATCATCAGACCCAATTATGAATACCTTTGTAGATTCCTTTGAAGTCTTTTATAGGGTCCAACTTGAGTAAAATTTATTACATTCTTTTCTCTTTGTCACTTTTTTCATTAATGTTTTTATAATTAAATTTATAACACAATTGTAAAAGTATGTCTAAAATAGTAATGTCCTAAAAATCACCATTGCCAAGTTTTTTCTTTGTGTGTGCTCTTTTATTGGCTTTGGAATATGCTAAGAAGATCCACAATGGTAGACCAATGAGTGTATTCAAATATGATGTTGTTTTTGGCTCTACAATTGTTCTTTTACTAGTAGGAAAGCTAGCACTCACTAGTTTTCCTTCAAGAAGAAGCAAAATGGCGCAATCACAATGTTTTGGAGCAAATTAGAGAAGTGGGATTCTTTTTTATTTACAGTAACGGTTAAAGAGCTTGTATTGAAAAGGAAGGTCTGTTACAAAATAATGGGAAGACTGTACCCACCAAAAAAAGAGGGAAGTGGTCACCTCATGTCCAGTCTTTAAACTTCACCTAAAGAAGAGATACATAACTAGTAAAGACTAACTGTTGTTACATAACTTGACTTTTAAACAAAAGAGAGTAACCCTTAGCATAAAGAAAATAGGCTTAATTTTCAGCAGAGCGACGGGCTTTTTTCTTGCTGCTTGAAGCCAGATTCTCATGTTCTTCCATGCCCAAAATCGCAGTCGGGCTATTGCTTTTGCTGGTGCGAATGCAGTCTACTTTGGCTTCTACAATCTTGAGACAACTATGCATGGAATCCATTTTTCCCACCATGCCATCGTGGAACTCCTTCATCTTGTTACTGTTGTTTCTAATTTCAGAGATAGCAATTTCTACAAAACTGGACAGATAAGAAATGGTTTTTTTCATCTCTTTATTCTCACCTCTCAGCCAGCTGACTTGCGTTTCGATGTCCTACAGATGGGAGAGCATGCCTGGAGGGGGACTATCCACCCCCCCTGGAGAGTCCAAATTCACTACATCCATGTCTTCAGTCTGATTCCATTGCTTTCCAGCACTAGTCTCTCCAATGCCACCCAAGAGCGACAGAGTTCCATGTTGAATAGAACCACCTTGGCTTTGAAAATTGTTGGCATCAAGTGGACGCCAAACTTTCCTTGCGTCAAGCTCCATAGCATTCTGAACACCACTGACCGCGTTCCTCGCTCCCTGCCCAGAGCCCTGTTGTGCCCATCCTCCAATAATTTCATTAGGCTTTGAAGAAACGCGACGAACATGCCTCATCCTGTTGATAGGAGGAAGATGGGTTTCTTTGTCTCCATTGTCGTTCCCCTGAACTACTTCCAGAGCAGCAAGATATCGATTCAAGCCTGTTCCCTCGTTGTTAACTTGTAAATAAGTTTTGCAATGGTGACACTGGAGCGCGGGAAGACAGAATCTGGGGTTGCCCATATTCCCACTATCCATTATGTACCACTAGCCAATATGCCTGGAATGAAACTATTTTGCCTCCCGATGATTGCAGAGATGGAATGTTTGGAAGAAGCCTTCAACCGGAGGCTTGAAATAGACGTTGAGTGCCATGCCTTCTGCACGCAATGAATGTTCGCATGCATGACAGAAGGGACTAGACCAAGAACGCCAGCACAAGAGCCTTGGGAAGGGTGGATGTGATCTTGGGAAGATTTCGAGCGTGACCCAAGGTTCCATCAAGCAATAAATGTAGGTGATCGTTTGGTGTTTCATGAGGCAATGACAAGGAGCGGTGGAGTGCCCATGGGGGTCCCTAGAAAATCCATTCCATCGTATAGTTTTGTCCATTTTTAACCATAACACCTTGGTTTAACCTGGCTCCGGTATTTTCCATTGAGTTTGCTTGCTGATTGTTGATTCTTAATATGTGACGGAGGGAAATGGATCTAAGCTCTTTTATCTTGTGTGAGAACTGGAAATGATACTTGGAGGAGGGTTGATGATTATTTTTTATTAGTGCCCTTGCTTCTTGAATCACAATGAGAGAGTCGCCAATGGCCATCAAATCCTGGACATTGTTTTTCTTTTGCTACCTCTATTCCTTTGATTAGAGCCAGCCACTCTGCGGTGTTGTTGGTCTGCTTCCCAATCCCCCATGCATAATCTGACATCCTTTTTCCATCGGAGTCCTGGAGAACTCCCCCCCCCACCTTCCAACCCGGTAGAAAAGTGGGATTCTTGTCCAATTTCGAATTTTATAAATTGTTGGGTTTTATTTGGAAGTGTATATCCTTAGTGTACCTATCATTGGATTCAAATGGGACTAGGTCTCTCTAATTCGAAATTGATGCTTCATCAATTCTTTAGGGGCATCTTTGTCCGGGAAATCACCAAGGTTGATGTTTTGCCTCTATGTGTTCCCATTTATTAGCTCATGAACAAGATGAAACATCCACAATTTGTAACAATAAATGTATTCAAGTTTGATATAAGCTTGATTCTTTGATAATTCACTATTGTGGATTTCTTTTAAAAATAAATATAAAATATGTGTGATTTAATTTGATTTTGGATAATGAGGTGTTATAAGTTTAGCCTAAATTCTAAAATATATTTGATTTGATTTATAATTGTGAAAAATAAAATTCTAAAATATATTTGATTTATATTGATAACTTTAAAAAAAAATAGAAAATAGTGTTTTGTTTTAATTTATGAAAAAATAAAATTATAAAACAAAAAAATGTCTCTATATTTTATTATTAAAGAAGATTTGGTTGTCTTTTCATTGTCTCTATATTTTATTATTAAAAGTGATCTCCAAGTTAAATGATATGAATGCATTTAAGTACCACACATTTTTGGGAAATTAAAATTGACTTTTAGTCACTTCAAGATAACATTTTTTTATTATTTTTATCTCTAGTATGTAACTCAACCATGGTTATCTAGATTATAAATTGATTGTAGCGGAAAGGTGAGTTGTCAAGTATACCTTCCCCATAAAAAGCCTAGTTCATAATTTTTTAATATATTTTTTATGAGGCCCATTGTTTACCTCAAAATTTCCCTATTCCCAATGTGGTTCTTTTTTTTAAAAAGTTTCTTTGACTTTGACTTTTTGGTGATAAATAGTCAAAGAAACTTTGCCTTGGCTCTTTCTTTGATTTGGTCTTCTTTTGACTATAGATGGTCTTTTTTTCTTCTTTTTTGGACTTTTTTTTTATAATAAACAATATTCAATATGATTCTTCTTGTAAAAAATCTTCTTTTGATGCTCTTCTAATCTTATTTTCTCATTATTTTTTGTAAAATGGTGTAGATTGGGTGGTTAGGAGGAATGATTGTTCCCTTCCCCACTTATTAAGAAACCACTTGTGGTTTTACTTCTTCTTATTTTTTCTTTTTAGGACAAGGTCCTATTTTTTAGGGAAACTTCTTTACTTTTGCTTGATCTTCTTTGGTCCAAAAGCCTACTTTTGGACAAGGTCCTAGATTTTTGGTAAACCCAAAAAAATGATGGCCAAAAGCCAATGTGGATCAAAGATCCTTAATCAAAGAAGCTTTGAGAATGGTTCGTGGCCAAAGGCCAGAATCAAGCCCAAGAAGGGGCTCTAATACCAATGTTACAACCTATTTGGTTGTACTCGTGGTTGTACTCGAAACTATCCAAATGGATAAGTCACCCAATTGATTTAATAATTTCATGGTAAAAATATAATTATTGAATAATTGATAAAAATATATAAAAGATTATGTTTACAATGAATGGTTTAGCCCGTATAAATAGGCTCACATGGTGACTATTCACCAAAGGGATGTGTCCCTTAATTAATTATAATCAATGTTACGTTATTATATTATTATTATTATTAATATTTATTAATTGTTTATTTATTTTTTCATTACATTGTGAAAGGAATTCCAAAGAAAATTTATATTAGGCATATTTCATCCATGCAACTGAAGACATTTTGTAGAAAAGGTTGTCAATTGCATGCAGGCCATATATTGGACAAATCAGAAAATGAAATTCCAAAATTGGAGGACTATCATGTGCTACAAGAATTCAAGGATGCATTTCCTGATGAAGTGTTGGGACTTTTTCCCAAAAGGGACATTGATTTCACAATTGATCTTGTGCGAGAAGCTGCACCAGTGTCTAAGACACATTATAGAATGAGCACACCATAATTATTAGAGTTGAAAACGCAATTGCAAGAATTATTGGAAAATAAATACATAAGGCCAAGTGTGTCTCCATGGGGAGCACCTGTACTATTTGTGAAAAAGAAAGATGGTACGCTCAGGTTATGTATTGATTATAGGCAGCTGAATAAAGTGATAGCAAAGAAAAAGTACCCATTGCCTCGAATTGATGATATTTTTTATCAAATGAGAGGATCCAAGGTATTTTCAAAGATTGACTTGAGGTATGGTTACCATCAAGTAAGGATCAAGGAAGAATATATTCACAAGACATCCTTTAGAACAAGGTATGGACACTATGAATTTGTAGTGGTGCCATTTGGTCTCACCAATGCACCAGCTACCTTCATGTGTCTCATGAATAGCATTTTCCACAAATATTTGGACAAGTTTGTTCTTGTTTTTCTAGATGACATTCTTATTTACTATGAGAATGAAGAATGGCATGAAGATCATTTGAGGATAGCTTTGCAATTGTTAAGAGATCATAAGTTGTATGCAAAGCTAAGTAAATGTGAATTTTACAAAAATATAATTCATTATTTAGGTCACATTATTTCAAAAGAAGGAATATCAGTGGATCCGAAAAAGATTGAAGCCATTCTGAATTGGCCAACTCCAAGGAATGTAACAGATGTGAGATCTTTTATGGGTCTTGCTCATTATTAAAGAATAGTTATTGAAGGATTCTCCAAGGTGGCACACCCAATCACTTCTTTGCGAAAGGAAGGAACAAAATTTGAATGGACCCAAAAATGTAAGGAAAGCTTCTAGCTGTTGAAGAAGCTTCTCACAAGTGCACCAATTCTGAAAATTGCAGACCTAGAAAAAGAATTTGTGGTGTGCACAAATGCATGTAAACAAGGACTTGGAGGAGTTCTTTTGCAAGAAAATCATGTTGTGTGTTATGAGTCTAGAAAATTAAAGGAGCATGAAAAGAATTATGCCACACATAGTTTGGAACTTGTAGCCATAGTGCACGCTTTAAAAATATGGAGACATTATTTAATGGAAAGAAAATTTGAACTGGGGACAGACCATTGTGGTCTCAAACACTTATTTAAGTAGCCAACATTAAATGTTAGGAAAGCTAGATGACTAGAATTTTTATGTGAGTTTGATTTTGAGATCAAACACATAAAAGGAAAAGAAAACAAAGTGGTTGATGCACTCAGCAAAAAGGTGCATGAAATGCACGTGGAAGCCATCACAACATCAATGCCAATCAGATTTAAGATAGAGGATTGTTAATTCTATTGTTGAAGATGAATTATATGTGCAAATAAAAGAAAAATTACGGCAACAGAATTTTGAAAAGAGGTATGAAGGGTATCCTTTGGAAGAGGATGGACTTCTCCTTTATAAAAATGGAATTTATATTCCAAATGTGGTTGAATTGAGAATAATTGTTATGGATGAAATCCATAGAATGCCATATTCTGCTCACCCAGGATATCAGAAAACAATTTCTACAGCTAGGAAGCAATATTTTTGGCCGGGGATGAAAAAGGATGTTGCTGAGTATATATCTAAATGCATGAAGTGTCAACAAGTGAAAGTTGAAAATCAACACCCAACAGGTTTGTTGCATCCTTTGCCAAGTCCAGAATGGAAATGGCAAGTAATTTCCATGGATTTTATTACAGGTTTTCCAATGACTGTGAAACAACATGATTCTATCATGGTTGTAGTGGATAAATTGTCAAAATCAACACACTTTATTCCAATTAAATCCACATATAAAGTAGATGCCATTGCAAGTATTTTTATGAAAGAAAATTTCAGATTGCATGGATTGCCTAAGGCTATAATTTTAGACAGGGACACCAAATTTACTTCAAATTTATGGAAAATCCTTTTTGCGGACTTGGGAACACAGTTGAATTTTAGCACTGCCTGTCATCCACAAATAGATGGGAAAATAGAAAGGGTAAATCAGATTCTTAAAGATATGCTTCGCATGTATGTGATGGAAAAACCATCCAAGTGGGAAAATTATCTACACTTGGCAGATTTTGCATATAATAATGGGAAACAAGCTTCGTTGAGTCCATTTGAAGTTGTATATGGAAGAAAGTGTATGACACCGGTGACATGGGATAATCCAGTGAACATAATTGTTATTGGGTCGGAATTGCTTAAGGAAATGGAACAAGAGGTTGCAAAAATTAGGCAGCATTTAAAGACAACCCAACATAGGAAAAAAAGCTATGCAGATAAGAATAGAATGCATAGAGAATTTAATGTTGGGGATCATATTTACCTTAGAGTGAGGCCAAGGAAGAGTTCCTTAAAGCTTGGAAGTTGTTCCAAGCTATCTCCAAGATATTGTGGGCCATTTGAAGTGCTTGAAATAATAGGACCAGTTGCATATAGAATTGAATTTCCTGCTAACACTAGAGCTCATAATGTTTTTCATGTTTCATCTTTGCTTAAGAAATATGTACATGATCATAACCATGTGATTTATTGGGATGTGGTTCAGGTGGAACCCAAGGGAGAGTTCCAAACTGAGCCACTATGCATCCTAGACATGAAGGTAACATTGCTCCGGAACTAATCCATCGGACATGTAAATGTGCAAGGGAAGCACTTCGGTCTCGGTGAGGATATGTGGGAGTTGGACGATGCCATGAAAGAGGCATACCCATTTTTGTTCTAGTTTTGAGCAAACACCGAGGGCAATGTTATTGCAAGGGGGAGGCGATTGGAATACCCCCAATTTTGACTGGGAATGTATTTAATCAAAATGATGTAAATTATGTAAATATGTTAGTTTGAATTCCTAGTGTGGATCTCAAGGCCAAGGCCCAACTAATAAATGACTAGGCATGTATGATGTATATATTTTTATTTGGACCATATGATTGGCTTATCATGCCAATTCAAAACTTATGTAAATATTATGTTGAAAATTAATAAAATTGGTTCAAGATGGTTTTGTAAAGAGCACTAGAGGGGCTATGATTCCACCAGAACGGAAGAGGAAGGGGGCCTATGGGGAAACCAAATCCTATTTTTCCATGTGTCAACCTTATAACTTATCCAATATATGACATGTGCCTTAAATAAGCCAATTAGCTTCTTTTGATTATTAAATCCAATCATTGAATGCATATGTGAGGTTGGTTGGAAAATTCACTTCATGTAGTTATTGAAGCCTGGGGGTTGTGGCAGTTATGTTAGATGCCAGTTGTCCTATTTATTCTATGTTCAGAAGCTAAGTCATTTGTCTTTTCACCCTTACCTCATATCCCTTGGAGTCAACACTATTTCTTATCGTTCTCATTCTCTCATGCATGCTACTACACTACGTAGAGTTTTCCATTGTTGTTCATGTCCATTACCAGACTGTGTTTAACCAAGAAATTCGAATTTGAAGAGAGTTGCATTTTGGATGGGAAAAATAGATGGTTGTAGGTGAGCATGGAGGTTGGGTAAGCTAGGAACCCTTACCCATTGAATTCTGCTACTTTTGGATGCTTTAGAAGCCATGAATTAATGTTGTAGGAGTTTCTCCATTAGCATACAATGGGTTGGACTCTTACTGCACACACTGGTAAGCACTGTAAGGGTTAAAATTCCTAAAGGAATTATGGATCGGTGAAGGGAAATGCCTTCCTTATGTTGTGTGGGGAAGTTGGGAAGGAGTTCCATGACTATGATGGCTTAGTGAGACCCCTATAGAGCTCTGATTGAGCTTTTGGCTCAGCATGGTGAGCAGAATGGGTTGTAGGCTGAGAGATAGAAGCCTATAGGTGTTTCCTTCACCTTGGTGGCCTCATAGCCCAACTTGGGGGTGGCCTCTCAGCAAAAAGAGTATATGTTGGACAAAGTTCCTATGGATGGGTAGAAAGTTGCTCTTACACAACCAGTTGCTTGGATATTCTTTGTTTAAAGATAAGTATTCTTATATATTTGACCTGCAATGATTTTATTTGTATTCATGTGATAATGATGCATGTGTGTTCTTATTTCCATGTATGCACATGCATTTTACCTGTTAAGAATTCGTAATTGTGGTTGTGGGGCGAAATTTAGAGGCTCTGATTCAATTAATGTCCCCTCTTGCTAGTCGGATTGGGGGATGGGGACGTTGCAGAAGAAGAAAACTACTTTTGAGGCTCTTAGAGCACTAGAAAGACCATCCTCTTTTCAAAATGATAATAATTCTTTTTCATATTAGAATATGAGGTTCTCCCCATAAAAAAGGATCCCCAAGGCAACTAGTTAGGATCCATGAACCAAATATCTTATTAGTATAAGAGACTAGGGCATAATGCAAATTATTTGTTGTCGTCTCTACTAAAGGGATCGTATATTCTTGCTTTGAATCTATACGTACACCATGGCGAGTGGCAAAGAGGTGGCTATAGAGTGAAATCAATACTTCTCTCTTTCAAATTTAGAACTCTTAGCCTATGGGATTTGGATTTAACTAGTATCATTGGAATTAGGTCTAACTTCTTCAGTTCTCAATATGTATGGGATTTATATGGTTAGGTAGGTGTTATGGGAGCATCGATTTGGTCTTCAAAATATTCGTAATGAACATGTAATAATCAAAGGGTATATGCAATTTATTTGAAAGAAAATTAAATTCTAGGGGGAATCAAGCATGATGGACCCTATGGCCAAGTTTCTATTAGACAAATTAAAGTCTTCAAGGTTTTATGATATTGACAAATAGGCATTTTCTTGAGTTTTTTTAGGTGTTTCCTTGAAGTTTCATTGGTCAGTTCTAATTTTCAATCCTTCATGTAATATTGAAGGATTGAAATGATTTCACCAACATTTCTCCTTGTCAGTACACTATTTGAAAAAAAGATGGTGTTAATGTTACTAGTTGATATGATTTAAAATTTTAAATAAAAAATTGAAAATTCCGATAGCATCACTACTGCTAGCCAATCAAATTTAAAAGAAAACAAATTAAATTTTATTTAATTGCATAAATAAATGTTAATTAAATTTTATGGGAAAACTTGTAAATATGAGTAGCATAACACTACCCAAGGATAAAATTTATAAAAAAATCAATTACAAATCCATTTTTAATCTACTAAAATGTAAACAAATGGAACAATATATTGGGGTTGGTGCCCTTGTGTTGGTGGAAGGTCGATGAGTGAAAATGGGGGACAATAGGATTGTTACTCAACTCGATCGATAATTTTTGTTCATCCAACCAAGTGCTTGGTTGAGGGTTCTTGTCGAAAACAAATGTACCCTTTTTATTTTTTTAGATATAAAAAAAATAGCTCGATTGAGCTCTAGGGCTCAATTGAGCACTAGAGCTCAATTGAGATATTTAATCAAACCCACACTGAACGTAGAATGGTTAAATGGCCATTCGACTTGCATCTTGATCAAGTTATTCAATGCTTGGACCCACACCCTCCATGGGCCAGTCAATCAATGAAAACTATTTGATCAAAAGCTTGATCGAGGAAATCAATCATGCATTTTCTTAACCGTTCCAAATCATCGCTCGAGGGTTTGGATTTGCTTCCAAAATGGATTGATTGAGAACTTGTACAAGATCTCAATCGGGCTTAAAATAGCTAGTATGTGGAAAACTCCACTCCCTCCACCTACCTTGCCAAGAATTGTCACTCAACTCCATAAATTCAAACACTTGTCCATACATGAGTAGATGACTATCCTTAGGGAAAAGTCATATGTAGATATTGCCAATAAAAATGCATCAAAATCTTTAATAGTGGAGACTCAAATTTGAATGTTTTTATTAAATGAACTCTCCATATAAATGTTGATATAGAACATTTACCCACAAAGGAAGGGTTTTCTTTAATTATAATCGTGGATGAAGAACATTTATCCACATTAAAGGAAGGGTTTTCTTTAATTATAATCCCTATGAAGATGGATGGATGAAGAACATTTACCCACATAACAAAGAAAGTGTTTTCTTTAATTAGAAGAACTAGATTTGAGTTTGCTTGCCATATCTCCATGTTATATAAAGGTTATGAAGGTTGGAGAAGAACATTTACCCACATTAACAAAGGAAGTGTTTTCTTTAATTATAAGAACTAGATTTGAGTTAAATAATTCGGTTACAATATCTGCATGTTTTGGTTCATGTTGATTGAGATTTAATGTATCCTTCTTATGCTTGCTGAAAATATTGGATTGAATGTAAATAATACACGAGCTAAGTGACCAGGAATGTAACCCAATTTAGGTCTAATAAAAATTTATCTTAATTTATTGTCTTGATTCATTGGTGATTATCAGATTCCACAATTATTAACTTGGATAACGAATATAATAATTAATCATAATGAGCATGTGTAAGGTTTTCATTTGTTTATTTATAGTTAAAACATGAATGATATCTTAAATTTTAATCCACAACGATGATTATTTTTAAAATATTTTGTATTTATTTATTTTTTCAATTTTCTTTCTTTTTACTATTTCTTTTAAAGAGTTATTTATTTATCTATAATACAATACCAAAAAAAATATAATACAATTATCATAATATTTGTTTTATTGTTCATAATATTATATTTCATTTTGACCATATCATAGGTAGAATGAATCTCCAATTATTTAGGAAAATGATACTTTGATTTGTATTTAGGAAAGTATTTTGCATTTATTTATTTATTCAGTTTTTTTTGTTTTAAACAATGATTTGTTTATCCTTAATACAATACTAAAAAAAATATAATACAATTATCATAATATTTGTTTTATTGTTCGTGACACTATATTTTATTTTGACCAATGATTTGTTTATCCATGATACAATACCAAAAAATAATTATAATATAATTATCATAATATTTGTTTTATTGCTCATAACATTATATTTATTTTGACCATATCATAGGTACAATGAATCTCCAATTATTTGGGAAATTGATACATTCCATAAAATGGTTGAGTTTTAGGGGGTATTATCCAATACCTTGCTTTACTCCATAGTATCAACAAACTTACAATTGCACCAAATCCCAATCCCAATGCAATTAATGATACTTTTTCATCCACATGACATAGCCATCCTTGATCTTTATTATCATTAACCCCTTTCATTGCTTCTTCATTTTGTTGTATTTTGCATGCTTGAAAAGGGTTAGCACCACATAAGCACTTGTTCCTCTGAAATGATGTTGCATTGAAAGTGTCAAATTGTGTTCCTAATGGGATTGGTCCACACAATTTGTTACATGAAACATCAAAAGATGCCAACATGGTTAGTTTGGAGAGCTCCTGAAGAATTCTTCCAGTCAATTTATTTTTGGACAAGTCCAATTGCTCCAAAGTAGAAATCTTGCTGAGTGATATAGGGATTTTCCCTTCTAGGTGGTTACCAGATAAATTCAATAACCTTAAGCTACTCAAAGTTCCAATGCTTGGAGGTATGTCTTTGATGAGATTATTGTTAGACAAATCAAATATTGTGTTTGCCCTTAACACATATTTGAGAGTATACTCAACTCCTTTCATTACAACCATCACATCCTCATATAGTGTATCATGACTAACTTGAGAAAGCATTTTGAATCCCTGGAGTCTTTCTAGGTTGGATGGTATTCTTCCATTGAAATTATTGTTGGATAAATCCAACAACTGCAACTGAGAAAGGTCTGTGATCCATTGAGGAATACTGCCGTGGAGCCTATTATAACCAATGTGTAAGACTCTTAAGTCATAAAAATTTGAAAAATATCTTGGTAATTCACCTATGAAGCCATTTTTGCTTAAATCCAATAATTGAAGCTTGGTACAATTAGACAAAGAAGTTGGCAAAGTACCAAGGAAGTTATTAAAATGACCAGAAAAAATTTCCATAGAAATTGGAAAAACTATGTCCAAAATACCACTAAAATTGTTCTCGGACACCTTCAATGTTTTTAATGCAATGCATTTAGTGCCAATGTCATGAGGAATACTCCCACTTAACATGTTTTCCTCGAGATTTAGATAGGCCAGCTGACTCAAATTGGCAATGGACATGGGCACAGAACCTTGAATTCTGTTAGATTTTAAATTTAGCCATTGCAGATTGCTACAGTTTCCTAAGGATGGAGGAATTTTATTCTCCAACTTGTTAGATGTTAGAGACAGTCTTTCTAGTTTATGCAACAAGCCTAGCTGAGCTGGAATTCTTCCACTCAAGATGTTTTGATCAAAATCAATAATCTCTAGCTGAGTACAATTGCCTAGAGTGGGAGGGATGTGGCCACTTCGTGAGTTGCCAATAAAGAAAAGATTAAATAGATTTCTGATCAATCCCAACCCTGAAGGGATTGGACCACTGAGATTATTGTATGCAATGTATAATTGTCGGAGAGATGTGCAATTGCTGAGAGATGTGGGAATACTTCCGCTAAGACTGTTGTTGTACAATGAGAGAAGTTCCAGCATGGCTAGACGACCAAATTCTGCTGGTATCGCACCTGTGAGGCTGTTATTAGAAAAGTCGATAAACTGTAGCTGGGTACAATTGCTAATAGCGGCAGGAATCTCACCAGTTAGTGAGTTGCCATACAAGTAAAGAGTAGATAGACGTCCCATCAAAGCCAAACCTGAAGGTATCCGACCACTGAGATTGTTGTTTCCAATGGAGAACACCTGGAGAGACGTGCAGTTACTCAGAGTGGGAGGGATGTGACCAGTTAGTGTGTTACCATACAAGGAGAGATAAAACAGACTTCTCATCAATCCCAAACCGGAAGGTATAGGACCACTGAGATTGTTGTTTTCAATGGCGAACACCTGGAGAGACGTGCAGTTACTCAGAGCGGCAGGAATCTCACCAGTTAGGGAGTTGCCATACAAGTAAAGAGTAGATAGACGTCTCATCAAAGCCAAACCAGAAGGTATCGGACCACTGAGATTGTTGTTTGCAATTGACAAGTCTTGGAGATACGTGCAGTTACTCAGAGAGGGAGGGATGTGACCAGTTAGTGAGTTGCCATACAGGTAAAGGTAAGACAGACTTCTTATCAACCCCAAACCGGAAGGGATTGGACCACTGAGATTGTTCTCTGCAATGGACAACCCTTGGAGAGACGTGCAGTTGCTCAGAGAAGTTGGAATGCTTCCAGTCAGATTATTGCCGAACAAGCGGAGATGTTTCAAATTGACCAGGCGACCAAATTCTGTTGGTATAGTCCCTGTCAAATTGTTTACTGAAAGTCGGATCCATTGAAGCTGTGTACAATTACACAGTGCTTTTGGAATAAAACCATGGAGCAGATTAAAACTGAGATCAAGTATTCCCAGCGCTTTAAGCTGCCCTAACTGTGGTGGAATTATTCCTATGAAATTATTATCAGACAGATTCAAAGTACGCAGCAACGAGAGGCTACCAAGAGAGGCAGAGAGGGTACCTTCCAATCCTAGTCCTGGAAGCATTATGGCAACTACCCTTTTAGTTCGCTTTGTGCAGGCAATGCCATACCACGAGCAGACTTAGTCTGAATTCGCAGGCGTCCAGTTGGACAGCAATCCAGTAAAATCGTATGTAATAGCCCTTCGGAAGGACAAGAGAGCCTGGACGTCCCTTGTATCCTGCATGGATGATGCCAATTCACCTTCCTCGCCGAGCGTGCCTTCATCTTCCTTCAAAACAACAAACTCACGGGGCTGAAGAGAAGTAGTTCCAACATCGTATAAACCATATTCCCTGTGAACATATGGCTTAGTTGAGTAACTGGTAGTTGAGGTAGCCAGGATCAGAAAGCACACGATCATCAGCACAGCTCCTTTATCCATTTCTCTCAGTCTGTGCCCGCCTGCAGACTCCAATGTCATTAATGCTTTGCCTATGAGTTCCGTTCTTTGCTATGAATACATATAAATAGAGCTCTCATGCGAATACTAACCACAGAAAAAGAAAAGCAAATCAGAGGGACTCGGACACGGCGGTGAAGAATGTTTTCAGAAACTTTTAGAATTTGGTGGGACACAGTGGTGACGAAAGTTGCGGAAAACCAATAAAATTATTTGGGAATCAATTCACTTTTGTTGACTAAGAATTCATGGGATGGGCTTGACCTGAATTTGGAATTTAGTTAGTGCACCCGCAATTATTGTGATCGGTACGCGGTATAGAGTGGGACGGGGTGGCCGAAACTTTTGCATGAGCCAAGAGAATTACTCGGAAGAAAGCTCGTTCGTGCCAATTCATTTCACTTCACCACACAAAAATATTCGGAAATTTATTTTGTTCAACATTTGGCAGCTGTATTTCATTTTGTCTGTGGATATGCGCCGAACTTCATGCATAAGGCGGACGATTTTTTCGTTGGAAAATTTAAGCATTAGAAAATTATATCATTAATGCGATACATGTTTTCTTTACTATATAACTTTTAAGTTATTTAATTAATTTAAATAGTTAAGATTAAATTATCATTATCATTATTTTTTTTGCATGACTCAAAAATATTTTAAAAATAATAATAAAACCAATGTAGCATATGTGGGTTCTTGACAATTATAAAATCAAGTATATGTTGAGTCCAAAATTAAATTAAATTAACTAAATTGTAAAACACAATTTTTTCAACCGAAAAAAAAAGCGTACTATTGCTATTCATTGAATCAAATAGTACAATGATCTTCACCTTCTTCAAAAAAAAGGTACTATCTGCATAATCACATCCGTCATCCCAAAGTTCATATCAGAATTTACAAAATTTTCAGTCCTGATTGAACACTACAAAATTGACAAAATCCTTTCACAGATATAAAAAAGACAAAAAATAAACCTTCTTAGTAGAAGAAAATATCGCCACATTCCAGCAAACTAGAATGCAGCCACTCCTCCCAATGAAGAAATCCCTCAAGACCCGATAATGCTTGCTTTGATAAGTTATCTGCCTGTTCATTGTGTTCACGATAAATATGAGCAAAGGAGATCTGTTCCTGCTTGTCAATCTCCAATCTCGTCCTCCTACACCAGTGAGATAGCGCTATAACATTAATGTCATACTCCTTGACTGCCCACTTGATTGTGACCCATGAGTCACCATAAACCATGACATTAACTAACCCAAAAATATTTGCACACTTCAGAACACACCACAGTGCAATAAGTTCTGCTTTCATATTGCTGCCAAATCCACAGTTTAGCCGCAGGGTAAAATAATGATCCTCATTCAGAAAAATAATACCACCCGCAGCACACAAACCATTCTGAGCCGCCCCATCAAAAAACAAAGTAGGTTTGTTTACCAAAAAAGAGAACGTACCAATCCTTCTTTCCATCACAGGTGCTGTATTATCAGAATACAGCTGAGTTAATTTTGTAGCAAGAAGACTACAAGCAACAACATCCGACCACTTATCCTGAAAAGTGCACAAATTTCTGAAATGCCATAGAGCCCAAGTGATAAATACAGGGAGCTGTATATATACACTGGAATCACGAGACCAGTTCAATAATGCTGCCCCAAAATCAATCTGATCCCATGACTTGAAACAAGCCATCTTTGAACTACAAAGGTCCCAAACTCTCTTTCCAAAGGAGCAGAAAACAAACAGATGATTAATAGACTCAGCATCTTCTTTGCATAAAATACACCAATTTGGTCCGTTCCATCCACGCTTTGAGAGATTATCCCAGGTTTTTAGAGTACCTTGTAATGTATGCCATAAGAAACATTTATGTTTTAATGCAATATTCCACTTCCAAATCTTTCTGTACCACCATTGTTGAGGAAATATGTACTTTGTCTGCATAATCCTGGAATATGTGGTTTTTGCTGTAACAATACCATACTTATCATTCCCACACCACAACAATCTATCTTCATGATCTGATAAAATAATACCAGCCGAACCAAGAGTACTAATAAATGAATCCCAAGAGTATGCGTCTTCACCAACCAACCCCAAATCGGAAGACTGTAGCCAATATGTCTGTCCAAAAGGATTCCTGATACTATGGAGGAGAGATAGACCATAAATATTAATATAATCCAGAATCCTATTTGTGAGACAGATAGGTTCATAAATACCAATAATGTAATCTATTCCAACCCTGATAGTCTTCCCGTTGCCAACCTGCCATCTCAGATCTCAAATGATCCAACCTGAAACTTTTAATAGACCCCTCCATAATGGTGAAACAACAGAGACCAAAGGCATCTTCAATCTAATCCACTCAACCAAATTCATATTTATGTATTTCACAAAGGATATCTTAGACCAAGGATTATGATTGAAAAGAAACCGCCACAAACTTTTAGCTCTAAGAGCAATGCTGAAGGATTTAAGATCCTTAATCCCCCAGCCTCCAAATAGTTCAGGTCTAGATACCGATTCCCAACTCGTCATCACCAAAGATGCTTTATCCAGACCACCGGTCCACAAGAAGTTGAAAATCAGCCTTCTTAAAATATTTAAGATATGAGATGGAACTTCCAGGAGAGAAAACCAATAAACAGGGATACCAATCAGAACAGCCTTGACCAAAATTAATCTACCTCCCACCGAAAGCAATCTAAAAGCCCAATGCGAGATTCTTGCCTCAAATATTCGGACCAACCACCACCAATCCTTAATTTGATAATTATTAGGTCTCAAGAAAAAACCCAAATACTTGAAACCATCATCTAATGGATGACAACTGTATGGCATAATAGAAACAATACCATTTCTCACATCTAAATCCACATTATGGTAATAAAAATTGGACTTTGACAGGCTGATCTTCATCCCATAAATGCGACAAAAACATTCCAAAATATTCCTGAAAACTCTCCACTCCGCTACAGAAGCCATACCAGCTAACAGCACGTCATCCACAAAAATCAGATGTGTTAAAACACAGTCTACTCCCAAATCAATACCTTTCAGCAAACCTTCCTGTTTTGCAAATTTTAACATCTTGCTGAGAGCATCTACAACCAACAGAAACAATAAAGGGGATAATGGACATCCCTGTCGAATGCCCCTCGAACACTTGAAAAATGAAGATGGCGAACCATTTATCAGAACAGCAATGCTAGCCGAATTAACACAAGACATGATCCAATTTATCACCAATGGTGGCATCCCAATTTGGATCAGAATAAGCCTTAAAAAAGTCCAATTAATCCGATCATATGCCTTTTCCAAATCAAGTTTGAGCAGCATAGCACTCATCTTCTTGCTCTTTATAGAATGAAGCAATTCCTGAGATGCCCCAATGGCATCATGGATCTGTCTATTGCTTAAAAAACCAAACTGTTCATCAGTTATGTGAGCTGAGAGAGCCAGTTTAATCCTCTGTGCAATGATTTTTGAAACTAACTTATAAGCCAGATTGCAGAGGGCAATAGGCCTGTAATCACCGAAGTGTTCAGGCTTACCTTTTTTAGGAATCAGAGTAACAAAGGAAGAATTCAATGCTTTTGAAGTGAAGCCATTTAATCTTGTATGTTCCACCATTTGTAACAGGTCCGGGCCCATGATCTCGAAGAAATGTGAGTAAATCTCCACAGGCCACCCATCCGAGCCCGGGCTTTTCTCACCCGCGAAAAGTTTCAATGTATTTTCCACCTCCTCCAGAGAAACCTCCCCCCCAAGTGCAGCAGCCTCCTCTTCTGTAAAAAACCTGGGATAGAGTTTAGCAATTTTTATTTGTTCCCTCAGATCACTAGTTCCTTCCTCCTTATAGACATTTCCAAAATACCTGACAGCTTCCATCTTTAAACTCTCATCACCTAAGCAAACTACACCATCAGCATTGGTCAATTCCCAAATAGTCTTCATATTCCGACGAGCAGACGCATATGTATGGAAAAACTTAGTGTTTTGATCACCATGCTTGATCCATACAGCCCTACTTTTTAACCGCCACTCCATCTCCTCCTTTAGCAAGATTGCATCCCTTTTCTTCTCAAATTGTTTAACAGCTTCAAAATCCTTAAGACTCACCTCACCTTCCAAATTATCCTTATACATATTCTGAAGTTCATCTTCAATATAGGCCAACTCCATCCTGTCAGCCTTCTTTTTCTGCATCACCCACTCCTTCACAACAACTTTCAGATTACGCATCTTATTACAAAAAATATCTAATGGATTCCCACCTTCCACAAGCGCAAAAATCCAGAAATCTTTAACCAACTTACAGAAGTCTTCCTCCAACAACCAAGAGTGGTTAAATTTAAAAGGAACAAAGGTTTTCCCTCCATATTCATCAAACTGAAAATAGATAGGCCAGTGATCAGATATCTTACTACCATGAACCCAAGATCTATATTTTTGAAACTTTTCTAACAGAGATAACTTCACCAAAAAACAATCGAGTCGTTTATGAACACCATCACAACCCCCTCTACCATTACTCCAAGAAGGACTTAATTTAGCCGGCTCAATGTCAATAAGTCCATGCTTCAACAATAAATTACTGAAAAAATCCGCCATCGGATCAAGTCTCGCTTTTCTTCCCCAAATTTCCGAGGGAGACAAAGTAAAATTTAGGTCACCTGCGAAGATAAGATCCTTATCATCCAAAAGACCAGAACCAGAAAGAGATTGCCAAAAACTCTGCCTGTTCGAATAAGGAGCATAACAATTGAAGACCGAGAGACCAGAGTTCAAACCGATGCAAATACCCTTCAACAGAATTCCCCACACAGTCCTGTAGGCACTGAAAGAAAATAAATGAGGGTTCCAGGCAACAACCAACCCCCCAGACATTCCAGAGGCATCCACTGCAGCAATCTCCCAAAAGGGTAAAATACAGCCAAGTTTTGAAATAACATCAGCACCAGAGCACATAGTTTCTTGTAGTAATACAATGCCAGGTCTAGTATCCGAAAAAAGGTTGGAAAGGGCCCTAGTCCTAATAACCCCCCCCAACCCACACACATTCAAGGAGACGATAGACATTAAGAACTATCGATACCGGGCAACTGTTCTCTAAGACCCGGAACAATACCATCATTAGCACCACAATTCTCAAAATCCAACCCATCAGACTGCAAATTCCCAGGAGCAGTGACTTTTTTGTTATTTTTAGCCTTCCTTATCGTCACATTTTGAAATTGTGGAATCGGCAGTATATTGGAATCACCAGAAGGGTTTTTGGAAAAAATATCAAGGGGTTCCAAAAAAGATTTCTCCCTAATACCCAGGTCTCCCAAAACAGTAGAGACAACCACATCCACAGGTTTATCCGCAGAAATCTCAGCTGACTCACATATAGAAACATCCGGCACAGACAAATTAACCCCAGTATTATGACCCTCCGACGATAAGGATGGGCACTGAAAAGAAGGATAAGGTTCCGTACCAACACCAGAAAACAGACCATTTTCTTCCTTATCAGTCCTAGGAGCAGGCACAGTCAGGTCTATAAAATTTGAAACCCCAGCCTCCGAAACCATACCTTCACCACCCCCATCTCCACCGGTAGCAGGCCCATGTTTAGACAAGCCATGTCCTAAACGAACCTCCCCCAAAGAAATCCTCTTATCCAATTCCATCTCTTTATCCGAAATAAATTCTAATTCTTCTTTGGAAAGATCAGTAAAGGCAGCATCCAGAGAGAAATTTAACTTACCGGTAGCAGGAGTCTTCGGCAAAACCAGATTCTGGGAATCTATCAAATGCTCCGGCAGGCGAGCTTGTACCAAATTTTCCACATGCAATGGACTAGCCAGACGATTGGGGCATTTTGATTTTACATGACCAACCTCTCTACAATGAAAGCACCAGAACGGAACCTTAAAAAAATCCAACAACTGGGTCCAGCTCTTCTCCCCCCAGACAATTTCGACCTCTTTCGGCAAGCCCAGACGCACATCAATTTCCACCAGCACTTTCGCATACCGTCTATCAATTCCATAGATTGAATTCTTGTCAACCCTAATGCATTTGCCCACAGAGTTTGCCAAACCCTCCACAATTTCCTCTGTCCAAATCTCGATAGGGAGTCCGGGTATTAACATCCATAAATGACGAATACCCAATCGCTCATGGACCGGGTTGAAATTTATATGCCATCTCTTCAAATTCAACGAACCTTCTTTGAACAGACAAGTACCTTCAAGGATCCGCAGCATAGATTCAGCAGACGGGAAAATAAACAAAATCCATTTATTTACGAGTAAATTTATCTGCGGCGTGTTGCCCACCACCGACGACCAATGTTCCTTCAACCACTCAACTATTTCCACTTTCGAACCAGAAACAAACTCCAAGCGACCCACCAACGCTCTATCCACGAGCATCTCCACCCGGTCCAGATTAGCCGCCGCAGGGATAACAAATCTTTCCAGCCCTTCTCTAGCCTTAAGCGTCTTCACCTTCCGTCTGCATTTACCTTTCACCCCAACCAGATTAGGGTTTCCACCATCTCGTCTCACAGGAGGAATAAGAGTTGCAGACCGGGGTTCCTCCACCGGATATGAGCTCTCATCATTCGGCGATCAGTAGGATAATGGGTTGCAGACCAGGGTTCCACCACCTGACCGGAATGGGAAGAAAAATGACCCGAATGGGAAGAAACCCCACCCACCGGTGTCTTCATTGCTAAGATACCGAAACAACCGGTACATAAACCGCACCTGTCCACAGCCGAAAGACAACTGGCCTCCACCAAAAAATCGCTGACACAAAAGCCCCCGTACACCTACACGCGTCCAGAAACCGGGAAGGAGCCAATCAAACCCGTCCACCTCCAAAGGCGCCATCACATCCACCCACACCAGTAGATTTTGCAGTCTTTTCCTGCAAAAACCCTAGATACGCCTCCATCCTGTGTCCTCCATAAAACACAATTTATATAAATATATATATCAAATTTCAATTTATTTCATATATATAATGAGAATCAAAATTTAATAATTGAATAGATAAGTGAGTGGTTGAAATTCCATAAATGCAACTCCCCCCGGAGAGGGTGTGTCCCACAATTGGCCACCTGGTGTTCCCATGAGTGAAACACGAGGTGAGTCTGGGGCAAGCCATGCATAATGGAAAATGTCCTCCAAAATCAGCGTTGACGTGTTGTGTTCATACTCTACATCACGGTCCGAATTGGCAAGTTGATCATGCACAAGCGAACCAGCAAATGTTTGTCCAATCTCCTGAATCTATGCTACCTCCATCTCTCGGGAATTCATGGCGATGGAACTTCATCCCTGCCACAGCACTGATGCCGTACGCCTAATGATGTGGTTGTTTAATTTGAAAAGAAAGCATAAACGAATTCGTGGAGTCTGCCCCGGAAGTTTCCTCTGTGGGGGTTTCTCTTTGTGTATCCTCCATCAAAAGTTTCCTCCGTGGGGTCGATGATGATGATCTCATTCAGACCACTATCAATGGCCTTCCATATTCATGGGAGACATTCTCGGCTCCAATAAATGGTTGAGAAGTGCAACCTTACTTTGAGAGATTGTGACATGATTTCCTATAAGAAGAAGGGTGAATCTAGAGCAAGTATATTGCCTCCAGAGAAGAAAACCTCTCTCTTGCGAAACAGAGGAAAAGAGGTAAGAAATCTCACAATAAATTCTCTCATCAAAAGGAGAATGATTTCAAGAAATTTGATAAGTCTAAAGTTAAATGTTTCGATTGCAATAAGAAGGGGCATTATGCAAGAGAATGACGTGCAAAGAAAAGAGGAAAGTTCAAGGGTAGGTTTCATGCTTCTACTGCTACAGAAGATGAACCTACAAGAAAGAACTCATCTAATGATCAAGACACAAAGAAGGAGTACTATCTTGTCTCATCCCTTTCTAGATCCATTACCACTAGTGATGAGACATGGTTGGTAGACAGCGGCACATCCAAGCACATGACTGGATATAGGAGCACTATCACATATCTAAAGGAAAAGAAGTTTTCTTGTAAGGTGGATCTTGGAGATAATACCACCTATTCGATCCAAGACATTGGATCCACTTATTTTTAGTTGGATTCAGGAGATGTCCTGCATGTGGATGAATTTCTTTTTGTCCCCGGATTGAAGAAGAGCCTCCTGTCTATTTCGGTTCTAGAAGACAAAGGATTCAAAGTTATCTTTATGGACAACAAAGCGCTCATGTGGCCTAAGCATGAAGACTTGAACTATTCATCAATAATTGGAGTTAGAGAGGGAGGTCTCTACAAAGTTTCTGGGAAAATCATTCAAGCCATGATCCATGACACAGTCAGTGCTTGTGAACTATGGCATAGAAGGCTTGGTCATCTCCATTTCAAAGTGACACCGGATTGCAAAAGATGGTGAAAGGTATGCCCATGTTTAAATCTAATTTTGATAGTGTTTGTAGAGGTTGCACTCTTGGCAAGAACATTAAGAATAGTTTTTCAAGTAGTACCAAAAGATCCAAGGGGATCCTTGACTTGATTCATTATAATCTATGTGGTCCTATGTCCGCACCCAATTGATTGGTTACTTGTATTATGTGTTGTTCGTAGATTACTTCTCTTGCAAGTCATGCATTTATTTTCTAAAAACAAAGAGTGAAACTTTCAACAAGTTTCAAGAGTTTAAAGCATTGGTTGAGAATCAGACTGAGAAGCACATTCGTTCTTTGAGATATGATAATGGAGGAGAGTTTGAGTCCCATGACTTCAATGAATTCTGTCGAGGTGCAGGAATAAAAAGATATCTAACTGTACCCTACAACCCCCAGCAAAATGGGGTTGCTTAAAGAAAGAACATAACAATATGTGGGGTTACAAAAGACATGATGTGTGATCAGGACTTGCCCACATCCTTATGGTCAAAAGCCCCCAACACTATTGTTTATATTCAGAACATAATCTTTCATGCTATCTTCAAAGAAAAGACTCCCAGAGAGGTTTTCACTGGTGAAAAAACAGATATTGGACACTTGAAGATTTTCGGTTCTCTTGTTTACATTCACATACCAAAAGAGAAGAGGATAAAGATGGATCCATCTGGAAAGAAAGGAACATTTGTTGGATATAGTGAATCCTCCAAAGCCTACAGAATCTATGTTCCAGGACAAAGAAACATTGAAGCAAGCAGAGATGTAGCATTTCATGAAGAGGTTGCATTTAAACGCTCTAAATACTTCAGTGTGATTCAGATATGGAGGAGCGTGATACTCCTACGATGGAGGATCCAGTTTCTGATTATCCCCTTTCAGATGGTGAGAGGGAGAAGCCAGATGAGTCTGTAGATCTGATTGATCCTGAAGAGGTAGAAGATCTAATAAAAAAATCTCTTGATGAACCTGCTGCTAAGAGGATATCCTGGCAGATGTTGAGACATTCTGCAAGAGACAGAAAAGCATGGAGCACCTCCAGGCTCATCCAGAGAGCGAAAGAGACCTAAAATATTTTCATGATATGTAGCACAGATGAGACACATCAGTGATTCAGAACCCTCTACCTATGATGAAGCCTCAAAGAAGAAAGTATGGAAAGATGCCATGGTATAAGGGCTGGTGCAAGCCAATGTTGGCCACTCATGACGCGTTAATCGCAATGGACTTCTGGAAAAACAGAAATCTGAACATCAAAAAGAAATATTAGAGCTACCTACACAACTTTTTGGAATATGGCGCAAGAAGATCAAACGTAGAAAATCGGATTACCTTCCGGAATATATCAATATTATTTATGGAAATTAAGTATAACTCCCAAAAAATGGGGTTCTCCTAAGGTTGGTATGTTATTTTTTTAAGAAAATATAATGAATATGTTTGCGTTAGCCCTCTGGTTCGGTATTCAAATGGTGGATTTTTGTTAAAAAAATTATATACAATCGTAGATAACAGGTCGTTCTAGTGCGGCATTATTTTTCCATATTTATTTATGTTAATTTTAATTTTTTTTCAATTAAGGAAATCAACCCATCCCTAAAATGACTAGGCTGAGCGTTAGCCCTCGATATCATGGTCTTAACCTAATCAATCAACAAATTCATTTTTTTTAAGATGTATGTTTTTGTGTGTACTTGTGCGGGTTCTTTCCGTTTTCAAAATAGGTGAGCCAATAAAAGGTTATAGACGGAAGAAATAACCTACTCTTTATGTAAAATTAATGTTAGTGCAGTTGAAATTAACTAAAAAATAGGAACAAATAATAGTTTTAATAAAAAATTACATATTCGGAATCTGCACACATAGTTCTACAAGTGTGTGCAATTTCATTAGCAGTGAACAAGTGTAGCATATGTAGAATCATACTCAAAACAGAAGAAGTTATAGAATAAGATGTATTTGATTATAAGATGTATTTTTTTATATTATTATATGTATTTTGGCAACCCGAACCTAAAACCATAGCAGCCAAGTCATCCACCACCTTGGTGGGAAACGAATTACCTGCCAAAATTTAAAAACTAAACTGGCGTGTGCACGTGTATTTAAAAAGTGCGTACGCACACAATGGCACGTACGTGTCCAAATGCACGTACGCGCAAAATGGCGCATGCGCGTTGTTTTTACTAAAGTTTGAAATTTGTCATAGTGATTAAATCATTTTATAAATTATATCTTTTTTAATAATTAATAATGTTTTAAATTGAATTAAATTAAATTTATATGATGATGATGATGATGACGATGATGTTGATGATGATGATGAGGATGATGATGATGAGGATGATGGGGATGATGACGATGATGATGATGGGGATGATGAGGAGGAGGAGGAGGATGGGGATGATGACGATGACGTTGATGACGAGAATGAGGATGATGATGTTGATGATGACGAAGATAATTATGATGATGAGGAGGAGGATTATGAGGATGATGATGATGATCATATTTGTCATCATCAGCATCATCATCTTCATCTTCGTACTCGTCTCCATCATCTTCATCATCATCATCTTCGTCATCATCATCATTATCAATGATGATGATGAAGAAGATGATGATGATGAAGATGTCGATGATGATGTTGACGA